>SJYR01000773.1:670594-688508 GCA_006410655.1 Kobus ellipsiprymnus
GACAGGAGGGAGGGTGGGGTGGGGTGGCAATGCCCAGCTCCAGCTGGTGGTAGTGACCCTGCAGAGTGCACCATGGTGGGAACGTCAGGCCTGAGTGGTCCCAGGACCCCCCACCCGTCACCAGCTGTGTGTCAGCTCTGACTCCGTTCCCTGCAAGAGTAATAGCCTGTGACCCCACCTTTTCAGGGGAACATATACCTGCCAGAAGTGAACATACACCTGCCACTCCAGGTCAGAAGGGCCTCCTTGAAGCTAGAGAGCCCAGTTGGCTGAGAGACGGCGCCCCATCCCTTCTGTAATAGCCCAGAAGCTTATATGTATCAAAGCCACCCTCCCTCTCTCCCCCAGGGCCCCCTGCCAGCCCCGGCGTCCTGTGACCTCACACAGCAGCTTCTGCCTCAGACCATCTTGCAGAGCCCACCTGCCCCCGTGTCACAGGTGAGTCTGGGACTCAGGGCAAGGGAGACCCAGGGAGGCACTTCCTTGAGACAGGATGCTGAAATCCACTGGAGGGTGTGGGTACACTGGTGCCGACGTACAGGCTCCAGACCAATGCCCCCAAAATGGGACTCTTCCTCCCCATGTGCAGGCGGGGCATGTTGAGTTGTGGACCTGCCCCTTCCGCTGCCCTCTCCCCACTGTCCTCATCGCCATCCATCCTCCCATTGATCTTCCCCGCATCTCTCTCCCAATCCTGTCAACAGTCTTGCTTCATCCCTCGGCCACTTTTCTGTGTTCCTCTCATTTTTCCTGACTCCTGATTGGCCACAGTATTTTAGAGAAGGTCTGAGTTAGGGCAAATGTCATAGAAAGACTCTACAAGGATTTAAAAGCTCTGAGTCCAGTACTATAAATACCACATTTAAAAAAAAAAATAAATAAAGGACCAGGGCTTTGCAGAGTAATTCCTGCTTTGTTTCAACAATAGTCAATGAGTTACTATTTGGGTCAGTCAGGGAGTGAAGGTGAAGGAGGCAAGGATGCTTGTAACAGGACTCTCGCTTTTGAACTCAGAGTTGAAGGGAGAGATGCTCATATGAACAGAGAAGCCATGATGCAGTGTGTGTTTTTACAGAACCAGTAAAAAAAAAATATATATATATATATGTGTATATATATTCTGCCTGTGGAACTCCAAGAACAGTTGAGCTGACTGGTCAGACCTCAGATTTCAATTCTTTTATGGGATATTGAATTTTGCCCCCTCCCTGGCCACAAGGGGGTCCTGGGGGCAGTCTATCAACATGTGCCCCTGGCCATACTCTTGCCAAAATGTAGAGTCTGTCTTGCTGTCAATCTGGCACCACTGATGAAAATCTTTTCAGAACGCATGCCTGCCCCATTAACAGCGGCCTCGTCTGTTTTCCTGGAATAAGAAAGACACGTGCTAGCATGGGCCTCTTGCTAGAGTTAGACTTAAGTAAGGATATGAAACCAACCCATCCAGAATTGACTAACATGATCTCTATTCATCCTCATTAGGAAAAAAAAAAAGAATTATTTTTTTACCTTCAAATTCCCAAGGCACATTTGGTAGGAAGTAACTTCTTTTATCCACAGGCCCTTGAAATGAGAATTCCTTCAACTTGCGGGTCTTCCATAGGAAAGAATGTCTTTGTTTTATAATAAGTCATGGTGTGATGAAGGCCCTTTTGGAATTCTAATTTTTCATATATTAAACCTCATTTTAATTAACACTAACAGTTCTTAGTCTCTTAGGCATATTATACTTAATAGCTGTATTCTTTAAGAGGTTCTTGCATAATGTTGTCCTTTCGTGTCAGACAGTTTTTCTCATGCCTACTCATGTGAAAAATGAGATTCTGCAGTTTTCTCTTTCCCGTCACTGATGTTATCACTGAAAGGGGAAAGGGGAAATATAAAATAAAATCCAAACTCTAGGAAATTGGCTATCTGGGTAAGTGATGGTTTTGCTTCATGGTTGCTAACGTGTCTCTAAGTTGGGATAAAACTCTTTATCGAAAAGGCCATGATCTAGAATATAACAAGACTGGAGACTGTTATACAGAGTGAGGTAATTCAGAAAGAGAAAAGCAAATATTGCATATTAACGTATATCTATGGAATCTAGAAGAATGGTACAGATGAACCTATTTGCAAGGCAGCAATGGAGACACAGACGTAGCGAGTGGACTTGTGGGCACAGCAGGACGAGAGAATGGGACGAACTGACAGCAGAGGCTGGAAATATACACACTACCATGTGTAAACTAGACAGCCAGTGGGAATTGGCTGTGTGACACAAGCTCAACCCGGCGCCTGTGACAAACTAGAGGGGTTGGATTGGGTAGCCAGTGGGAGGGAGGTTCAGGATGGGAGGGAACACGTGTGTACCTGTGGTAATTCATGCTGATGTACGGCAGAAACCAACACACTACTGTAAAGCAATTATCCTCCAATTAAAAGTAAATAAGCTTTAAAGAAAGAATATAACAAGAGATTCATGTTTGGGGGTTCCTGGAATGCCTTAGGAAAATAAGAATAACACTAGAAGTAATTAACACTCATGAAATTTAGTGCTGGGCCCTCACTGATGACCACCTCCACTCACTGTTTCCCTTGGGAGCCAAGGGGCCGTCCAGAGCATCCTCTCTGGACATGGTGTCATAGCCTGGACAGTCTCCAGACTTTAGGGAACCCGGCACAGGAGCTTTTGTCTTCTGTTATCTTAACTGAATACCTGATAGAACTTTTCTTTCTCGATCGAATTATCTTTCAAAATCCTAGCTTGGTGTTTTGATCAGTGAGATTTCTGAGTGAGATTTTTGTGATATGGTTGGTTTAGAGCAGATATTTTTAAACAAATGTTTAGCAGCGGATTTTTTTTACCAATAATTTTTACTGAAGTGCAGTTGATGTACATTGTGTTAATTTCTGATATGCAGCAAAGCAATTCACTTATATGTGCGTTCGTGCTAAGTCGCTTCAGTTGTGTCCAACTCTTTGCAGTCCTATGGACTGTAGCCTGCCAGGCTCCTCTGTCCATGGAATTCTCCAGGCAAGAATACTGGAACAGGTTGCCATTTCCTACTCCAGGGGATCTTCACAACCCAGGGATCAAACCTGCGTCTCTTATGTCTCCTGCCTTGATAGGCGGGTTCTTTACCACTAGTGCCACCTGGGAAGCCCATATATGTATGTATATATTCACATTCCATATGAATCCCAAAGCTGGCCCTCCCAGACTAGAGTGCAATGAATTAGACCTGCAGGTCTCCATGGGCCTGAGAAAAGCTCACAGGGGAGTCCCTGGGCCACCCCCACCCTTATCCAGAACCCCTGCTCATGGGCAAGCTCCCCAGCAGTGGGTCACTCATTGCAGCAGTGGGTCAGGGGTGCTGCAAAGGGAGGGTAAGGCACTGAAAGTGAAAGTGCACAGGGCCACTCAGAGCAACAGCAATATCCGTCTGCATGGCTGAAATAGCACTCTCACTGGGTTCTGTGTCTTGACCCCACCTTCAAGTTTTCAGCACAGCTCAGCATGTTCCAGACCATCAAAGACCAGCTGGAGCAGCGGACACGCATCCTGCAAGCCAACATCCGGTGGCAGCAGGAAGAACTCCACAAGATCCAGGAGCAGCTCTGCCTGGTCCAGGACTCCAACGTCCAGGTGATGCCCCTTCCTGGGCCAGCGGTCCCCTGGGCTCTGTGCTCCCCACCGCTGTGTGATGTGTCCTAATCCACCCTTTCAGGGCAGCCAGGACGCCCTCCAAGGTTCACTAGGCTGCCTTACTGTGCCCTGCCTCCTCGACAAACTGAAACCTCTACCAGTGAACTGCAAGTAATGAACCCTACCTCCACCATCCCCGCTCCAGGCCAAACGTAAAATTCACATGACAGCCTTTTCACCCACCCCTCACTCTGTTGGACACACATTTCCTGTGCTGCCTGCATTTTGTTTCATGTGTTTGGTGGTTAGTCACCCTGCACAGACACCAGCCTCCCTCCCATGGAGTTTTAAACTCCCCAGCACCTGTGTAACTGCTTTCCGAGCACCCCTAGGCTACTGACAAAGAGATGGTTTGCTGTTTGCTCTCATCCGAAGCATGAATGCAGGGAGACACGAATCTATGCCCATTGCCCCCTGCAGGGGGGCGGCCCGGGAGCCAGAGACTGGAGGTCAGCACCCTGGCACCCCCAGGACACCCCCATTGCAGCATGGCAATTGGGGTGCCCTCTGACAGCAGCTGCTTTTAACTGGATCCCATCCCACCCCAGCCCCAGATGTCACTTCTTTGAATCCTATCAAGAGATTCCTTTATGGAGGGAAAAGCTTTATATATTGGATCTCTTTCAAGGTTAAATTATTTTTACCAAGTTTCATTTAAATCAGTCCAGGACTGTTTTTCTTCCAAAGCGCATTCTTTGGGCCCAGACTTTGATCGTAAATGTAGCCAGCCTTGGAGTCTGCCCTGAGTGAGGTAAGCCTTGGCACCTACCTAGGGGGGAATGGATAGAAGCAGAAGAGACCCCTGAGGGAAATGGCTAGGGTACTGACCCTGCCGTCCACTCCACCCCCCACGGCCCCACCATCCACGCAACCTCGCCTGTGGACATAAGAACACCTTGAACTGAGGTGAACACAGGATACTACAAAGGTGTTGAGCAGCCTGGAGACTCCTAGAGCCAGCCATCCTGCCTCCCTGGGTCCCCACAGATGTTCCTGGTGGGCTTTACATATGCTCTAAACCTGGGGCTGCCCTCTCTGCCCGGCCTGGCCCCTCCGGTCCCTTAAGGCAGAGGAGCCCAATCAGGTGCACCTGCTCGGTGCCTCTGGACCGGCCACCACGCCCACAACCCTTCACCCCGCCCACAGCCCTGTGCTCCGCCTATAACCCTTCGCCCCGCCCACAGCCCTGTGCTCCGCCTATAACCCTTCGCCCCGCCCACAGCCCTGTACTCCGTGGACAACCCTTTGCACCCTCAACCTCCTGAGTGACATCCCCAAGTTGCCAAGGGACAATACAGCAGCATTTATATGAAGACACAAAGGGTCATCAAAGTGCCTTGATCTTGATCCTCATCAATCCAGGGTCCAGTGGCTGGAATTCCTGACTCTAATGACTTGAATGGAATTTTTACGTTACCAGGAAGGGGGCACTGAGCCAGAAACTGCTAAAAGCAAGGTGGGCGGATGAACATCCGCCTCAGAGCCCAGACTTCTCTATTTTCAAAGCTGAACTCTGAAGTAACAGAGAAACAAGGCTATCTCTTTTGCTCTCTGGTATGAAGCGTTATTATTTTTCTTCGTCCTGACAGTGCATTTTGTTGACCCCCAAGGTCTAGCACCTGAGCTTTGTGAGCGATGACGTGGGCACCAGGGCTCCACGTGTTATTCCGCTGGTTTCTTCCCTTGACCTTATCTCTGCAGTGGAATTTTCCAATGAGCTTGGAAATCCACAGTCAAACCAGAGAACGAGTCCTCAGAGTCGTTTTTCATGTATTTTTGCACGTTTAAAGATTTAAAGAGATATGTTCCGAAATGTTCAGCCAAAATGCGATGTTTAAAAAAAAAATAATAAGTGAATCAAGCATACAAGATAAGCAAGTAAAAATTACTCCAATCCTCCCAAAAAATGTGGGAGGATAGATTAAATAAGAGCAAAAGGTGGATAATTGCTGAAGCCTAGCATTGATATATGGGGTTTCATTATACAGTATCTATTTTCTGTACTTCTGAAATGTTCTGTAATAATAAGTCTTTGTAAAGCTAAGCATATAAGAACAGTGAAAACCACATGTGAGCAGTAGGATTAGTTTGGTGGAAAATTAAAGTGTTTTTTTTTTCTCAGATGACTTTGCCCACTTGAATTAGGAAAATTTTTCCTCAGGCTTTCTATAAAACTGACTCCAGAGCACTGTTAAGAAGTCATCGTCTTAAGGCATACAATTCTCCTTTACTGTCACTAAAGCAGGGGCGTGGAGATGCACAGTAGCAAATCCTACCCCTTCCTCACTCCCCCTATGTCCATTATTCCCAACTTCAGTGGACTTTTTCCTACCTATCCCATTGGCTTGGAGCTTCATTGAGACTATGTGGGCCTGAGATGCTTGTTAAGTGTTTTTTTTTTCCCAGAAAATATTGGGTTATGAGGGAGACGTTCTCAGGGTGTGGTGTTTGCACCTCGACGGGATCATGAAGGGCGCTACATAGAGAGCTGTTCTGCTGCAAAGCTGTCACCCCTGCATCCTGGGGAGGTCATGTCTTAATTTATTTTTGAGAGCACTCATGCCCTCTACTGGCAACGCCAAGAAACATAGAGAAGGACACCTGTGGCAATGGCAGATGTGTTTTCTGATTGGTTCTTTCATCCATCTTTCTATCCGTCCATCCTCCCACCCTTCCTTCCATCCCTCTGTCCACACATCTATCCATTCATCCACCATCCGTCCCCCCATCCATCCACACACCACCCACCCACCCCTCCACCCTTCCATCCATTCATCTATCTCGCAAACAGCCAGTATATTCCAGGCAATTGGTTAGGTACTGTGGGGGACACAGGAATAAACAGAATAAGGTTTCTGCCCTCAGAGAACATACATCAATGGGACAGAGTAGCAGACCCAGCAGTCTCTGCCTTAACACAAGCATGAACAGTCTCCCTTCTTTGAGCAAACCTTGATCTATTTGTTTGTTCATTTATTTACTCTATTCATCACTTCTAAGTTGTTTTCTTTTCCTGTTTTTTGAGCTGTGTCTTCATTGCTGTGCTCAGGCCGCTCTCCGGTTGCAGCACACGGGCTTCTCTTGCTGCAGGGCACGGGCTCCAGTGTGCGAGGGCTCAGTAGCTGTGGTGTACAGGCTGAGTCAATCCATGGCACGTGGGATCCTCCCTGACCAGGGATCAAACCTGTGTCCCCTGCATTGGCAGGCAGATTCTTACTCACTGGACCACCAAGGAGGTCCTCAGATAGTTTTTATATGCCTAAAGGGGCAAAGGAGCAAAAGGAACTCCTTTCTTATTTTAAATATTGTTATTCCCTAATATTTATTGAGCACCTAGGATTATGCCTCAGCAGAAGTCCCATTAAATGTTTTATGAGTATATGGTGTTAATGTTACTCTTTTATTAATGAGGAAACTAACAGTCAATTTGAAGTTTTTGAAAACCGCCCAAATTCATACCACTAGTATGTGATGCGGTTGGAATTTGAACTAAAGTCTGTCGGATTTAAGCTAGATGATACTGCCTATCATAAATAAAGGTTGCATTTGTCTGAACTCTAATCAGAAGGTAAATTGTATCCCACCAGAAAAAATGTTTGTTATTTAGTTTGAATACTGGGTTTTTGCTGAAATGTAAATTACCTCGTGTGCTATGAATAAGCCAGCTCGCTGAGGTTGTGTAAAGCACCAGTTATGAACGTTCGGGTATTGGATCTGAGAGGATGCAGACCCAGAAAATTCTTCTTAACTTCTAAAGTGACAAAGAGTCAAAATGGCAGGTTTTTCTGGTGGGTTGGGGCAGGAAGGAAAGTGGGGAGAACTGCCTGGTGCTGTGGGTGGAAGGGCGATAGACAGTCATCTTGCTCAGGGCTTGACACCCTATGGAGGAGATGCTGGAACTAACTGATTAAGCACCTCCCTGGCGTGAGTCCACAGCTGTTGTTCCAGAACCACTCTCACTCAGCATGTGTCAGCATGTCAGTTCCATCCTGGGTGTGAGGTTATCCCACCCTGAATGCAGGAATTCGAGGTAAAGTTCCAGACGATCAGGGGGGAGAGTCTTTCAGCCCTCAGAGCTAAGGATCTAAAATGGAGTGGGATGCTGCTTGCCAAGAATCTGATACAGATAATGGAAGTGAAAGTGTTGGCCGCTCAGTCGTGTCCGACTCTGTGATCCCATGGACTATAGCCCTCCAGGCTCCTCTGTCCATGGGAGTCTCCAGGCCAGAATACTGGAGTTAGGCCATTCCCTCCTCCAGGGGATCTTCCTGAGCCAGGGACTGAACCCAGGTCTCCTGCATTCCAGGCAGATTCTTTACCGTCTGGGCCACCAGGGAAGCCCAGATACAGATAATACCCATTTTTAATGCCCAAGAGGAACTTTTGATAAAAAGAGCTAGTCACACGTCTTAAGTTTAAAGTATGATAGAAATTACTAAAGTTCTCTTTCTTAAACCTTTACAGTCAATCCACAGATTACATTTTGTTTACAAATCTACTGATGTGGCCAAAAATACCAGTGCTTTTACTTGTGTTCACATTCAGTTAATTTATAAATTTAACAAATGGTAAATAACATTCATTATGAAAACCATTAATTTACAAATTTAATATAGCTTAACCTTTCAGACATTTCGTGTTCCTGGCTAGGCAGACTTAGAAACCTAAGAAGTAAAACCTTTCTGGGCCCTTAAGGAGTTCTCTTTAAAAAACTTTTATTTCTGTATTATTTCTGGCTTTTCTGGGGCTTTGTTGCTTCAAGCAGTCTTCCTCTAGTTGTGGCAAATGGGGGCTCCTCTTTGTTGGGGTGTGCAGGCTCCTCATTGCGGGGGCTTCTCTTGTGGAACACAGGCTGTAGGTGCGTGGGTTTCAGTAGCTGTGGCTTTCTGCCTCAGTAGTTGAGGCTCACGAGCTCAGTTATGCGATGAGGCAAGTGGCATCTTCCCAGACCAGGGATCGAACCTGTGTCCTCCACACTAGCAGGCAGATTCTTTACCACTGAGCCAACAGGGAAGTCCTTAAGGAATTGTTTTAAATTGGATACATCAAATTTATAAACAAAGTAGACCAAGGTTCTCATAACCTTTTGAACACTCTTTACGAACTGGATCAAATTCTCTTAAACCTTTGCCAGTAAAACTACCAGGCTGATATAGCTGTGCTTATTGAATGTCTGAGACATACTAAATAACACATAGAGATTAGTGTGGTGATTGTAAAACTTTTTCTTAAACATCATTTTAAAGCTCATGGACTTGATGTTATGTCATCCTTTGGACTGCCTTCCTGGAAATGCATAGGCACCTAGTTAACCAGGGCAGAACTGCCCTCTCAGCTGGGAGCTGGATGGATGATACAAACCATAGGATGGGTACAGATGGTGGTCACTGGTCAGAGACTCAAGCCTGGGAATAGCTCCTACTGCCAGGACGACGCGTCCCCCACTAGTCAACCAACCCTGTGCCACCATGATTGTGTTATTCCTTCCATTCACAAGAGGTTTCTCCTAATAAGAAAGTGGCAAGCCAGTACAGACTAAATGAGCATGTCAAGTGGCTTACCTGGGTCTCAGCATCTTTCACCCTGTTAGACCCCCGTCACTAGACCGGAGCCTTCTTGTGGGCAGGTCAGCACCCCTGCCACCAGCTGCCCCTCTCTGGCTCATGCACTCTGCTGGTGGCCTCCCAGGCACTCAGTGTCTCCACGTCTAGTGGGTGAACCTTCCCAGGCAGGTCAGCGTGAGTAAGAAAGCTGCCATTATGCTGGGGATAGGCAGGCTGTACAAAGAAGGTGCGGGCCCGTGAGGGCAGTGATCACAGCCTTACAGCATTTCTGTTGTGCTTCCAGATGTTTCTGCAGCCGCCAGATGGATCCCTGAGCTTCAGCAGTGCCCAGCGGCCGGAGACCCAGCAGCAGCTCCAGCAGAGGTCCGGCCCAGGTCCCCAGCTTGTGGCCAGCCCACAGCTTCCGGGGCAGATAGCCTCTGCCCAGGTCACAAACCAGCACCTGCTAAGAGAATCGAGTGTGATATCGACCCAGGTAAATGTGCTCATCTCCAGACTCGGTCCCTGTCACCAAGCAGATGGTCTTCATGAACCAGAAATCTACTTCTCCTCTGACCACAGCTGGATAAGCATGATGGGGTTTTTCTTGTCTTTGTCACTTCCAAGTCCCAAGTTCTATTGGTTCCCTTCTGTGTTTTATCAATATATTAAAATGAGTTAAAGGTCTCATGCAGCTGGAACTTCTAGCTCTGATTCTGAGCTTGGCTAGAGGTAGAAATGGCCATCTCTGACGTGCATGCTGAAAGCCACACATCCCCACATATGGGGACACACACATGTCCTTGGTGCCCATCATCGCCCCTGGCTTTAGACTTCCCAGGTGGTGCTAGTGGTAAGGAACCCACCTGCCAGTGCAGGAGACATGAGACACAGGTTTGATCCCTGAATCAGGAAGATCCCCTGGAGGAGGAAATGGCAACCCACTGCAGTATTCTTGCCTGGGAAATCCCATGGGCAGAGGAACCTGGCGGGCTACAGTCCACAGGGTCACACAGAGTCGGACATGACTGAAGTGACTTAGCATGCATGCACACGTGTGAGAACAGCTATCCACTTGTGTTTACCATCCCTTTCTGCAGACTCACCATGCTCCTCCTGGTCCCCCAGATACCCTCTCAAGCCCTGCCCTCCCAGTCATTACCACTTACGACAAGCCACCAGTGACTTTGCAGTCTGACAGGGTCACCCATCAGTCAGTGGCTCTTGAACCCAATGGATTCAAGAAGTTCTGAGCCCCTGCTTCCAGACCATCACAGTTTGGAAGGCTGGATACAGCTTTTCCTGAAGCCTCTTTTATTTATACACACAATCATGGATTTGGGCTTCCCTGGTGGCTCAGCAATAAAGAATCCACCTGCCAGTACAGGAGACATGGGTTTGATCCCTGGGTCAGGAAGATCCCCTGGAGAAGGGAATGGCAACCCACTGCAGCATTCTTGCCTGGGAAATCCCAGGCAAGAGGAGGAGGAGCCTGGCAAACTACAGTCCATGGGGTTGCAAAGAGTTGCACAGGACTTAGGAACTAAATAACAAACAATCATGGATTCAGTAACAGCTTGCCTGCCCCGAGCCTGGCACTGTCCTTTAAATCCCAAAGGGTTTAAAGAATCCTTGAGATGCTTACAGTCCAACAGGAAAGCCAGTCATAACACCAACACATCATAATGATGGTCAGTGGGTCCTAAATGTTCAGAAAGGCCTAAGCAGGTAAAGAAAGAGGTTCTGGGGAGGTAACACCTGAGTTGAGCTGAAGGTTTACCTTTCTTGTTTCGATGGTTGCTCCAGGGTCCAAAGCCATTGAGAAGCTCACAGATGATTCAGGGGAGCAGCCTGACACCCCAGTTTAGCAGCACCACCACTGCGCTCCCACTGGCTCTGAGCCTGACCACGCCAGCTTCCGCCTCCCAGGAGGCCCCCCAGGGCCAACCCAGCCCGGACTTCAGCCATGACCGGCAGCTCAGGTATAGACTCTGTCCTTGTTGAAAAAATACCTGAGACATAGTTTTACACTGTTCATCTCGGCTCTCTGCTGAAGATGGAGGCAGAGTTTAGACAAATAGACTCTAAATCCTCTGTAATTTTTTTCACTGAACTTTTTATTTTGTATTAGAGTCCCTGGTCGCTCAGCCGGTGAAGAATCTGCCTGCCAATGCAGGAGACCCAGTTTCGATCCTGGAGAAGGCAGTGGCAACCCACTCCAGTATTCTTGCCTGGGGAATTCCATAGACAGAGGAGCCTGGCGGGCTATAGCCCATGGGGTCACAAAGAATCAGACACGACTGAGCAGCTAACACTTTTGCTTTTTTCATAAAGCAGATTAACAATGTTGTGATAGTTTCAGGTAGACAGCAAAGGGACTCAGCCATACACATACATGTGTCCATTCTCCCCCAAACTCCCTCCCCCACAGGCTGCCACACAACATTGAGCAGAGTTCCCTGTGCTGTACAGTAGGTCTTTGTTGGTTATCTATCCTAAATATAGCCGTGAGTTCATATCTATCCCCAACTCCCCAACTATCCCCTCATCCTTCCCCCTGGCAGCCGTAAGTTTGTTTTCTAAGTCTGTGAGTCTGTTTCCATTTTGTAAATGACTCATTTGTTAATCAACTCTGCAACTGACCTCAGCTCATGAAGTGACAGGACAGGGCTGGGGTCTCAAGGCCGGAGGAAGAGCCCTGCCGCAGCAAGGATCCTCCGGAACAGAGCAGCAGGGGTTCCGTGGGGCCAGCCAGGAAGGGTCCAGTGGGGCTCGGCAGGTGCGGATTGGCCGGCAGGTCCACAGCTTGGGTACTGATCACAGGTTCCCATCTCTGTCCTCCTCGGCTCTAAGGCTACTGCTGAGCCAGCCCATCCAGCCCATGATGCCCGGATCCTGTGACGCGAGGCAGCCCTCAGAGGTCGGGAGGACCAGACGGCAAGCCAAGTAGGTGGCCGAGGCTGGGGAGGGGTGGGAGCCACACTGAGTGGTCTCAGGCTGCAGGGTTTCATCTGCCTGGACCAGCCACACCCCTGCGAGTCGGGCACTGCAGGGAGGATCCACACGTGCCCACACCTTTCTAAAGGACTCCTCCCCTTAGCTGTTCTTCCTCCATTTCCTGTGTCAAGAGAGAAAACTTCATGTCAGCATTCCAGGCTGAGAATAAGACCTAAAGGAAATAATTCTTTACATGCCAAGTTCATCACTGTCTTCCCATCTGTGCAGATCTAAGGGGTGACATCCCAGGTCAATGGGGTCTTACAGAGCCTTGTCCCCCTCCCCCAGGGCCCTTGTGCAGCTCCGGCTGGCCGCCCGATGCTGGCAGATCCCCCCACGAGCTTGTTGCTCTGCGGTTCCGAGGATGGGCCGTGAACTGTGGCCCTGTGCAGACGTGGGGCCTTCCTGCCCTCCCAGACATGGAGTCTTCTCTCTCCCCTCGCCCCGGGCTCTTCGCTTGCCACCCCCAGTACCCAGGGCAGCTGTGCTGAGCTGATTTCATTACGAGAGACAGAGGTTTACTGGAGCCAGAGGAGTGAATCCTTGAAAAGCCATTGGAAAATAGTTCCAAGCCCTTTGAAATAAAGCAGACACCGTGGTCATATAAACACTGGTTTCATTTGCGTCAGAAGTTCACAGGGACAGGGCTGGCTAATGAGGCCTGCTGTGCCCAGACGCAGAGGCCTTCCATTCATGCCCTGGCGGCTGTCTGCTTGGAGTCCTTCTTCCTGTGTCCTCCTCCAGTAGTAATAGTCACAGAGATGATTACTGAGCATTCCTGAAGATTGGGGCCCATACCTACATCCATGAAAAACCCTGCGATGGTGGGGGTGGGCACTGGGGGTGGCAGGAGCTGTGCACTGCAAGGAAACTGCCTTTCAAGTCTTGATGATGCTCTGCATTGCCTGGAGGGGTGTGCAGAATGTTGGTTTGGGTTTTGGACTGTTCTTTCTAAATGATCCAGATAAGTGGAAACACAGAATCTTGTGACATCACTTTCCAGAGATGTTTCAAATGCAGGAAACTAGGCAAAAACGGAAATTCTTTCCTCTCTAACATCTAAACTATCATTTTCGGTCAACCCAGTAATTTATACCGTCCACATCTCCCCATCCATCTCCTCCAGACATGACCTAACACTCCGTCTTCTAGGGCAGGTCAGAGTCTGCCTCCCACACACACCGGCCCCTGCAATTTTGGGATCCCCAGTGCCTGTTACCATAAAATGACCCATGTAGAGATAGAATACTTCTAAAAATATAAGTGGACTTCTCCATAGTATCTTTTTTAAAAAAGATTTTTTGTATGTAGACCATTTTTAACATCTGTATTGAATTTGTTAGACTGTTGTTTCTGCCTTGTGTTTTGGTTTTCTGACTAGGAGATATGTGGGGTCTTAGCCCCCCAGCCAGCAATGAAACCTGCACCTCCTGCCTTGGAAGGTAAAGTCTTAACCATTGGACCACCAGGGAAGTCCCTGTATAGTATCTTTAAATATCTATTTCTGGGCTTCCGTGGTGGCTCAGATGGTAAAGAATCTGCCTGCAATGCAGGAGACCTGGCTTTGATCCCTGGGTCGGGAAGATCCCCTGGAGAAGGGAATGGCTTACCCACTCCAATTTTCTTGCCTGGAGAATCCCATGGACAGAGGAGCCTGGTGGGCTACGGTCCATGGGGTCGCAAAGAATCTGACACAACTGAGTGGCTAACACTTTCGATTGCTTTCCTGGTCTGGACTCCTCCAGAGTTCTCCCAAATGGCATTCCCCTTGTTACTTGGCCATTATCATCACGTACTCTTTCTTTAAAAAAAAAAAATGTATATTCTATATAACATAAAATTTCCCATTTTAGCTCTATTTACGCGTACAATGCAGTAGTATAAGTACATCCATGTTTTTGTGCAACCATCACCACCGTCCATCTCCAGAACTGCTTCATCTCAAATTGAAGCTATGTCCCCATTAAGCCCTAATTTCCTATTTGCTCTGCCCCCAGCCTTCTGCTTTTTGTCTCTCATCAGTTTGTCTTCTCTAGGTATCTCATCTAAGTGGACTCATACAGTATTTGTATTTTGTGATGGGCTTATTTCACTCGGTGTAATGTCTTTGAGGCTCGCCCATGGATTAACCTGTATCAGAATCTCCTTGCTTTCTAAAGCTGAATGATACTCCACTATCTGTATACACTGCCCCTTGTTTATCTATCCTCTATCAATGAACATGGGGTTGCTTCCAGTTTTTTGCTACTGTAAATAATGCTTCTACGACCATGGATGTACAAATAACTCTTTCTGTCCCCTACTCTCACTTCTCTGGGGCTTATACCCAAAAGTAGAATTGCTGAATCATATGGTAACGCTAAGTTTTAACTTTTTGAGGAAACTTCACACTGTTTTGCACAGCAGTTACACCATTTTACCCTCCCACCAACAGGGCACAAGAGTTCCAATTTCTCCACATCCTCAACAATACTTGTACAATCTTTTTTCGTTCATAGCATTGTAATGAAATTATACCTCATTTTGATTTCTTTTTTCTGTGACTGTGCTGGGTCTTTCTCGCTGCCTGAGGGCTCTCTTTAGTTTTGGTGAGCAGTGGAGA
Source organism: Kobus ellipsiprymnus (assembly GCA_006410655.1). Taxonomy (NCBI): domain Eukaryota; kingdom Metazoa; phylum Chordata; class Mammalia; order Artiodactyla; family Bovidae; genus Kobus; species Kobus ellipsiprymnus. Next base: position 685,428 of record SJYR01000773.1, read on the forward strand.
CTCTTTGTTGCAGTGCCAAGGCCTCTCATTGTGGTGGCTGCTCTTGTGGCGGAGCGCGGGGCACTAGGCTCACAGACTCAACGGCAGCAGGCGGGCTCACGGGTATGAGGGCTCAGCATTAGCAGCAAACAGCCTCCGGAGGTGTGGTGCTCTGGAGTGCTTTCAATTCAGTTCAGTCCCTCAGTCTTGTTGGACTTTTTGAGACCCCATGGACTGCAGCACGCCAGGCCTCCCTGTCCATCACCAATTCCTGGAGCTTACTCAAGCTCATGTCCATTGAGGCGGTGATGCCATCCAACCATCTCATCCTCTGTCGTCCCCTTCTGCTGCCCTCAATCTTTCCGAGCATCAGGGTCTTTTCCAGTGTGTCAGCCCTTCACATCAGGTGGCCAAAATATTGGAGCTTCAGCTGCAGCATCAGTCCTTACAATGAAGAATCAGGGTTGATTTCCTTTAGGATGGACTGGTTGGATCTCCTTGCAGTCCAAGGGACTCTGAAGGGTCTTCTCCAACACCACAGTTCAAAAGCATCAGCTTCAGCCCTCAGTTTCTTTACGGTCCAACTCTCACATCCATACATGACCAATGGAAAAACTATAGCTTTGACTAGGCGGACCTTTGTTGGCAAAGCAATGTCTCTAACTTTTTAACATGCTGTCTAGGTTGGTCATAGTTTTTCTTCCAAAGAGAAAGCATCTTTTACTTTCATGCCTGCAGTGACCTCTTCAGTGATTCTGGAGCCCAAGAAAATAAAGTCTGTCACTGTTTCCACTGTTTCCCCATCTATTTGCTATGAAGTGATGTGACCAGATGCCATGATCTTAGTTTTCTGAATGTTAATTTTTAAGCCAGCTTTTTCACTCTCCTCTTTCACTTTCATCAAGAGGCTTTTTAGTTCCTCTTCACTTTCTGCCATAAGGGTGGAGTCATCTGCATATCTGAGGTTATTGATAACTCTCCCGGCAATCTTGATTCCAGCTTGTGCTTCATCAAGCCCAGCGTTTCTCATGATGTACTCTGCATATAAAATTAAATAAGCAGGGTGACAATATACAGCCTTGACATACTCCTTTCCCAATTTGGAACCAGGCCATCGTTTCTTATCCAGTTCTAACTGTTGCTTCTTTACCTGCATACAAATTTCTCAGGAGACAGGTCAGGTGGTCTGGTATTCCCATCTCTTTAAGAATGGGAATACTCTTCCACAGTTTGCTGTGATCCACACAGTCAAAGGCTTTAGCGTAGTCAATGAAGAAGAAAGTGAAAGTGAAAGCCACTCAGTTGTATCTGACTTTTTGTGACCCCATGGACTATACAGGGAGAAGGCAATGGCACCCCACTCCAGTGCTCGTGCCTGGCAAATCCCATGGACGGAGGAGCCTGGTGGGCTGCAGTCCATGGGGTCGCGAAGAGTCGGACATGACTGAGCAACTTCACTTTCACTTTTCACTTTCATGCATTGGAGAAGGAAATGGCAACCCACTCCAGTGTTCTTGCCTGGAGAATCCCAGGGACAGGGGAGCCTGGTGGGCTGCCGTCTCTGAGGTCGCACAGAGTTGGGCACGACTGAAGTGACTTAGCAGCAGTAGCAGGACTATACAGTACATGGAATTCTCTAGGCCAGAATACTGGAATGGGTAGCCTTTCCCTTCTCCAGAGGATCTTCCCAACCCAGGGATTGAACCCAGGTCTCCTGCACTGCAGGCAGACTCTTTACCAGGTGAGATAGATATTTCTCTGGAATTTTCTTGCTTTTTCTATGATCCATCGGATGTTGGCAATTTGATCTCTGGTTTCTCTGCATTTTCTAAATCCAGCTTGAATATCTGGAAGTTCCTGGTTCAAGTACTGTGGAAACCAAACTTGGAGGATTTTGAGTACTACTTTGCTAGCATGTGATTTGAGTGCAATTGTGCAGTAGTTTGAACATTCTTTGGCATTGCCTTTCTTTGGGATTGGAATGAAAACTGACCTTTTCCAGTCCTGTGGCCACTGCTAAGTTTTCCAAATTTGTTGGCATATTGAGTGCAGCACTTTCACAGCATCATCTTTCAGGATTTGAAGCAGCTCAACTGGAATTCCATCACCTCCACTAGCTTTGTTTGTAGTGATGCTTTCTAAGACCCACTTGACATTGCACTCCACAATGTCTGGTTCTAGGTGAATGATCACATCATCATGGTTATCTGGGTCATTAAGATCTTTTTTTATAGTTCTTCTGTGTATTATTGCCACCTCTTTTTATTATCTGCTGGTTCTATTAGATCCATACCATTTCTGTCCTTTATCAAGCCCATCTTTGCATGAAATGTTCCCTTGGTATCTCTAATTTTCTTGAAGAGATCTCTAGTCTTTCCCATTATATTGTTTTCTTCTATCTCTTTGCATTGATCACTTAAGAAGGATTTCTTACCTCTGCTTGCTATTCTTTGGAACTCTGCATTCATATGGATCTAACTTTCCTTTTCTCCTTTGCCTTTAGCTTCTCTTCTTTTCTCAGCTATTTGTAAGGCCTCCTGAGACCACTGTTTTGCCTTTTTGCATTCCTTTTTCTTGGAGATGGTCTTGATCACTGCCTCCGGTACAATGGCACGAACCTCCATCCATAGTTTTTCAGGCACCCTGTCTATCAGATCTAATCTTTTGAATCTGTTTGTCACTTCTACTGTATAATCATGGGCCTTCCCTGTGGCTCAGCTGGTAAAGAATCTGCCTGCAATGCAGGAGACCTGGGTTCAATCCCTGGGTTGGGAAGATCCCCTGGAGAAGGGAAAGGCAACCCACTCCAGTATTCTGACCTGGAGAATTCAATGGACTGTATAGTCCATGGGGTTGCAAAGAGTCGGACACGACCGAAAAAAACACCCTCTTCCAACAACACAAGAGAAGACTCTACACATGGACATCACCAGATGGTCAACACTGAAATCAGATTGATTATATTCTATGCAGCCAAAGATGGAGAAGCTCTATACAGTTAACAAAAACAAGACCAGGACCTGACTGTGGCTCAGATCATGAACTCCTTATTACCAAATTCAGACCCAAATTGAAGAAAGTAAGGAACACCGCTAGACCATT
>SJYR01000774.1:0-15832 GCA_006410655.1 Kobus ellipsiprymnus
GTGGATGGATGGGTGGATGGATGGATGGGTGGGGGGGGGGGTGGGTAGGGGTAGATGAACAGGCCGGTGCGTAGATGCTTCATGCCCAGCCTCTCCGCCGTGACCTCCCATTTCTGTTCTCTCCAGCTGCCTGCTCTGGCCGCATGCCTCTGCCCCTGCTGCAGCTTCTTAAACCTCTGGAAGTTGCCTGCGGGTTTTACTTAGAATGCTCTCTTTAACCCCCTCACCCTCACCCATATGCGCAGACCCAACCCTTCAGAAGATGCAGACCCACCTGTTCTGCCATTTCTCAAACGCTCCAGGCCCCACTCCTGCACCCATGCTCTGCTCCTGAGATGAAGACCCCGACACTCATGGAGAGGGCCCACCCACCTCAACGCTCCTGGAACCCCTTCACTCTCCACACCCCGAGTCGGGGCTCGGCCCGTGCCCTCCCCTCTGCCCTGACAGGCCCTGGTTGCCCGGGGCGACACTGCATCACCTTGCTGGCCCCGCTCACCTGCTCTCCGGTCTCCCAGGATTGCCTCTCCACCACCCCGTCACACTGCAAGCTGCGTGCGCGTGGGGCCCTTCTGGTCTCACCACCGAGCGAATGTCCAGCTTCAGGAGGGAAGGAGGCCTGTGTGGGGGCCTCACCAGGTGAGGCAGAGTGGGTGAGGCGAGCACTGGGTGCTGCAGCCCCCTCTCCTGATTACTGGAGTCACCTCGCCACACAGCCAGGGCTCCACGCCTGCGGCTCCTTCCTTCCTTCCTTCCTTCCTTTCTCCCAGAGAAGCATCTTGAACACCTCCGCTCTCCCCTCCTTGCCCCCGCAGCCCCATCTCCCTCTGTGGCCCTTCCTGCCAGCAGGCCAGCCCTCGCTCCCCAGCCCAAGCCCACTGCACGCCCTGTCAGCCACCGAGGTCACTTCCCCCGTCTGTCCCTGTCCAGTGACGGCTCAGCTCTCTCCTCCTTGGGGTGAGCTCAATGCTGGGAACAGGGCGTGCTGTGAGCTCTGTTGGGGGGGCTGAGAGGGTTCTGGGGTGGCCTCTGTGCCCGGCACCCCTGCCACGCCATCTTGGTAGGCAGGTCCCCAGGCCTCTCCCTGCCCAGACCCCTGCCATTTGAGGGCCGAAGCCTGGGGAGGGTCCGAGCCTTGCGGGGCCCTGCTGACCGGGCGGCAGCATGGGGAGGTTGGCTGCCCCCGGCCTTGCCCCCCAGCCTTCCCAGCACAGAGCCAGTCCTGGGCTCCACCACCCGCCCTCAGAGCCCTGGCCCTGAGCTGCCTGCCGGCCAAGCATTTAAAAGTGACGGCTGTTGTGCAGGGAGCGTCACAGGGCCTGGGGCCAGGGCCGAGCGGGTCAGTTTTGTTTTTTTTTTTTAATTAAAAAGCAAAACCTAAACCAAGAAAACAAAGTGATTAAGTTTCTCCTGGAGCAGCGGGCCCGTGAGGACTGGGACGCCCAGCTCCCTGGCGCGCCGACCCTCCACCTCTCGTGGGAAGCAAGCGGACTGTGTACACAGACAGGAAGCGGCTGGCTTTCCCCAAACGTGAGGGCTGGGATGGGGTCCCCAGGGCATGGGCTGGCTGGAGCCAGACGCCTGGCAGGGTGGGCTGCCTGCATCCTCGAGGAAACCCTCAAGGAAGACCCCTGGCCTCTGACCCCCGGGCCAGGGAGATGGGGTGTCCAAGGAGTGGGGCTCCTGCACATGGCCCCCCACCATGGTGGGGCTCAGTTACTCCATGTGGGCTGCCTGGCCCCTGGAGGACATGTGAGTGTAAGCAGGGCTCTGTCGGGGTGAGGGGGCAGGGATGCTGGGCGGGCATCCTGCAAGCCAGCAGGGCTCACCTGCACCTCCTCTTGCCTGCTGCCCCATGGCTGGATTAGATTCTGGGCCAGGAAGAGGGGTGCCCCCTCCCAGCCCTGGGGTCCTCCTGGGGCCTCTCTGTGGAGTTCAGTTTAAAGTGGGGATGATCCGAGCGGAAATGTGTGCAGCCCCTCAAGGCACTGCCATGAGGGAGGCCCCCACCTGATTTGAAGGGGAGGCGAGGCCGTCCCAGGAGGAGATCCAGGGTCAGGGGCTAGTGGCCCACTGTCAGCATGGGGCAGGAGTGAGCTCCCTGTCAGCAGAGCACACAAAGAGAAGCTTGCCCAGAGAGGCCCAGAGCAGGCTGGGCTCTGCAGGGACCCCCTTGCAAAGCCCCGTGGAGATGCGGGCTGGGGGTGTTGGGAACAGCATGGCTGGGACAGCCTGTTCAGCATGTGGCAGGCGCTCAGGGCGGAGATGAGGAGGGTCTGAGCCGGCCACTCGCGGGGACAGGCTCCGAGGGTGAGCGGCCAGGTGCACCCCAGCATCTGCTACGCTCCCCCCAAAGAGCCACAGCAAGAAAGCTTACTCGGATGGGATGAGAGATTCGGCCTCAAGGCTCAGTGCCTGAAGGTGAGGCCCAGCCTGCTGGGGCGTGAGAGCCAGCATCTCGTCCAGCGGGCTTCTCCCCAGACAGAGCAAGCTCCTGGGACAGCCAGGAGGCCTGGAGCTGGGGAGCAGGCTCCCTGCATTTCCTGGCTGTTCAGGGTTCATAATGGCCTCCCTGTCCATGCCCGCTGTAAGCAGAATAAGAGGCGACTTAAAAAAAAAATGAAACTTTATTTGCTACCTGAGTACGGTTGGCTTACAATGCTGTGATGGCTCCAGGCGCGTGATTCAGTTTATAAATACGCGCATCTTATTCTTTTTCAGACTCTCTTCCCATTTAGATTGTTCTGTGACACTGAGCAGAGTTCCTTGCATGTGCAGCAGGTCCTGTGGGTTGTATATTTTACAGACAGCAGTGTGTACCTAGGGGCCTCCCTGGTGGCTCCGCGTTAAAGAGTCTGCCTGCAAAGCAGGAGACTCAGGTTCCATCCCTGGGTTGGGAAGATCCCCTGAAGGAGGGCACGGCAAATCTCTCTAGTTTTCTTGCCTGGAGAATTCCATGGGCAGAGGAGCCTGGCGGGCTACAGTCCACAGGGTCGCAGAGTCGGACACGGCTGAGACCCTGAGTGGCAGCAGCAGTGAGCACATGCCAACTGCCAGTTCCCAAACGCTCCCTCCCCCAGCCCCACCCGTTGATGACCATAAAGTCATTCTCTAAATCTGCGCGTCTGTGTCTGTTCTGTAAATAGGTTCATTTGCGTCATTTCTTTTTACAGCCCGCATAGAAGCGATGTCTTATGGCGTTTGTCTTTCTCGGCCTGACTTCACTCCGTACGATGCACTGTGGGTCCATCCAGGTTGCTGCAAATGGCATCGTTTCATTCTTTCTCGTAGCTGAGTAATATTCCACTGTATGAACGTGCCACACCTTTTCCATCCGTTCCTCCGTCGATGGACACTCAGGTAAGAGGCGAGTGTTATGGACATGCTCTCAATTGCAGGGCAGAGCGGGGTTTAGTCGGCAAGACGTGAGAACATGTCACAAGGAAACCAGACTTAGGACGGGGTACCACTGACACCAGGATGGAGCCGTCGCCTGGCGGGGACAGATAGGACCTGGGATAGACCCGGGGGTTCACACAGAGAGCGTCTGACCACAGAGAACACTGGGAAGTTACAGCCGCAGAGGGTGCCCTACCTGGTCCTTCCGGCAGGGGCCACAGAGGAGTTCCCTTCAAAACTCAGGGAAACTCACAAGCCATGTGAAACGAAGCTGGGTTAAAGAGAGAAGCTACGTTACAAGAAAGGCTGCACACAGAGGCTGACATGAAGCAGCTTTACACAGAATCATCCGGATGCAGAAGCAACCAGGATGCCCTTCCATGGGCAAATAGATGAGTAAACCGCTCCTCCAGGACAGTGGACTATTATTATTCAGTGATAAGGAGAGATGAGCTATCAGGCCACGAAAGACACGGAGGAAGTGTGAACGTGCACGCCTGAGGGGAAGAAGCTGGTCCGAGAAGGCCACGCGCAGTCTGAGCCCAACCGCGTGACATTCTGGAAAAGGCGGGACAATGGAGACAGTATAAGTCTCAGCGGCTGCGGGGGTTTGGGGCGGGTGAGGGATGGGCAGGCAGAGCTTGAGGATTTTCAGGGGAGTGAGACTATTTCTTGGGACCCCATGATGCTGTCACTGTGAGTACCCACCTTTATCCGTCTATCCAAGCCCAGGAATGCTCAACTCCAAGGGTGAGCCCTGGTGGGAAGTGTGAACATCATTACCTATAATAATGTCTCAATGTGAGTTCATTGACGTTGACCAGTTCTCTCCCGAGAGCAAGGTGTGAATGGTGGGGGCATGTTGTGTGTGGTGGGCAGAGGGGTAGAGGGGACTCTGAGCACTCTGCGAAGTTTTCTCATAACCCTCAACTGGTTCTGTCCTCATCTGAGGCCTGTCAAGGACCGATTTTGGTGCCGCTGCCCATGGAGCACAAACCGACTACCCAGCCCCCTGTGTGGGTCCCTCGTCCCTATGCTCTCTGTCTTAACGCGCAGGGACAATAAGACATGGCGGATGTGGGCGCAGCGCTGCTCCCAGCCCTGGCCCTGTGACCTCCGTTTCCCATTATCCTTGCCTCGGTACCCCTTGACATTCTTGAACATTATAGAGGATCCCAAAGAGTGTTAGTTGATAGAGGGTGGCATCTCCTCAGATTTTCCGGATTAGATGTTAACACTAAAGCATGGAAATGTTCTCAAATATTCGAATTTTTTTAAATTAAAAAAGAATATTCTAAGCATTTCCCTGGTGGTCCAGTGGCTAAGACGTCACCTTCCAACGCGAGTGATGTGGGTTTGATTCCTGGTCAGGGAACTAAGATCATGCATGCCTTGCAGCCAAAATAAAAAAAAAGAAAGAAAGAAAGAAACAGAAGCAATATTGTAGCAAATTCAATAAAGACTTAAAAAATGGTCCACATCAAAAATATCTTAAAAAATATTCTAAGTGAATTAAAAGTAACAAGATACTCCATATTAACATAAAGTATCTTTTTAGACAAAAACGTCAGTAAGCTTTTCCACACAAAGCATATTTAGTGGGAAGAGTGGCATGGCTTCAGGCTTGGGAAAGCTCCGTGGCTGGGGAAGGTAAGTGCTGTCCCTCAGCATCGGCCCACTGCCCGTGGAGACGTGGTCTCTGGGGAGAGAGAGGGTCACTCAGCGGACTTCTCAGGTGCCCGTGGGCTTCCTTTCTGATGCCACGCCCAGACTCGGCAAGGGGTGTGTTCTCAAAAGTGAGCTGCACTGTGGCGTCTGAAGCCCCATCAGCAGCATCTCCAGACACTGTTTTTCTGAAAACCCCTCCACCCGGGAAATGAAAGAGATGATGAACAAGCAGAAGGGGGCGGAGCAGAAACCTCGGTGAGTCCAGGCGATGCAGGAGCTGGGCTGGGGCCTTCGCCGCCTTTCATTCCACATAAACGTAGGCGGATTCGGGAAACTCTCCACCACCCGCGCAGTTTTGTCTGTGAGTCTAAAACTGTTCCAAAGCAAAGCTGATTGGGAGGAAATCGCCACCGGTCTGTCCGGCTCTCTCAGAGGACACTTCCCTGTGCGCGGCCACTGGGACATGCCGGTCCCCAGGTTAGGCGGGAGCATCCAAGGTCACGCTCTCCAGGGTTGAGAGAGAAAACTCAGGTCCGGGAATGCCACCGCCTGGCTCTTTGGGATCTTTCGGGACTGGAACGCCGTGCACGTGCTCCAGATTGTGCTCGGAAGTTCAAAGGCGATCGCTGGCAGCGGACCCCACAGGCTGGGACAGGATGGTCCTTCTCCTTGGAGAGTGCAGCCAGCACCTGCGGGCTGGTGGCCCCTGAGCCTGGAACTCAGGCCGCCCAGCGAGGGCTTTGCCGGGGGGTGCCGGCTGCTGCCTCGAGCCCCACCGCTGTGTTCACAGAGCATCAGGATACACTCCAGAGTCCAGCTCCGTGGGATTAATAAAGTTTACTACTTTGTCAAGTGCATTCTCAAGTGCAGCTGGCCGCCGGCCTAGGCGCCTGCTCCGCGGCTGCCTCTTGGAGCAGAGGCCGGCAGGCTGGGAGACCCTCGCTCCAGTCTCCCCTCTGAACCACCGCCCCCGGCCCCTGTCCCAGGCAAACTCCCCTCCTATAAAGAAATCTGGCGGGAGGGCATCTGCAGCCCCCTCCCTCTTCTCTCTACACCCACCCTACCGTCCCCGCCTGTCCGCCCTCCTGATTCAATTCTCCTCGGCCTTCAAGGCCTTCTATGAGCCTCTCTTCTTCCAGGGAGCCCTCCTCGACCAGCTTCCCCTAGAGGAATGCAATTTCTGGAGCTCCCACGGCCCAGCCTTCTCCTCCATGTGTTTCTGGCTGCCCCCAAGTCAGGTGTGGACCTCTCAGGACAGAATCCCCCGCACCTCTTGTACCTCCCCTTTGTCCACCCTGAGCATGAGCCTTGCCTGCCGGCCTGGCAGTGGCTGGACTCCTTTGGTTCTGGGAATTCTTTTGACTCCCTGGTGAAGCGCTTGGAGAAGAGACTGGCCTCTGTGCTAATTGCAAGCAGAGCATGCAAGGAGACTGCGGCCCGTGCTGGACGGCTGGCCCCACATCCCTCGTCTGGGGCACCCTCAGGAATGCCCTTCCTTGAATGTCATGGGGAATCAGGCCTGAAATCCTGGGGTGTTGGGAGAGGCTTCCACAAAGCTCATGGTGGGCGGGAATGACCAGGATTAGGGGTCCTGAGCCCCCTCGGGCTTCCTTTCCTGGGAGCTCCAGGCCAGGCTGGGCCGGGAGTTGCATGCTCCAGAGGCGCCGGGCCCAAAGCAGCCGCTTTTCTTCAGTTGCCCCCGAAAGTGGTTCTCACCGGCAAGGTCCCCGTCGCCCACAGGATGGGGTGCCTAGCCCTCGACACTGTGCTCAAGACATCTCTCAGACATCCTTGGCCTGCGAGACCCCACCTGCATGGGAGGCCCTGGTCCAGTTGAGAGAACAGATTTGCCACCGACCTGGCCCACTCCTGCCACAGGTGCGGGCTTCCCTGCTTTTCCTTCACGCCTCCTCCCAGGCCCGGGAAGGACACCGCCTGTCCTGAGGCCCATGGAAGGGATGCACACCTCCTTCCCTCTGCCCCGCACCCCACCAGCTGCCTGGCCTCCGCTTTAGCACATTGTTCCTGGTAATGTGATGCCTCCTCCTTTCAAACTTGTCTTTTTGAATTTTCATTTTCAGCATTTCACTTTGATGAACCCAGGCACAGTTTGCTTCAAATTGATCCTCTCTGGGTTTTGCCGGACTTCTTGGCAGATTTTAGCCATTGTTTCTCCAATATTTTTCTCCCCTGTTCTCTTGCTCCTCCTCCGCTGCTGCTGCTGCTGCTGCTAAGTCGCTTCAGTCGTGTCCAACTCTGTGCGACCCCGTAGACGGCAGCCCATGAGGCTCCCCCGTCCCCGGGATTCTCCAGGCAAGAACACTGGAGTGGGCTGCCATTTCCTTCTCCAATGCATGAAAGTGAAAAGTGAAAGTGAAGTTGCTCAGTCGTGTCTGATGCTTAGCGACCCCATGGACTGCAGCCCACCAGGCTCCTCCACGCATGGGATTCTCCAGGCGAGAGTGCTGGAGTGGGGTGCCGCTGCCTTCTCCGTTTCTGCCCTCCATTGCCTCCCCGACTAGGACCCTAATCACCTGTGTGTTAGACATTTTAATGCCATTCATATGACCTTGAGTTTCTGTTCTTTAGAATCAAATTTTCTTTGTTTGCTTCCGCTTCACCCTGGATGACGTCTCCCGGCCTGACTCTCTCGTCATTTCCATTCTGCCGCTAATACCTTCCAGTGGTTTTTTTTTAACCTCAGATACTGTACTTTTCTGCCCTCCCTGCCCACTTAGATGTTTCTAGCATTTTCTGTGTGCTGAAATTTCCCATCTTTTCGTTCATGTGCCCATGCTTGCCTCTGCCTCCACAGGCATCGTTATCCTGGCTCTCTTAAAGCCTGTGCCTGATCAGTCCAGTATCTGAGTGACCTCAGAGCTGGCCTCGGTGAATGTCTTTCTCCTTGAGAGGAAAACGCCTGTTCCTCAGCCCGCAGGCATGCCATGTCATCTTGATTTGTATCACGCACTTTGTGACTGCTCTGTTGCAAAGACGCCTTGGGCCAAGAACCTGAGCAGAGTTTATACATAAAATCTGTAGCATCCCCTGCCGGGGCTCTTGCTGGGATTCCCGCCTCACTCTTCAGCTAACCTTGATTGCCCCAGGCCCCTTCTCCTGGTCCCTCAAGCCCAGAAAGATTGGGGTTCAGGAGGCCTGAACTGTGACTGCCCTTCCAAAATGACCTGCTTTTTGCTAACTCTCTAGAGCCCCTGAGTAGCTTTCCACTTGTTCGATTGCTTGTTGTCCAAGGTTTCTGACTGTTATCTGCAAGGCGGCTGGTTTGTTAGAGCCTGAGTGCTTCACACAGGAAGTGTAACCGAGAGGGGTTTCAGGACGGGGCGGGGAGAGTAGAGGGCAGTGGCAGCTAAAGCGCCCACAGGCCACGTCTTATTAAAAGCACTGAATTTGGCTGCGTGGATGGTGCTGGGTTTCAGAGGGTGATGGATGGTGAATTTGGCTGCGTGGATGGTGCTGGGTTTCAGAGGGTGATGGATGGTGAATTTGGCTGCGTGGATGGTGCTGGGTTTCAGAGGGTGATGGATGGTGAATTTGGCTGCGTGGAATTTGGCATGGATTTCAGAGGGTGATGGGCTAGCAGGGTGGGAAGAGGCAGCAGACGAAGGACACGAGCTTCTTCTCTGGTGTTAAGGAAATTCCCGTCTATGCCTTCCCTAGTAAACAAGTTTTATAATGAGGATTGCGTTTTAAATGTTATGGAACATGTTTGGGCACTTATCTATTAATATATTACTGTATGACTTTCCCTCTCTTTTCTATCATATGGCCTATTAACACAATGATATTAATGGATTTCCCAATGTTGAGTCATCCTTGCATTCCTGGAAGTAAACTCTACTTGGCCAGGGTGTGTTATTACTCTAACTCGATACACTGCTGGATTTAATTTGCTCGTTCCTTTATTTACAACTCTTGTGTCTATCTTCACATGTGAACTTGGTCTGTGGTTTGTCCTTTTTGTGTGTGCTCTCCTGATTGGGTATCAGGGTTATGTGAACACAGAAAATGAATCATAATCCCGTTCATCTTCTATGCTTCAAACGTCTTGTACAGTACACCGAAGAAAGAAAAAAACTTGCCCATAAAACTCTCTGGGCCCTGTGCCTTTTCCTAGGATAGGATTTTATAGCTTTTAGCTGGCAGCCTGTTTATTGGTGAGTTCAGACTCTCTAGGTCCTTACGACAATTTCCAGACGCATGGTCTCCTGCTGTGTGCTACTCGCTCAGTCGTGTCTGACTCTGCGATCCCATGGACTGTAGCTGCCCAAGCTCCTCTGCCCATGGACTTCTCTAGGCAAGAATATTGGAGTGGGTTGCCATTCCCTTCTCCAGGGGCTCTTCCTGACCCAGGGATCAAACCCGGGCCTCCTGCATTGCAGGCAGATTCTTTATCGTCTGAGCCCCCAGGAAGGCCCCGATCCCTTAGACAAGATCCTCGAATTCCATTTAATCAACAAATATCTTTCAGTCCCTGGTGTGTTCCTGACTCTAAAAGCAGATGGGTCTCCCTGTGAGTCAGCATGTAGCGTGGCTGCGGGGACGGACGTCCAGTGAACGTCAGGCTCTGCTTCGCTCCCTCGTCCCCCGGGCGCCGCCATGAGAGCAGCACAGCAGACAGCTGCTGGCCCGCAGTCCCCGTTGCTGCTGTTTGGTTTGTTTGGTTGCTCAGTGGCGTCTGACCCTGTGACCCCACAGACTATAGCCCCCCAGGCTCCTCTGTCCATGGGACTTCCCAGGCAAGAACACTGGAGTAAGTTGCCACTTCCTTCTCCAGAGGATCTTCCTGACCCAGGGACTGAGCCCACGTCTCCTGCATATATCGACCCCTATATATATCTACTCATCCATCTGTGTATCCACCCACCTACCCGCCTACCCACAAAGATGTGCATTCATACACACACACAGACACCTACCCACACACCCACTCACCCATCTGTTCATTCAGGGCGCCCACACTGAGCCTCTACTCTGCATCAGATCCTGGGCGAGGTATTGGGGCCCACGGAGATATAAGCTAAGTGCTTAAGGGCTGGAAGACCAGAGAAAGGGTCAAGATGGCCCCAGGAGGCCACCATAAGAACAGAGTGGAACAAGGTAAGATGCTGTCCCGGGACCCAGGGGGCGAGTGGCAGTCTGAGTGGTAACTTTCGGGGTCGTCAAGCTCCAAGCAGGGCTGGTCCACCGCCTGAGCAGGGGTGAGCGCTCAGCGGCTGTCAGGAGGAGGCAGCCTGGAGGAGAAGGCCAGGGTCTCAGGTGGGAAGCCCCCCCGGGGTAACTCCCCTGACCCGGGCGCCACTGCAGGCCTGCTCTCCCTGTTACCCGTGAGCTGATGCACCAGCTTCCTCATTCACTACGATCGTCTCGAGGGAGGGAATGGAGCCTTATCCATCTCCATGGCTCCGGCCCGGCTCAGAGTCTGGCACCAACGACAGTGGATAAAAGATGAGAGAGGGGAGGACCAGCTGCTGGGAGCGGAGCACTCACGGGGTGCCCGGGGCGTCGCAGCGGGGAGCACGCCGCCGCGCCCGGCGTGCGCTCCTTCCCCTCCCACTGAAGCTTGCACCCAGGCCCCTGGGGGCGGACACCCCTGCAGCCTTAGCACCCACCTGCTGGCACAGGCAGCCTGGAAAGACCTGGAAAGCCTTTCTTCCTCAGAGCGGCCTGGCTGGGCGAGGCCCTGGCCGGCGGGCATCCCAGGCCCCGGGGCTCAAGGAGGGTGGGGGCGGAGCCGCTTGCTCTCACTCCTCCCCCTCCCAGGCTCCGCTGAGAACCAAATCGCCTTATCAGAAACTCCCTGGAGTGACTGGTTAACCAAATAGCTAGAATTCCTGCTCAGCGGCACATCTGGTCCTGATCGCGGGGAGGCCAGGGATGACAAGGAAGGGAGGGGTAGCAGAGGTGCAGGGCCAGGCCTTCCCAAAATGATGCTGGGCTGGACGAGGGGGCGCGGGCTGCCGGCCTGGCAGCAGCAGACCTGGCTGTCTCCAGGGCTGAGGGCAGGGTGCCCTCCCCGCCTCCACCACCTGCCAGGAGTGGGGGGCCCGGACCCGCCCTGGTGCAGGGGCACTGGGCCACCACTCCCAGCTCTTCCCCATCCTGCGCCTCCCTGGGAGCTCTGTCCCCTTCAGCCCCACCCCCACCCCCACCCTCAAGCTCCTCCCGGTCTCCAGAACCGCACCTTAGCGGCTCTGCCCCTGAGACCTCAGGTCGCTCCAAAGCCGCCCAGGCTGTTCCTTCTGCCTTGAACACCCTTCCAGCCTCAACGGCAGCAGCGAAGCCTCCCCCTCTGGTGGGCCTCCTCGGGCGCAGGGGCTTCCAGGGCCTTTGCCTCAGCCCCACTGGTGCTTGTGGGTCTGCCCGCAGGACCCGAGCAGCCCAGGAATCCCTTCTTCTCGGGCTCTGGCTCCGTGGCCCAGCGCAGGGCAAGGGGTAACCGAAGGATGGGAGACGCCACGCGGGCCGAGGAGGGGAAGGGAGAGGCCGCATACAGGGACGGGTCTCCTGGGGGGAGCGGAGCATAGTGGTCAGAGTGGGGAGGGGTCCTCTCCCTCCCCCTGGCCAGGGCACCCTGCATCCTGCCTGGCGCCCACGTGCCTGGCCCTGCTGTGTTTTGGGAGGAGCCCTGCCTCGCAGTAACCCGGTCTGGGCTGGGAACCCCAGGGTTTACACCTGCCGCTCTGCGGACACGGGCACTACCCCCGGGTGCCCGCCCGCAGGACAGAGGACGTGCCCCCCGCCGAGGGCTCCACACTGAGCTAGATGAGGGGACACACCCCCAGGGTGTTAAGACAAGGGGCAGCGGGGAAAAGGGGGTGCCATGCGGGGAGGGCAGGCGGGTCATGGACTGAACCTGGTCACCCTGTGAGTCCGTGAGAAGGGCTGGGGCCTGGGGCTGATGGCAGACTCAGCTGGTGGCTTCCGGGGACCCCATCAGCCCGCCCGGTCCTCTGTGCGGGCCCTGTGGAATCCCTCTTCAACTAGATGGAGGCGTGCCCTCAGCCCCCAGCGTGCCCCCCGCCACCAGCACCCCAGCCTGGGGGTGCCCCCTTGGCCAGGCCCCGTACCCCTTCTGCGAGGCCGCCCAGCGTGGCGGGCCGGGCCCGGGGCGAGGGCCAGTGTAAACAGATCGCTTCTGTCTGCCTGGGGGGTGGGGGTGGGGGAGCTGTCTCGAGCTTTGTTATGTTCTGAAAAAAAAAAAAAAGGCAAAAAATTTGGGTCACAAACCACAAACTGTTTTGCTTTCGGCATAACTGGCACAAACAGGCATTTTCTCTGCGGTTTCTGGCCGCGGAGGCCGGGGCTGGCTGGGCTGGGGAGGGAGAGGCTGGAGCTGCCCTAATGAGGCCAGAGGGGGCTGGGCAGGTAGGGCCGGGCCTCCTGGGGTGGCCACACCTGCGCGGGAGTGCCCACTGGGCACCAGGCCCTGGCCACGGGAGATGTGAGGACCCCAGGAGCCGGGACCCGCCAGGCAGGTGGACTCGGGTTACTAGGATAAGGTCACGTGGGAAGGCGGGGCTCTTCCCCTGGAGGAGGGGAGCAGGCGGGCTGGGAGGCGAGGGGTTCCCCAGGGGGTGGTGTGATGGGGTCCCTGCCCCCAGCCTTCAGGGCCCTCTTCCTGGCTGGCTCTGCCCTGCGGGTTCCCCCGAGAGCTCTGGAGAGCTCAGGAGGACCTGATGACGAGCGGGACAACGCGCCTGTGGTGGGGCGGGCCTGGGGACAGAGGCGGGGGCCGAACGCCAGGCCCCTGTCTACACGGAGGGGCGGCTCCGGGCCCCAGAGACCCAGGGGTGGGGGGTGCTGAGCCAGCACACTGGAAAGGGCGCAGGGTGTTAGGGGGCCCAGGAGGCAGAGCGGCCAGGCCTTGTGAAGCTGGAAGGGTGAGGGGCAGAGTGGGGCAGGCAGAGGAGGAGCCCTGGGAGCTGGGCAGGGGGGCATGGGGACCAGACGTGACCCCCTGACCCCCGAGGAGCGAGAGCTTAAGACCCCAGGAAGGCCTGGCCTGAGGCTTACACTCCACTTTGCCCAGCGGCCCGTGGGAGCCATGGAGGATCCTATGGGGAGAGCAGGCCAGGGGCCTCCAGGCGCACACGGAGAGCGGCTGGAGCAGAGACCAAGGCTGGAAGCAGCTGTGTCCAGTGGCTGGTGTAGCCGAGGGCCTGGGGGGAAGCGCAGAGGACCCTGGAGCCGGTGAGGGTGGCAGCGTGAGCATGCTGGGCCAGGGGTCTACAGTGCGCTGAGGCGGCTGCATGGGCCCCGGCAGGTGCCACTTTGCAGCTCAGGTGAAGAGGCCAGTGGAGACACAGTGGGGTGAGCAGCCAGGAAGCTTGCCCAGGGCCTCCAGCTTAGCAAACGCAGTCCTGCCCGGGGCTCACGCTCAAGCCCAGGGCCCTTCCCATGTCCTCTTCACTCAGCAGGTGATCGGGGGACAGGTGCACAGGGCGCGCTCCTGAGAGGGTGCTCGGGGAGCCGGATGCTTGCAGGGACAGCAGTCCCAATCCGGGCAGAGGCAGCCGGCGCCCAGGCCCTCAGGCAGGGACACCACGCGTGCTCAGCCAGCCCCGGGCCAAGCCATCACAAGGAATCTGCTTGTCTGCAGGGAAGCCAAGACCAGGGGCGGGACGGTCTATGTTTCAGAAGGCCACCTGGGCTGCGAGTGGTGGTCAGGAGTGGAGACGCTCAGGGACCCACCGGCGGGAGACGCGGCCCCCCGCCGCAGCCTGTACCTGCAGAACCCTCGGTCTCTGGAAGCGTGCCCTCACGTAACTCGTTTCCCCGATGACACGAACAGGGTGGCCTACACATACAGAGCTGCAGTCTCGCCCAGTCTCGGAGGCCAGAGGCCTGCAGTCAGTTTCCCCGGGCTAAAAGCAAGGTGTCCAGGGCCAGGCTCCTGACAGAGGCTCCAGGTGAGGGTCCTTCCTGCTTCCTGCCTCGTCCAGCTTCTGGGGCTTCTGGCTTGTGGCCGCGTCCCCCCAGGCTCTGTCCCGTCCTCACATGGCCCCTCCTCTGGGTCCTTCCCGAATCCTGTCCCTGGGTCTGGGCCCTCCCTAAATCCAGGATGGTCTCATCTCCAGACCCTTCACTTCATCACATCGAAGACCCTTTGCCCAAACCAGGGCACACTTGAGGACTCTGGGGCTTAGAACTGGACATGTCTTTCTGGGAAGGACACTATTCAACCCACTAGCCCACCCCGACGGAAGTCCCTAAATATTCCTTGAATGAACGATGGTGGTCTCTGATCTCATTCCCCACGCGGGCCCCCTCCCCCTGCGGCGGCCCCAGTCCCAGCCCAAGATGCCCTAGTTCTTCAACCTCCCCCGGGGGACCCCACTCTTGCCTGCTCCAGGCCCGCATTCCTCAGTCAGTCTCTGCTCCTGAAAATCACCCCAGCTTCTCCCTCCATGACACTGAGCCTGGGGCGCTGTGCGTGGGCATGAGTGGATGAATGGAGCCCTAGGGGTGCCCTGAGAGTTTGCAGAGAAGGTGGAGGGGCAGAAAGGGGAGACTGGGCACGCCAGGGCACCTGGGACCTGGCTGGACCCAGCCAAATGGGGTGGGGGCGGCAAGGGCAGTGGGCTGAGGCTGGGGCTACTCAGAAGGGCTGCCGGAACAGGGCTGGCTGGGCCCAGGGCTGCCCACCAGAGGGAGGCCACAGGGGTCTTGGGGGAAGTGGGTGTGGGCAGAGGCAGGGGTGACTTGGCTGCAGTGGGTGAGCAGGCTGGGCTGCCCAGAGCTGGGGGGTAGGGAGCCCCTGGACCCAGCAACCCGAGGGTCCCGGTGGGGGCACCACGTTGGGCTGCACACACAGGGCTGGTGGGAGACAAACTGAGCTTCTCTCAGCGGCAGGCAGTGCTGGGGAGAGGGTCCTGAGCTGGGCCCACACCCCAATCCCAGCTCACGATGCTCCCCCATCCAGCACAGTGTCTCCCATCATTCTTGATCCCACCTCCTCCAGGCAGCTCCCCACCCACCATACTGAGCTCTCAGTGGGCATGGGCAGCGTGGCCACCCCTGGGAACACCCCTCGAGACCCCCCGAGGCCACAGCTCAGCACCAGGCCAAGTGGTAAAATATCAGAGAAGGAGCAAGTGGGTTCACGTGCAAGGCCTCCCCGACCCAGATGGGGCAGAGAGCCCTGGTTGCCCACCAGAGGCTGCCCGGCACCAGGCCCAGCTACTGCCCTCTGCCCACCGGCAGACCTGCTGACCAAGGGCATGGGGTACATAAGCGGGGGAGGGTGGCCAGCCCTCAAGCATTTCTAGGCCAGCCTCACTGTCCTCCGAGGAGTGTGGGTACTCAGAAGTCAGAAGGGGCTGGGTGCTGGTGCAGGGCTAAGCGGGGGAGGGCTCCTGTCTGCTTATGCAGGTAGGCACACAGGTGATGAGAGTCTCCATCTCTGGCAATGGCACCCGTGTCCAGAAGCTTTCAGAGCCTGGCGGACCCCCTGCACCCTGACCCCGAGGCTGGGAGAGACCCCTGGGGTTGACCAACAGTGAAGGCTCTCTGCTCCTGGTCAGGGGGCTCCTGCAGAAGCCCCCAGGACCCTGCCCACCCCTGAACTCTGAGGATCTGGGCCTTGAGATGGCCCTGGAGCCCCCTCCCAACTGCCAAGGGCAGCAGGCCGTCTGGCGGTTCTCCCCACACCCCGTCGCTGTGAGGGCCCAGAGGAGGTGCCCCCCGAGGGTCTCCCTGCCCCCTCTTCCCACCTACCCCACCCCCTTCCCAGGACTCAGACTTC
>SJYR01000774.1:35005-46837 GCA_006410655.1 Kobus ellipsiprymnus
CTCATGAACAGAACAAGAGTGACCCAGGGCAGGGGAGGCCGGCGGGGGTGGGGGGGGGGGGGCCCAGGGCAACCGGCACACACTGTCAGAGGAGAGGAGCGTTCCTCTTTAGAGCCCGCTCTGGGGCCCCAAGGGGCAGCGCCCCTTCATCGTCCTTCTCGCCATCCTTTCCAATTACATGGTGGGATTCTCTGGGGGAAGGGGTGGTGTAGGGAGTGAGGACAGAGGGAAGCTTTACTTTTTACGTGCTATGAAAATAACTCCCAAACCCCCGGGCCTCAGCGCCCCTGCAGTGTCCTGCTTGTCTCTGGTTAGGATCCGGTAAGGTGGGGCGCAGCCAGAGGGAACCTCTCACACAGGAAAACTCCAACTTTTCCAACAGCAGCTGTGCCCTCAAGCTGAAGACAGCGGCCTCCAGCCCACCCCTCCCATTTTGCCGGCTCAGTGAAGGAAAGTGTATTTTCCGTGCAAAAGCCCCTGTGGCTCTGGGCGGCGCCCCTGAAGGGCTCCCTCCCCACCCGTCCTGTCGCTCCAAAGTGGGAGCTCGCTGGAGTCCTCTGCCAGCGCAGGCCCTGCCCTCCTGTTAACTGCCCCCAGCCCCCTCGCCCTGAGCACTCGGAAGGCAGGCTTCTTACCCCCCAGAGGGGACGTGCGGCGGAGGGACGCCCAGACACCTGTGCTCTAACTGCTGTGCTGTCGCTGAAGCTCGCCGGGGTGGTGGATAAAGAGGGCCGGGGTGTCGCTGGTGCCCCAGGCTCTCTGCCAGAACTGCCGGGCGGATGATCCGCTGGCTGGGCCAATAGTAGCAGTCGCTGCCAAGGCAGGGGGTGCTCAGACCCTCCAGCAGGCTTGACTGGGAGGCAGAGGAGGGGATGAGACTGAGGCTGGAGAGACAGTGAAGGGCATTTTCAGGGTGCATTGCAATGGCCCCCAGAAGAGGAGCCTCTTCACCACGGAGCACCTGCCCAAATGCCAACGGAACCTATAGTGTGCCCTCACCTCATCCCCACCCCACGCCGTTCCCCAAGCCCCTCCAAATTTGGGTAGAATTGCGCCAACTTGGTGGTGCTGGGCCTGCTGGAGCGGCCGGCTCTGGCCCCTTCCCACGTGAGGGCATGGCGCATCAGAAGGTGGAGACTTGGCCCACCCTTAGCCTGGCAGAAAGGCGTTAGTGGGCATGGGCATTAGCCAGAAGTACTCGCTGCCAGCTGGGAGGTGGGGCTCTGCGGAGTGGGGGTTTGAGGGTGGGCGGAGCCTCCGTTGATTGACACTTGGCAATCACCAGGCATGCCAGTGGGCGTGGCGCGGGTAAAATGGGGGCGGGGCATCTTGGGGAGAAATCAGGGTTCGAGAACAGTCAGAAAAATCTTCCCTCAGGTGCTCCCAATGCAGCTGCAACACAGTGCGGCCAGGTTTGTCCTTCCAGAGACAGGGGCTCACCTGGGGCTTTCTCTCTCCCCTGGTGGCATCTGACGCCACCCCCTCCCCACCCCATAGGTGTGGTGCAAGACACCGAGGATGCTGCAGCAGGCGGCAGGCAGCAGGTGGCCAGCAACACGTCCTGCTCACAGGCACCCCTGGGGGGGATGACTGGGGTCCACGGCCTTCTGAGCTTGGCCAGAACTCCAGCTGAGCCTGGAACCCAGAAGTGTCAACAGCTGAGTGAAGGCCCAGGCAGCTTGGACCAAGTCTCACCGGGAACTTAAACCTCCTCTCTGAGCCTTCGGGTAGAGCAGGAGGCAGAACCAAGGCGTCCTCGGAGGCGAGGATGAGTGTGGCTCCTTGCAGGTCGCGGTCCCCAGCCTCCTGTGCCCCATGCCCCCGCCTGCCAGCCTGTGCTGGCGTTTAACTCTCCTCTCCCTTCATCTTTCAAGCCCTCATCTGAACTTCCTTCTTAGCTGGAGCGACAGGTCATCTGCTGAGAGGACAGGGCTTTCAGTGGGGAGAGAGTCAGACTTGGCTGGGGGGCAGGGGGTGCTCAGATCTGGTGGGAGTGTCCCAAACAGGATGCAAAATCCCAGAGGCTCCTCTGGGAGGAGGGCAGGGGTGTCCCCCTGGGCTCTCGGGCAGGTGAGGAACACAGGGGCACTAGAGGTCCTGAATCAGGCCCGTCGCACGCAGAGGGGAGTCAGCGTGTGAAGCGCCCCGCAGTTTTTAGGGGTGAAGCAGTCACGTGCTCATGCCACCCTGGCCCTGTCTGGGGACTCTGTGGCTTAGTGTTCACAGCCTGTGCCACACGCCCCGCCCCCTGGTGTCTGCTGCAAGGTGCCCAGATGTCCCAAGGGAGCTGCTTGCAGATCCATATGGGAAGCCTTAGCTGGGGCTCCCCACGCCTAAGGTGGGGCCAGCGAGGGGAAAAGGCTGACCCCATGCCAGGCCATGAGGCTGCATGAGAGGCCCACCAAAGGGCGTATCCTCGAATTGAGAAGGTGGGGGCTTCCCTGGCGGTGCAGTGGTTAAGACCTCACCTTCCAGGGCAGGGCTTGTGGGCTCAGTCCCTGTCAGGGAAACTAAGATCCCTTGTGCCTCAAGGCCAAAAGTCCAAAAGCATCAAACGGAAGCGACATTGTAACAAACTCAATAAAGACAAAAAAAAGAATCAAGAAGGTGGGCAGCTAAGGGGCTGAAAGGGGAGAAGCATCTCAAACCCCCAGTTCAAACTCCTGGAAATGTGGCAGTCCCCACCCCTAAACCAATGCATTGAACCTGAGCCCTGCCCCTAGCCCAGATCCCTGCTTCTGGCACAGCCCCAGAGGGGATCACACCCATGCAAGGCAATTTTACTCCATCAGAACCTTGAACCCCAGAGTGTTCAAGTAAAGGAAGGGGAGCAGAGAAAGGGGCTCAGGCTGGGGAGGCCCCACGGGGGACTGACCAGAGCTTGATGCCACTGAGGCAAGACTGGAGGCAAAGCGGCTATGAGGGTTGTGACCTTGAGCTTGACCTTCTATTTACCATCTATGCTGGGACCACAAGGCCTGAGGGGAGACAGTGAAGTGGGATGGAAGAGGCACACTTGGGGCGCAGGGACACCTCACGACATAAACTTCGTTGCTCCACTGCCTCTTAGGCCTGGGAGGGGGTTACCCCGGCCTAGGGTTCTGGTCAGATCCTGTTTATGCAGGAGAGGCTTGAAAGACTCTCAGAAATCCCCTTCTGCAAGTTGCCTCCATTTGGCTGGTTAAGTGGCCTTATGCTGACACCTGGTGGCCATTTTTAGAATTACAGCGCACGCCCGAAAGTTCCTGAGGGGTGACTTGGGGCACCCTGGGAAGGGGGCTGGGGGCAAACCAGTAACATTCTTCCCACAATAGAGAGGCCCCAGGGGATGACTGGGGTCCACGGCCTTCTGAGCTTGGCCAGAACTCCAGCTGAGCCTGGAACCCAGAAGTGTCAACAGCTGAGTGAAGGCCCAGGCAGCTTGGACCAAGTCTCACCGGGAACTTAAACCTCCTCTCTGAGCCTTCGGGTAGAGCAGGAGGCAGAACCAAGGCGTCCTCGGAGGCGAGGATGAGTGTGGCTCCTTGCAGGTCGCGGTCCCCAGCCTCCTGTGCCCCATGCCCCCGCCTGCCAGCCTGTGCTGGCGTTTAACTCTCCTCTCCCTTCATCTTTCAAGCCCTCATCTGAACTTCCTTCTTAGCTGGAGCGACAGGTCATCTGCTGAGAGGACAGGGCTTTCAGTGGGGAGAGAGTCAGACTTGGCTGGGGGGCAGGGGGTGCTCAGATCTGGTGGGAGTGTCCCAAACAGGATGCAAAATCCCAGAGGCTCCTCTGGGAGGAGGGCAGGGGTGTCCCCCTGGGCTCTCGGGCAGGTGAGGAACACAGGGGCACTAGAGGTCCTGAATCAGGCCCGTCGCACGCAGAGGGGAGTCAGCGTGTGAAGCGCCCCGCAGTTTTTAGGGGTGAAGCAGTCACGTGCTCATGCCACCCTGGCCCTGTCTGGGGACTCTGTGGCTTAGTGTTCACAGCCTGTGCCACACGCCCCGCCCCCTGGTGTCTGCTGCAAGGTGCCCAGATGTCCCAAGGGAGCTGCTTGCAGATCCATATGGGAAGCCTTAGCTGGGGCTCCCCACGCCTAAGGTGGGGCCAGCGAGGGGAAAAGGCTGACCCCATGCCAGGCCATGAGGCTGCATGAGAGGCCCACCAAAGGGCGTATCCTCGAATTGAGAAGGTGGGGGCTTCCCTGGCGGTGCAGTGGTTAAGACCTCACCTTCCAGGGCAGGGCTTGTGGGCTCAGTCCCTGTCAGGGAAACTAAGATCCCTTGTGCCTCAAGGCCAAAAGTCCAAAAGCATCAAACGGAAGCGACATTGTAACAAACTCAATAAAGACAAAAAAAAGAATCAAGAAGGTGGGCAGCTAAGGGGCTGAAAGGGGAGAAGCATCTCAAACCCCCAGTTCAAACTCCTGGAAATGTGGCAGTCCCCACCCCTAAACCAATGCATTGAACCTGAGCCCTGCCCCTAGCCCAGATCCCTGCTTCTGGCACAGCCCCAGAGGGGATCACACCCATGCAAGGCAATTTTACTCCATCAGAACCTTGAACCCCAGAGTGTTCAAGTAAAGGAAGGGGAGCAGAGAAAGGGGCTCAGGCTGGGGAGGCCCCACGGGGGACTGACCAGAGCTTGATGCCACTGAGGCAAGACTGGAGGCAAAGCGGCTATGAGGGTTGTGACCTTGAGCTTGACCTTCTATTTACCATCTATGCTGGGACCACAAGGCCTGAGGGGAGACAGTGAAGTGGGATGGAAGAGGCACACTTGGGGCGCAGGGACACCTCACGACATAAACTTCGTTGCTCCACTGCCTCTTAGGCCTGGGAGGGGGTTACCCCGGCCTAGGGTTCTGGTCAGATCCTGTTTATGCAGGAGAGGCTTGAAAGACTCTCAGAAATCCCCTTCTGCAAGTTGCCTCCATTTGGCTGGTTAAGTGGCCTTATGCTGACACCTGGTGGCCATTTTTAGAATTACAGCGCACGCCCGAAAGTTCCTGAGGGGTGACTTGGGGCACCCTGGGAAGGGGGCTGGGGGCAAACCAGTAACATTCTTCCCACAATAGAGAGGCCCCCTGCACTGTTGGGGTTCAGGTGGGCTCTGCACCTTTGCACTCGGATCTGAGGCTTTCATCAGGCCCCCGCCCTGGCATTTCAGAGTCGATGGTGGAGGGAGGTCCTGAGGGTTCCCCACCTCAAGGGTGTGGCAAGGTGGGTGGCCCAAGCGGCTGGCCTTCCTGAAACATCCACTGTGTTCTGGGAATTAGAGAAAACTGCATTATGTTTATACCTGAATACAATCAGATAGATTACTATCTATCTGATAGATAGATATAAGATAGATATCTGATACCCAGCCCGCCCCCAGCCGCGTCCTCAGGCAGGGTCCCCGAAACCAGCGCGGGGGCGGCAGTGGGGGGCTGACTCTGGCGCCTGACTCCCGCTCCCTGAACGGCTTTCCAAACCTGACCCAAGCCTGACACCTCGCGGCCACATCGAGAGAAGCAACCACAGCCCTATTAGGAAGCACCTGGCGTTTCTAGAAATCGATATTGCCGAGAGGATAAACGGAGAAGCAGCTTCACCAAACCCAAGAGCAGGGGGTAACAGAGCCCCCATCCTGACATCACTGCATGTCCCAGGAGCCCCGCACCATCGGGAACCAGGTGACCCAGCCACGTCCATGCAAGGGGCCGGAGAGGCAAAACAGCCGGAGGACCGGGGGAGGCCGGGGTGGGAGGGGACCCAGAGGCTGCAGGGGCGAACCTGTCGCCCCCAGGCCTCCCTGTCCCTCTGACCTCACAGGTTGACGTGCTGGTGCCTGGATGCCCATAGGTCGACGCCCAGCCCAACCCACCTACTGATACCCGTTTATCATCGCTCATCACTATACTGTCTCAATGCGAAGGCACGTTTGCCCCTGACTGCCCTGACCACACGGGCATTCTTTCCTGGATGTTGGTAGCTGAGTCACTGCCCGGCTGGTCCTGGGACAGCTGTCATCCCCTCCATCCCCTGCAGGTAAAACCTGCCACCTGAGAGGGCTCTGGAGTTTGGCGGGAGGGAGTCTGGCCCAGGCCCTCTGGGATGCACTCTCCTTCCCCCAACCAGCCCTCCACCTCATTTCAAGACATGTGGGCCCCGCAGGCCCCCGAGCCCTGGGCCTCTTCCCTTTGGGGGCTGGTCCGCCTGGCAGCCGCACCCACGGGCACTCTGGGAGCCCTGGAGCCTGCTCCTTTGCCGTGGAAAGTGCGTCAGCTGCCTCTTGCCTCTGCTGCCTAGAGGAGCAGCAGGCCTGTGGAGCCCTGAGGCCCAGAGAGAGGGAGAGACCCGCTGGAGACGCAGCGTCTGGAGCCGCAGGACGTGCCCTGCATGGGCAGCCCACCCTGGCCTGCCTCGCCCACACGCCCGGCCCACAGGTGCAACACGGCACGTGCCGGGGCTGGGGAGGGCGTCTGAGGCCATGGCCCGAGCCACTGGGCAGGAGCCGAGGATGCGATTCAGAGGACCTGCTGTCACCACGGCAACAGGCCTGGGGCCCCTCACTCACACGTGTCACCTCGCTGGACCCTCAGCCACAGCAGGGAGAATCTCCGTGGGTTCCCTTTTGATGGATGAGGAAACCAAGGCTCAGAGATGCTGAGTAACTTTGCCAAAACCACACAGTCAGAGCAAGGACTTAAGCTCAGCCTGCCTTGCTGACCAGCTCTCACCCCTCAGCCCCGCACTGGCCCGGAGTGGACCCTCCTGCTGGGCCCAGCACAGTGAGGGCTTCTGGGGAGCTGGGGCACCGCGGGACTTGGCCCCCTCTGTCCTCCAGACCTCCACCTGGCCATCTTTGTGCCCAGACCTGGAGGATGGCATCTCTGCCTGAACACAGCTCCCAGCTGGCGTCAGGGAAGGTGGGACCAGCTGTATTAGGCCCATGGCTATCCCTAGGTTTGGTCTGCACCCGCGGCAGTGAGAGTGAGCATGGACTTGACCTTAAGGCCAAGGCACCGGATTGGGCACACGGGACGCCTCCTTCAGGAAGCCTCCCAGCCTGCCTGCTCCGCCTCCTCTGATCTGTGCAGCGGGAGGGCGGCACGCTAGACCCTCCAGTCTTCTGTCTCTCTACTAGCTCTTCCACCACCTGAGCCTGGCCTCTCTGCTTCTCTGTCCCCAAAGCGGGACCTGGGTCCAGGAAGCACCCCCAGCAGGCAGCCAAACACAGACCCGTCATCGAGGCCTCAAGGAGGAAGCCCGCCTTCCACCATCTCCCTCTTCCTGACACTGGAGGCCTTCCTTGGGCAGGTGAGCTGCGAGACTCAGGTGGTGCTGCAGAGGATGGGGAAGGCCAGGAGACTACGGAGGGCTATAGGGGGCCAGAGAAGGCTGAGAGACCACAGAGGATGAAGGGGAGCAGAGAAGGCCGGGGAGACCACGGAGGGCTGAGCCACGAGACTCAGGGGGCTGCTGCAGAGGATGGAGAAGGCCAGGAAGACCACGGAGGGCTACAGGGGGCCAGAAGAGGCTGAGAGACCACGGAGGGCTGTGGGGAGCCGGAGAAGCCCTGGGAGACCACAGAGGGCCACAGAGGGTCGGGAGGCCAGGGAGGCCTGGGCCATGGATTCAGGGCCTCAGGGTCAGGTGGGCCCCCACGTCCCCCTCCTCCCTGCCCTCTTCTGGCTGCCCCCTGAGCCTCCTCTCGAGCCTGACCCCAGCTCAGAACCTGAGGCCCAGAGAGGGAAGGGGACTTCCAAGGTCCCGGGCAAGCGGGCCTCGGGTGTGGGGGACAGGCAGGGTGCTCCGGGGGAGGCCGGGCTGGAACGGGGTCAAGCTCTGAAGTGAGGCCGGACTTTGAAGAAAGCCGTGTGCTTTGAGACGCAGTGTGAACAGCCCTGGGCTGCGCGGCCACCTGGGGATGCCGGCTCTGTTTTCTAAAAACACAGATGGGCTGGGAAGGGGGTCAGAGTGAGGCACGCGGAATGCGCCCCTCCCTCCGCCGCGAGGATGGCTTGGCAGCCTTGGCCACGTGGGTTGTGGAGGGTGGGCCCGCCCGGGGCTCCTGCGCTCTGGACCCCGAGGCTGGGGCCCTGGAGGCCCATCTTTGTCTCTGGCAAAGCACAGAGCCGGGCTCACTAGGAACGGATGACCCAGGGTCTGAGCATCTCTGGGTGAGGGGGCCTCGGAGGCCGCACCCACCTTCACCCCAACCCTGTGGGCCCAGGGGTGGCCCCAGGATCCCGTATCTCAGCCTTGTGCCTTGGAGGGTGGGTACTGTGTGGTGAGAATCCCAGGCCCAGCTTCTGGGGGCCGCGTCGAGGACCCCTCCGTGGGCTCCTGGGTCAGACCCCGCACAGCAGCAGATGGTAGAGAGTGGGACACTGAGCCTCTGTGGGGAGGGGCCAGGGGACCGCCCAGGGGGAGGTGATCTGAAGACCTGCTGGGAAGGGGGCCGTGGGGAGGGGCCTCCGCCTCGCCACCCTGCGCTGAAGCCAGAAACCACAGCGCCAAGGGAGGGGCAGGCGGGTGCCCACCACCTCGCTTCTCTGTTGGCTCTCTCCACAGCTCCTGGGCCCTTGGCCACCCCCTGCCCCCAACATCCTCTCTGGAACTGGCCTCTCTCTGCTCCCAGCACTGGGCAGCAGACGGACCTGGACACGAGAAAGAACCCTGACCCAGCTGGACCCCCGCCCGTGGCCTCCTGGGCCCCGGTTCCTGTCCTCAAAGCCCCCATCTCGCGTGAGCCTCTGGCTCCGGGGGTTGAGGTGGCTACGAGCAGAGCAAGGGGTGCTTTGACGGTGACAACCACCCCCTTGCCCCCAGCCTCAACTCCCCCCGGCCCGGGAGACCCTCAGCAGAGGCTGGGTTTGTTCAGCCACGAAGAGGGCAGAGGGGGAGTTCACCCCCACAGCCTCCCGGCCCAGGTCTGATTCTGCAGCCAGAGGGTCAGACTCTCCTGGAGACGTAGTCCAGAATGTTGGGGACCCGACACCTTGTCCAGCTGCTCCCCCAGAGAGCCTGGGCTCCAGAGGGGTGGCTTGACCAGGTGGGGTGAGGCTTTGGGCACCGTCTCTCCTTCCTAAGCCTTGCGGCCTTCAGAGCCCCCGGGAGCCAGCCTGCTGGGCATCCTGCACAGCCCCGGCGTGCCTGCCCTTGGCCATGTAGGCGGCGGGGGCAAGAGACCCCTGCAGAGGGGACACCGCGGGGACTTGCCGCCCAGCGCAAAGGGAGTGCAGCAAAAGTGGGGCTCTGGTGCCCTCTGCCGGTTCTACCTGCAAATTACCGCTCTGACCGCGGCGTGCACAGGGGCCCACCCTCCCAGGGAAGGGGGGCTCCAAGGTGAGGACTCCCAGTCTAGCTGGACACAGACTCTGCTGGGGGCTCAGCCCGGGCTCTGCACGGGGCCTTCTGGAGGACCTCAAGCCACCATTTCCTGGTCGTTCTGCCTCTTCCCGGCCTGGCCCCCAGTAGGCACTGGTGCCCTCAAGGGCAGGAGCCCACCCCAGCATCCTCACGTCCACCCGGGAATACAAGGACAGTAAATATTTGCTGCCACCCGGAGAAGGCAGACACGGCCAGCTGTAGGTGCCAGGTCACTTGTGCCAGGCACAGACACAATCTGGGGTCCGGCCTGGAGGCAGCCACCCCAGCAACCATGCTTAGTGGGTGGACACCAGGGGGCCTGACCCCAGCCTCATGGTCCCACCGGGAGCGCAGGAGCAGCAGCCCCACCCCCGCCGCGCCTGGACAGTGCGATGCGGAACAGACATGGGGGAGTGCACCAGCCCTGTGTGGGGGGCTGCGCTCGGCCCTTGGACCCCCACGGCCACACCAGGGTGACACGCAGGGCTGGACACGGCGGGCGGTCACCGTCAGCCCCGCGGGCCAGTGAAGCCCAGGTCCCAAGGGCAGCCCAGGTCGGGCCTCCAGTTCCCAGAAGGGGCGGAGCCGGGGCCTGGGTGGGTGGCAGAGCCAAGGTCCGTGGGCCGGGCTGCCGTGGGGGCATGCGGGCTCCGGGAAGAAGGGGCGTCTGGGGTTCAGCGGTCAAGGGGCGCCGCACAGGAGACCCAGTCTGACCTTGTCCTGGCCCCAGGGGCCCAGGCGGCCATGGCAGCCACTTTTCCCTCCCTCTGTGACCTCGTCCACACCAGGGGTGCGGAGGGCCTCCAGCCCTCCTGCTCAAAACCACATCACCCAGGCCCAGGGGCTGGTGGAAGAGACTCGGGGGGTGGTCCCTCGTCTCAGGGCTGGGACGGGTCTCAGGAGGCGGCAGGGAGGCAGGCCCCTGCGGGGGACCGTGACCCACAGCCTTGCCCCCGTTCACCCCTCCCCCGAGCCCCCAGCCCACATCACCCAGGGCATCCTGCACCAGGGCAGACTGGGACGGCCCCGTGCACCCCGGGACCCCAAAGGCCTCCTTGCCCTCTCTACAGAGTCTGTTGGCACCAGACAGGGAGGGGGAGCGTCCAGGTGGTCCCCAGGGTCTCACCGGCTGGCAGGGCCTTGAGGGCAGCCTGGCAATGACCAGCCCACTTCCCAGCCCCAGGTGCCCCCTGCCAGGCCGCTCCAGGCACCCACATACCTCAGCTCCTGCGGAGCACCCCTGCCCCAATCTGCGCGCACAGGGCCGCCTGCGTAAGCCTACGGGCAGATCACTGCTCATCCCAGCCCCCCGCCCCCTCCTCTTCCGGGTCCAGTGTCTGGCCAGCCAACTGCCTGCACAACCCTGGCCTTCCCCAAGGGGCGGGGCCTTCTGGAGGCCCTGGGGGGTGTTGCTGCAGCCCCGAGGAGGGGGTGATAGGATGAGAGCCTTTGGGGTACACAGGGGACTGCCCTGCCAGCCAGGCACCAGGCTGGCATCTGAGTGGTCTGCAGCCAGGGGAGCCCAGGTGCCCAGCCCCAGGCCCAGCCACCCCAAGCCCCAGCCCGGGTGGTGCCTTCAGGAGAGGAGGAGATTGGTTTGGCCTGGGCGGCTGGCAAGCTGGCCAGACCTTGGTACAGCCAGGTCACCCGCTGACCTGCGGAGCCATGGCCAACCCGGGCAGCCCCGGGCTCTTGGGTGTGACGGGTGGCGGCCTGGGCAGGTGCCCCGTGGAGCCCACCTTGCGAGCAGGACCCCTGAAGACAGGAGCACGCCACCTTGGAGGGCCCCGCCCTGTGCACCCAGCACGTGTGGAGACAGCTCAGAAAAGCCGACGCAGTGAGAACAGAAGGGGTCTCGGGCCGGGAGCCCCTGCCCTCCTCGCCCCCTCCCCATGGACGCCGGGGGCCCCAGGCCACACAGACGACGACGCAGGGCTCGTCACGGGTTTATTGGCGGTGGGCAGCCTAGTTGCAGTAGTTCTCCAGCTGGTAGAGCGAGCAGACGCCGGCGCAGCACTGCTCCACGATGCCGCGCTTCTGCGGGGGCCCCTCCAGGCCGCCCGCGCCGGGGCCTCCGGCCAGCTCCAGCGCGCCCACTGCGGGGAGACGGTCAGGCAGCGGACACCTTTGGCCCTGTCTCTTATACACATCTAGATGTGTATAAGAGACTGGGGCCCTCTCTCCGGGTGATGGGGCATCTCCCATGGGCACCACCCCGTCGCCACCAAGGGATGTCCACCGAGACCCTCGGCCCCTGGACTGGCCTCCCGTCGTCAGATCCCCCCTAGAGCTGCCCTCATGTGAGGAGGCGAGGGGGCCCGGGTGAGAAGGCAGGATAGAGGGGGTGAGGCCCCCTTGGAGGTCGTCCTGGCTTAGCCCCTAGGGAGCTGGTCACTTCCAGGACGTGGACAGGACATGGTTTTCCTTTTTAAAAATCTCTCCCGATTTCCCACCGGGCGCCAGCGGGAGGCCAGGGTAAGGGCAGGGGGGACTG
>SJYR01000774.1:48342-66829 GCA_006410655.1 Kobus ellipsiprymnus
CGCCTGACAGCCCCACAACCCTTGGCTGTCATCTGGGCTACTCCCCTGCGGTGCCCCCACCCCCTAACGGGCCCCCGGGGGAGGCCTGGACCCTGTCGGCTCCCTGCCTCCAAGGAAGTGGCTGGGCCTTGCCTTCCTAGGACATCGTGGTGTCCAGAAGCCCCCCTGTAGCCAGGAGAGATCCCGTGGCCTCTGAGAGGGGTGTGCCGGGCAGGGCCTGGATGCGGGAAGACCCAGGGGGAGGGCAAAGCCCAGGGCCCAGCAGGGCAGGAGGGGGGGAGCCAGCCATCAGCCCTTCCCTGGGGCCTCAGTGGGGGACGTCACCCCAGGAGTGACCCCATTAGGCGCTGCACAGGCTGTGGGACATGACTACAGAAGGGCTGGTCACAAACCAGGTACTTGAGATGCGGCTCAAGGATAGTCCCCCAGGGAGGATGAGAGGGGAGGGCATTGCCTGGAAGGTCTTAACCCACAGGAGTTCCTGGGATTAGCATCCCCAGAGCTTTGAGCCAGGGTCCTGGCAGTGGGAGGGGGCGATGGGGGGCACCAGAGGGAGTGAGAGGGCCTGGAAGAGAGGCTGATGTCTGCCTTGTGCAGGAAGTAAGGAGCCAACCGCCTCCCAGGAAGCCCCAGGCTGCTGGCTCCGAGGGCCAGTCCTGGAGGAAAAGCTGGAGGTTCTCGCTGGAGGTTCTCGCTGGAGGCCGTGTCCAAACCCGGCAAGTAAACGGAGTGCAGAGTCCAGCACCTGCCCGCCTTGCTGGGTGACTGAGGCCCGGAGAGGCCCCCAGAGCCAGCCCAGCGGAGCTCCCTGCTGGCTCGTCCTTTGTGGGGACCCTTCCCAGGTCCCCTCTAGGGGGTGGGGTAGGAGGATCAGAGGGCCAGCCTGCAGCTCCGCCTTGGAGACCAGAGCTGAGAGACCTGCCCCTGGAGCTCAGACCAGCCCCCGGCCTCCAGGCCGCCACCCCACGGAGGCGGGACAGCTCAGCCAGACTCCCGCGGCCTCTGCGGGTCCTCTGGGTGAGCGGCTGGCCCTGGGCTGCCTGGGGGAGGCTTCTGAGAGGGGCTGGGGCAGTGTGTGGGGGGCCCGGGGCTGGGCGCTGAGCCCACGGCACAGACACAGACCCCAGGCAGGCACTCAGGGATGAGTCTCTCTTTTATTGAGGTTGCAAGCGGGCAGCGCAGCACAGGGGCAGCAGGCAGGACAAGGACGCCAACACGCAGCTGGCAAGCGCTGGGCAGGTGCCCTCTGGCAGGGGCTTCTCTGCAGCCTCTTGGGGCACCCTGTGAGCCAGCCCCTCATGTGGGCAGGCGGGGCAGCCGGGAGCCCCAGGCCGGCCCACTGGGGCCTGCGGGCGGCGCCCCGCGTCTAGCTGATGGCGTTCAGAGCGTGGGCCAGGGCCTGCATCTCATCCTGGACGCCGTCCAGGGCGCGCCGGATGGCGTGGGGACTGTCCAGCACGTCGATGGTCAGTGTGTACGGGTCAAACTTCACAGAGAAGGGGCGCTGGATGCGGGAGGCGTAGCTCCTGCGGGGTTGGGGCAGCCAGCAGGAGCCCTCGGTCACTAGTGGGGTGAGGCTGGAGGGCGGGGACCCATCTCCTCCATCACAGTGGGCTCAGAGACCCCAGGACTTTTCTGAGCCACTTGGGCCCCCAAAGCTCGTTCCATCCAACCACCCAGACAAGTCTGGGGACCAAGACCTCCTGCAAGGGCTGGGGGCTATTTACGGTGGGGAGGACAGGCCTTTTCCAAGCGAACCTCTACCAGGCACTCCATCCCACCCTGCTCCTTCCCAAGGGAGGCACAGCCAGGCCTCCTCCTCCAGGAAGGCTTCCAGACATGCGCTCTGGAGAGTCTATTACGTCCCTGTCCCCAAGCTCGCGTGTGAGAGCCACAGCCCCTGTACTCCAGACTCGATAGATCCCGGGCCTCAGTTTCCCTCATGACGACAGGAGTCTGGCTAGAAAGAGGCTCCTCCCGAGGGTGACCAGGTTGGGTGTGTTGGGCTCTGCCACCCTCCCCTGGGGAATGCTGGCCACTGCGCCCCCAGCCCAGGAAACTCCCTGCCCGCCAGGCTCCCCACCTGGCCCTCAACCATCCCAGCAGCCCTTCCCCCCCGTCCCCTCCCATCACAGCCCCAGGTGCTCAGCAGGCAGGAGGCCAGGAAGGACCCGTCTTACAAAGTCAGACACATCTGTCTTTCGGAGTCAAACTTCACCTTCTGAAAGTCTGGCCTGGCAGCCAACCCTGCGGGTCTCCCCTCCCCGCCCCTGTACGGGGTCTCGCTGCGGGAGGGGATGCAGCTGAGATGAGCCCAGCTTTCTCCCCTGTGAAATGGGTCCGCAGGCCCGGCCTGCTGACCGGCTTGCCCAGTTCGGAGGCACAGTGTTGCCGGGGGCGGGGGTGGGGTCTCTGCCCACCTGAGCTTGTCCTTGGCGTCGCTGAAGCTCTCAGACACGAAGTAGACGGGCTGGTAGGTCTGGTCCTGGTAGGGCTGCACGGCTGCTGCGTCAGGGTCGAAGGCCCGGGTCTCGGGCTCCTCGGAAAGGGAGTGCTGGCGGGAGGCGGGGGGCCGGGCTCTCAGGACGCACGGCGACTGGAGCCCCAGGGCCAGACTCACACCCGCCCGCCCCTCGGGGGTCCTCCCGAGGCCTGGGGACGGTGCGCGTGGGAAGGGGTGGGGGCCGCTTCTTCCGTCCCCCAGTAGGCCAGCGCCCTGCTCAGCCTCCCGGGCGGCCCGAGTCCAGGAGGATGGCCAAGTGGCCCTGCCTGCCAGGACCTGGCCCGGCCCCTCCCTAGGGGGATTCTCACCAGGAGCTCCCCGTAGGAGGACAGCAGCCCCGCTCCGTAGGCCTTCACCTCTCCATTCTGCTTGCACAGCCCGAACTCCACAGTGAACCAGTACAGCTGGTGGGGTCGGCGGGGACCGCTGCGGTCAGCACCGCTGACCCGCTCACCGAGGCCCCGGCACCGCCCCCCCCCCAGGCAGAGCTGAGCCAGGCTCGGGGCGGTGGGTGGGGGGCGGGTCACGGCGCAAGAAGTGGAGACTTCAGCCTGCACAAGAGGGCCGGGCCTGAGCCCAGGGCCCTGCAGGGGACCCAACCCACCGTGGACAGCTTCTCAATTTCCTCATCCGACACTCCCAAGGATGCGAGCCCGATGTCCTGTGGAGGGGGGAGCGGTGAGGGTGCTGGGGGTGTCTGTGCCCCCGCCCCAGGGTCTCCTGGAAGCTGCCAGGGTGCAGAGAGCCTCCTGGGATCCACTGGGCGCCGGGGGACCGCGCCCTGACCTTCCTGGGAGAGCCAGCAGGTGGCAGCACAAGGCCCGGGACACAGCCCCCAGCCTGGGCCCTGGGACCGTGGGCTCCCGGGGAGGGTTCTTCCTGGACACTGAGCTGAGGTGGTCTCCCCGTGTGGGCCTGGCCACCAGCCCTCTATTCCAGGACAATGCACGCCGCCCCCTGAAGTCTCACAGCCCAGGTGGGCACTGTGTAGCCTGGGGCGTGGGGATGGGAGGTGGGAGAGGCCAGCAGTGCCCGTTGGTGGCCAGCCCCGGGGGTGGCCGGGCTCCCGAGGCCCCGGGACACACCTGGGAGAACTGGGCGAAGGTCCGGTCGGCGAGCATGGGCACGTGCCCCAGCAGCTCGTGGCAGCAGTCCCTGTGTTGGGGGCAGAGAGTGGATGGGGCTGGGGCCCCCAGGACGGGCAGCCTGCTCCCCCAACCCCAGGCTCGCCCGCCTGTCCTCCTCCGCAGGCCCGGGGGCGGGGGCTGGTCACTCACGGCTCGGGGGAGTGCATGGGCGAGGAGGCGTGGCGGACGTACTGGGTGCACTGGAACACGCGGAAGGCCAGGCTGGCCAGGAAGTCCCGCGCACCGCGCCGGCGCCGCACCCTTCAGGAAGCGGGAGACGTCCTCCAGCTGCGGGATGCAGTCCTCGCGGTACCCGCAGAAGCGCTCCAGCAGCTCGAAGGCCTCCAGGTGCTCGCGGCAGGCGTGGGTGGGGTACAGGCCCCGCAGCGTGGAGTAGACCTCCTTCCTGCGGGCCAGGGGCTCAGGCGGGCGCCTGCTCCCCACCCTCCCTGCCCAGCAGCGCCCCAGCCCCGAGGGCTCTGCTTTGCGCCCTGCAGGCCTCAGCAGTCTCACGCTGCAGGGCTCTCACTGGCCCATGAAGCCGGCCACTTGGTGCGGCTTTGGGGGCTTTGGGGGGAGCTGTGGGGGGTCCCGGGAAGTCCCTCCTCCACTCCGACTTAGTCTGTCTTCCTGGAGGCCACTGCCTCCGACGGGGATTCGTGGGTCTTCCCCGGAACCCTTGTCCCCACCCTGCCCCGCCTCTGCCACGGGGTCTCACCAGGTGGCGGTCTCCTCAGCCGTGTACTCCACGTGGGGAATGGGGTCGCCTCTGGGGAGGGGCCTGCAGTCAGTCCAGGCCCCTTCGGGGAGGACGCGTGGGGAGTGGACGGGAGGGGCCCAGGCCGAGCGCCCGCAGGCGCCGTGGCTGAGGCGCGTGGCTCAATCTCTCTGGGCCGAGGTCTCCCTGCGGCGACCACCGGACAGCAGAGGCGATGGTGTTCCCGACAAGGAATCCCGCGCCTTCCCAGGAGGGGCGCTCGTGGCGGCCCGAGGATGGGGTCGGGGCCCAGAGGGCGCACCCCCAGCGCGGGTCCTTACTGCTTGTACTGGAAGGCGATCTCGGCGATCAGCTTCCTGCGCTGGCGGTACGCCTGGTCGGAGAAACCCTGGCGCAGAGTGGACGCCGTCGGGGGCCGCCCCGCCCTGCCCCGCCCAGACGCAGCTGGGGACCCCGGCAGGCACGGGGGCTGCACCCAGCCAGGGCTCCCGGGGCCGAGCAGCCCCCAGACCCGCCCGCCTCAGCCAGGCCCGCGCCCACCGCCGTCAGCCCTGGGGAGGCCGGCTCACCGGGTGATCCAAGTCCAGGTCAGGGTCGAACTTGGTGACGAGGTGGTGACACTTGTCCAGCTCGGACACTTTCCTCGGGAACCAGAGGACTTCGGGGGTCGCGGGGGAGGCGGTGGGAGGCGGAAGGACAGGAGTGAGTGCGGGGCACACGGGGAGGGGCCCCGGCCGCGCCTCCCGCTCCATCTATGGGGGTGGGGACTGGAGGTGACCCAGGCCGGGACAGGTGAGCAGGCGGCTGCCGCCCGGGCCAGCGGGGAGGGACCCCCGGCTGCGCCCTGGTCCCTGCGGCTTCCCGTCTTCGCGGCGCGCCGCCACACTGCGGCGGAGGGCCGCCTCACCCTTGCTCTCCCCGGCGGCGCGCACGTCTTCCGCCACGCGGCGCAGGGAGCTCAGCAGGGCGGGCACCGCCGGGCCGGGCACCTCACAGCGCACGAAGCACTCCAGGGGCGGGCTCCCTGCCCGCGGCGGCCGGGCCGGCCGGGTCTCCAGGTGCTGGAGGTGGGCTTCGAATGTCTTGGGGGTGAGGGGGTGAGAGAGGGACAGACAGAGACGCAGATGGACCGATGGAGACTGAGGAGGGGGCGTGTGTCGCCGCCCCGCCCCTCCCGGGACCCCTGTGGCCAGGAGCACACGGACCACCTCCCAGACTTGGGCGACCCCCTCTGCCCAGGCAGGTCTCCTCTGGAAAACTGGGGCTATGCACTTGTCTCAGGGTCCCCCAGACCCAGCGTTCCGGACGGGACCTCTGTGTGCCCAGGCGGCCTGACATCCCTCCCTGCTGGCCTTGTCCAGGCCCTGTCCAGACCCCCGCAGCTGAGGGTGGGCGCTGACCCCATCGCGGCCCGGTCAGGGGGCTCTGGTGCCCGCCAAGCAGGGGGAGGGGGGAGGGATGGTAGGAAGGGTCCCCTCCCCCTCAGGCGGCGGCGCCAGCAACCAGGGAGCCTGGGTCTCCCAGGCCCTCGGGCCACACGGCCCCGCGGGAGCTTGAGCGGGCTCTGTGGTCCTGTCCTCGGGAGTCTGTGGGGGGAGCCAGTCCCTGCCCCCCGCCCAGCCTGCTGGGACTAGAGCAGCTGCCTCAGCCCCGCCCCGCAGGGACAGGCCTCCGGCGGGTGTGGGGACCAGCCCTTCCTGCAGGACCCACGCCGCCCCCCACCCGGAGTGAGGTGGTGGGCATGGGGTGGGCAGGGGGCCGGGCTCAGGGAGCCCCCAGGGCGGGAGGGGCCCCTCTCCTCGAGGCCCCCACGGCCCCTGGCGCCCCTCACCTCAAACACCTTGACGGCCCGGGTCAGCGCGGGGGGCTTGGTGGGCCGCAGGGCAAACAGCAGTGTCAGCACCGCCTTCCCATCCCTCTGCACCAGGCTGCCTGTCTCCGCGGACTCCGAGGATGAGGCCGCAGCCTCCGCCTTCTCCCGCTCCTTGCGTGCGTCCTGGATGAGGCTCTGCCGCCTCCCGACGAAGCGCGGGGACTGCTGGGGAGAGGCACGCCAGCTGCCCCGCCCTCAGCCTGCCCGCAGCGCCGGGCGGCTCCAGCACCGCCCCGCCTGGGGCCGGTGTCGAGGGTGGCCTCTGCGCCCACCTGACCAGGTCAGGGGACAGGAGGTGGCGGGTTGGGAGCCCTCTGGGGCTGGCCCGGGGCCGGAGGACACGGCGTCTGGGGGTGTGGGATGACCCTCCTCGTGGCCCCACCTCTAGTCCGGCCTGACAGCACCTTACCCGCCATCTGTCCCTGGGACCACGAGCCCCCGGGGTCAGTGTGTCTGCTTCGTCCCCCCCTGAACGCAGAAGCCCCTCTGGGCTCACCAGTGGAGCTGAACTTCTAAGAAGGTCCTGGCGCCCTCAGGTCTTGGAACACAGCCGGGCCTGGGGGAGCCCTCCCCCCAGCCGACCTCAGGCAGGGTGTGGACAGAGTCAGGGGCCTCTGTGGTGGGGGGCACCTCCCTGGGACCCCCAGAAGAAGGAACAACCTTCTACCCCACAGCGGGTCCCCTGAGACAGTGCCTGCAAATTAAATTTCTAGAACCCCACCCATGTTTTCATTAAAGCTCTGTAAATGAGCCGATCGTCCCAGCCCATCCCTGAGAGCGAACTGGAGACCCTTCCTCCAGCCCGGGAAGCCCCTGGTCATGCAGTCTCGGAGAGGGGGCTGGCCCAGTGGGCCTTCCCAGCATAGGCTCCCTTGAATTCGGGGCTCTCATGGGGTGGGCCGTGCGTTGGGGCCATTCCTGGCAGTCACGGAGGCTCGGGGTTGCTGGAGACGGGAGGGGGATTTCAAGACTGGAGATTGTACGTGGGACACAGAGCGTGCGGGAGGTGCGTGAGCAGACGGTGGGTGGACAGCGGACGGGCAGGTCAGGGGTGGGAACGGCCCCGAGCACAGACTCCTTCAGCTCAGCAGAACGGGGGCTGCACCCTGTTAGCCCACCTCCCGCCCCCCAGTGAGCCTCTGCTGGGCCTGGGTCCAGCAGGACCCCCACAGAGATCCAACCACCCGGGTCTGGCACAGGACGTGCTCGTGGCCAGGACTGGATGCCAGGCCTTGGCCTGGGGTGTCCGTGTGGACCTTGAGCCTGGGGCCACCCGCCAGACTTTGGGGGTCACCCCTGGGCTTCAGGGTCACTCCGGCCCATGGGCACCAGCCTGCCCTCTTACCATGATGGCCTCGGCCTGCTTGGCATCCAGCTCAGAGACGGCCCGGCGGAAGCCCTTGGCCTGCGGCGAGGCGGCGCTGGGGGTGGGCATGGTGCTGGCAAGGTCTGGGCTTCGTCTCCACAGCCCTCTGCCCGGCGGCCTTTATAGTCTAGGCTGACGTCAAAGCCCCCCGGGCCCCCACATCCCCCTCCTTCCCATCTCCCTCCCGCTGCCGCCGCCTGAGGGAGGCGGGGTGGGCGCGGAGCACGGAGCCGCCGAGAAAGGGCTCTATCCCATTAAATCTAATTGCATCCACTGTCGCAGGCCCCCGGGCGGGTGGCCTGCCCGCCTCTGAATCATCTGGGCTCCGGAGGTGCGTTCTGCAGGGCGGGGTGCAGCCGGGCCCCTCAGCCCACCCCAAGCGGGTGACGGGTGGCTTCACGGGGAGGTGGTGTTCTGGACACCCCAGGGTGTCCAGCACACAGAACCGTGACCTTTGGTGGTCATCGGTCCAGACACGCAGGCTCAGACCACAGCTGTCTGGAGGCAGTTTGCTTTTCCGGAAGGTCTTCACCCCACCCCATTTCCCATCGGGATCCTGAGGTCTGTTTCTGTTCCATGCCCTCGGAGGGAGCATTATCTGCCCCCACGCCAGCCCGCTGGGCCCGGACCCCCAAGCACACCCAGCACGGCCCAGAATGTTCCAGCAGGGCTTGTCCTCCAGTGTGGAGAAAGGTGAGGGAGGCAGGGCCATGCAGTCTCTAATAACTGTCCCACTTGCCCCTTCACGGCCATCTCCTGCCCCCCCCCAGCCCACCTTTGGCCCTCCAGTGTCCCCCTAAGGCCCTCTGACTGCTTCTCCTGGGGAGTCCCCACCTCGGGGACACCCCAGCCATGAGCGCCGTGCTCTGGCCCCTGAGGCCCTTCTCAGGGGAGTCCCTGCACCACGGAGCTCCCAGGACAGCTCCCGTCCAGCACCTCCTGAGCTCCAGGCATGAGGCCCCTCTGGTGGGACCACCCCCCGCCCCAGAGGCCAGGGGTCCAGGTGGGACGCACCTCAGCGCCAGGCAGGCGCGAGAACTGCGGTGTCTACGCTGCAGCCTGACCTGTCCCCAGGCGCGTTCAGACTCAGCTTTGGGTGGGCTGGAGGGCTTCCTGGCTGTGAGCACTCCCCAAACACCGGCGGCTCCGGGGCCCCTCAGGAAGGCTTCTTCTCTCTGAAAAGGGAACTCTTGGAGGGGGCGTCTCCCTGTGCCCCTGGGCCCCGTGGGTTCCGTAGGGTTGGCCTGTGCCAGGGCCTCCAGGAAGCGGCAGTGGGGAGCAAGGGAGGGCCACCTTGCGGGGGGCTGGCGTGCCTTACAGGGCAGCCTCCGGAGGCGGGCTTTCTCAAGTCTGGCCGCCCAGGGTGACGTTCTGGACACAGAGGAGCCGGCTGCCCTGGACTCCCCTTTTCCACTCCTGCAGGCCCATCCCTGGCTGGTGACTGAGTGGTCTCCATCCACCTCCCTGGCACCCCTCGGGCCCCAGGGAAGCACCCACTCTTGATCACAGTGGCAGCCACACCCCTCGCCTCCTAGAACTTCCCCAAAGTGGTCTGACCATGACACTGTCGCTCCACAATCCTCTATGGCTCCCCATTGCCCTTTGGAAGTTCCTGAGTGACTCTCCTCACCTCCCCACTGTGGGTCTCACTCCCCAAAATCCCCGTTTCCGGCTCCAGAAGAGTTTGGGCTCCATGGTGACCCGTTTGAAATGCTGCCCCTCACCCGTTTCTTCTCCTGGCGAGCTCCTACGCATCCCACAAAGCCAGCTCAGCTATGATTCACTGTGCAGTGCCTACCCTTTCTTGCCCCTGATGCGTACCCACTCCCCCTTCTCTGCTCTCCTGGCTTTTTCCTCCCGCTCCGCACACTCCCCAAAGGCAGGAGCCCTGCTGGCTTGGCCCATGGCTGTGTCCCCGTCGCTCGCACAGGCCGCTGTCTGCCTCATCTCCCAGACCCTGCGCCCCTGGAGAACATGTCGCAGTGGCCTCAGCCCCCAGGGCCCCATCCAGAGGCGGCTTCACAGGGATGTGTGCTCCCAGCAGAGCTGAAAGGATCTGCCCGAGACCCCGGTGGGACGAGGCGAGGCTGTGGGCGCCCTGCTACCGCAGGCCAGAGCCGCCCTGCCTAGGTCCCCGGTGGTCTCTGGGGTGGCCGGCCTCCACGCTCAGCATCAGGCTGCAGCCCCGGACAGGCTCCCTGTCCCCTAGAAGCCTGCAGACTCTCCCGTGTCCCCCGTTAGTACTTGTGTGCTCAGCAGGGGCCCCGGGCCGGGAGGTGACATGTCCGCCAGACGCTGCACCGGAGGGGCCCGGCCTCGCCTCCGGGTGTGGACTTAACCTTTCGGCAAATGTCTCTGCTGATACAAATACTGTTTCTAATCCCTTTGCCGCCCTGAGCCAGTGCTTGCGTGGAAGCTGTGTGGAGCCAGCTTTCCGGGCCTGCCTTGGGGCCAGGTGAGACCCCTGGCAGCAAGCAGGTGGACACTCTCCAGAAGCCAGGTCGGGCCCTCTGGCCCTCAGTCCACCGGTCCATCTGCCCTCCCATCCTGGGAAGCCGTTCCTGTTCATCTGCCCTCTCCCGCCCACAGGCCTGATGCCGGGTCCCCCAGAGCACAGAGGCACCCCCTGTCCTTTAGCCGTGACCCCCACTGTGTGCAGTACCCTCCCCCACCCCGGATGCTGAGGGGACCCAGAGTCGCTCAAGCCTGCCCCCGCCAACCTCCTCCCCGGTTCTGCACCCTGCTCTCCTGCCTGCTCATGGGTCTGGGCCTTCACAGGCCCATTCTGCAGACAGGAAGACCGAGGTGAGTGATTTCTCTGGGTCATGCAGTGAGTCTCGAGCCCAGGTTTCCCATCTCCTGAGATACGGCTCTTTTAAGGACTCAGCGGTGTCCGTCCCAGGGGCTAAGAGGGCTCAGGCCCTAAGGGGAGAAATGTAATGGACCCAAGCTGGGCAGGCAGACAGCCCAGAGGAGGGTGGGGCTGGACAGGGGTCCCCAGGGGAGGGCAGGCACGAGGGGGCTCTGCAGCCTGGACACGTCCGCGGGACAGGAGAGGGCCGAGCACTGCAGGCCGGGCTTGGGGGTGAGCTGGGAAGAGGGGCCAGGTGTGGAGGTGAGGGGCGCAGGGAAGTGGTACAAGGCCAGGTCTCCACCCTTCTGACGGGTGAAGTAAAGGGACAAAGTCAACCCCTCGCCTCCTAGAACTTCCCCAAAGTGGTCTGACCATGACACTGTCGCTCCACAATCCTCTATGGCTCCCCATTGCCCTTTGGAAGTTCCTGAGTGACTCTCCTCACCTCCCCACTGTGGGTCTCACTCCCCAAAATCCCCGTTTCCGGCTCCAGAAGAGTTTGGGCTCCATGGTGACCCGTTTGAAATGCTGCCCCTCACCCGTTTCTTCTCCTGGCGAGCTCCTACGCATCCCACAAAGCCAGCTCAGCTATGATTCACTGTGCAGTGCCTACCCTTTCTTGCCCCTGATGCGTACCCACTCCCCCTTCTCTGCTCTCCTGGCTTTTTCCTCCCACTCCGCACACTCCCCAAAGGCAGGAGCCCTGCTGGCTTGGCCCATGGCTGTGTCCCCGTCGCTCGCACAGGCCGCTGTCTGCCTCATCTCCCAGACCCTGCGCCCCTGGAGAACATGTCGCAGTGGCCTCAGCCCCCAGGGCCCCATCCAGAGGCGGCTTCACAGGGATGTGTGCTCCCAGCAGAGCTGAAAGGATCTGCCCGAGACCCCGGTGGGACGAGGCGAGGCTGTGGGCGCCCTGCTACCGCAGGCCAGAGCCGCCCTGCCTAGGTCCCCGGTGGTCTCTGGGGTGGCCGGCCTCCACGCTCAGCATCAGGCTGCAGCCCCGGACAGGCTCCCTGTCCCCTAGAAGCCTGCAGACTCTCCCGTGTCCCCCGTTAGTACTTGTGTGCTCAGCAGGGGCCCCGGGCCGGGAGGTGACATGTCCGCCAGACGCTGCACCGGAGGGGCCCGGCCTCGCCTCCGGGTGTGGACTTAACCTTTCGGCAAATGTCTCTGCTGATACAAATACTGTTTCTAATCCCTTTGCCGCCCTGAGCCAGTGCTTGCGTGGAAGCTGTGTGGAGCCAGCTTTCCGGGCCTGCCTTGGGGCCAGGTGAGACCCCTGGCAGCAAGCAGGTGGACACTCTCCAGAAGCCAGGTCGGGCCCTCTGGCCCTCAGTCCACCGGTCCATCTGCCCTCCCATCCTGGGAAGCCGTTCCTGTTCATCTGCCCTCTCCCGCCCACAGGCCTGATGCCGGGTCCCCCAGAGCACAGAGGCACCCCCTGTCCTTTAGCCGTGACCCCCACTGTGTGCAGTACCCTCCCCCACCCCGGATGCTGAGGGGACCCAGAGTCGCTCAAGCCTGCCCCCGCCAACCTCCTCCCCGGTTCTGCACCCTGCTCTCCTGCCTGCTCATGGGTCTGGGCCTTCACAGGCCCATTCTGCAGACAGGAAGACCGAGGTGAGTGATTTCTCTGGGTCATGCAGTGAGTCTCGAGCCCAGGTTTCCCATCTCCTGAGATACGGCTCTTTTAAGGACTCAGCGGTGTCCGTCCCAGGGGCTAAGAGGGCTCAGGCCCTAAGGGGAGAAATGTAATGGACCCAAGCTGGGCAGGCAGACAGCCCAGAGGAGGGTGGGGCTGGACAGGGGTCCCCAGGGGAGGGCAGGCACGAGGGGGCTCTGCAGCCTGGACACGTCCGCGGGACAGGAGAGGGCCGAGCACTGCAGGCCGGGCTTGGGGGTGAGCTGGGAAGAGGGGCCAGGTGTGGAGGTGAGGGGCGCAGGGAAGTGGTACAAGGCCAGGTCTCCACCCTTCTGACGGGTGAAGTAAAGGGACAAAGTCGGTAATTAAACAGCTAATCCCGCTAGGGGACGGTAAATAAAGAACAGGCTATGGGATACCCCCGTTAAGTCAATAGTAATTTAAGAGAGCAGGTGGGCTTAACTGCAAAAGCAAGCAGGCTGGCTGAGCAACAGAACCTTGCAGCCCAAGCGTGGGGGATGCCCCCAGACAGGAACACAGCGGCACTGGAGACCCGCATCCCGCCAGCGGGCTCTGGATGTCATCGGGAGACCCGCATCCCGCCAGTGGGCTCGGACGTCAGTGACCTCTAGGGCACGCTTCTCCTCCGTATACGTAGGAAACAATAGTTTACGGAAAGGTGACATTTCAAAGCAAAGACCCTCAATGCACTGAGACGTGGAACGATATTTTCCCGGTGCTACGACAGTCCCGGCGTGGCCATGGAGGGTCAAGTGGAGCAGCTGCCTGACCTGGAGGAGCAGCTGAAGACAGAGGCGTGACGTCCACTCCCAACTGAGGAGGATGGTCTTCTCCCCCTCCCCACTTTCCCTTGGGTTAGAAAACCGTCACCCACTAACTTCTTGGGTGCAGCACCTCTCGCCTGCCCAGCTGTGAGCCTCACCAGCGTCCTTTCTGAATAAGACCCTCCTCATCTCTCCCTCTGCCGCTCGCTGCACGGAGACCTGAAGCACCGTGGCACCAGAGCCCTCTGAGCCCCTCGAAGCACCACCGTGGGTCTCCCTCCAGCCGGCTCTGGGCCTCGGCCCTCGCTGCTGCGACCACCCCCTCCCCGAGCACCCCCACCCCCGCAGCCACGCTGGGTGATCACAGCTGTCTTGCCGGGCAATTAGGAGGCGCTGAGCTGGAGTGTTTTCTCAACAAGCGAGGCCCTGGAGGAGGTAATAGCCTGTAATGATAGTGCACCCGCTCCTGGCATCGGGGAGGCACGGGTGGGGGCAGGGCCAGGGGAAGCAGCACCCAGCCCCGCTTCCTGCCTGCTGGCCAGCGCGAGGCCTCGGGCTGACCCCCCAAGCGCAGGCATCAGCGCCGTGGGACCCCAGCCCCTCCTCTCCTCCCTAAACCCTCTCCAGGGGCCGCAGCTCTGGGGGTCCCCATCCCAGGGCTCTGCAGAGGCCCCATAGAAAAGCACAGAAGCCTTCTGGAGAGCCACCAGGGAGAGTGTCCCCAGTCGTCCGGGGCCTAAAGGTCACTTCCAAGGTGTGACCAGGGTGGTCTTTGGGCCCCCGAGTCGTGTGCGTCCTGGGAAAGGCTTGCAGCTCTGTCACACACGGACACGGCACACACCGCCGGGACTCGAGGGCCCTCGGGTGTCCTCTGCCTGGGCCGGTGATCTGGGGCTGCAGGAACGGAGGCCTGCATTCCACCCTCCCCCCTGGGGTCGGGGCAGACCCCACCTGAGCCGCCTGCCCGCCTCCAGCCTCTTCCTGCCGGACCCCTCCAGAGGACAGGCTGGGAAGAGCCGCCCACCGCCACCCAGACTGGGAGAAGGTCCGTGATGTCCTGGCACCCGGGCCTGTCAGCGCTGAAATGTCAGAGCAATTAGCCCTGATGAGCGTCGCAGGCAGCGAGGGGACGGCAGAGCTGGGCCCGGGGCTGGCCGCCCCGCCGGTCGATGCGAGGCGCCCAGGGATAATTGGGCGTTTGGAAGTCGGGAGAGAGCTGGCAGAGTGGGCCACGTGTCCCTGCCGCTCAGGAGCGCCA
This sequence comes from Kobus ellipsiprymnus, assembly GCA_006410655.1. Classification (NCBI taxonomy): domain Eukaryota; kingdom Metazoa; phylum Chordata; class Mammalia; order Artiodactyla; family Bovidae; genus Kobus; species Kobus ellipsiprymnus. The sequence continues at coordinate 62,469 of SJYR01000774.1, forward strand.
CCCCCATGGCACCTGAGCCCCCAGCCCCCATCCCAGCCAGGGCCTCAGGCCCAGTGGCTGCCCCCGGCCTCCCAGGCACGCCCTCCTCTCGCCCCCTTTCTGAGCTCCCTTCCCGTGTCTTCTCGTGGCTGGGACTGGCCTTGGCAGGAGGCCCTTGGTTTGGTGCTGGAGGCGTCTTTAGGGGGTAGGCGGGGGTCCTGGCTCAGCCCCTCACACTCCAGACCCCATCTTCCCACCCACACGGGCGCTGGTGTTCTCTCATCTCCCGAGGAGCCCTCCAGACCTCCCCAGGGTCCCCATCCCGGGACCCTCCCAGCAGAGATCGGTCCAGCGCGGGGCGGAGCTGGAGGTGAGGTGGGGCCAGGAGCCGAAACGCTGCTGCTGGTGTGCGTCCCGCAGTGGGGAGCTGCACCTGCTGGTCTGTGTGTCCACGCGTGTGCGCATGCATGCTTGTGCAAGGGCCTGCGGGTGATCATGTGTGCACGCGGCGTGCAGCAGGGGCTTAGCAAGCCTGGCCAGCCGCGGTCAGCGGCACACAGGGTGGCCCCGGCTCCACGGCCCTCCAGACCCTCACCACAGATCACAGCCGCGGCCCCGGGTCCTGCCGGATGCTGTTGGCTCCTGCGGGTCCCTTCTCAGACCCCCTCCGCCTTGTCCCCGTGCCAGTGACTCAGCCCGCCCGGGGGCCCTCCCCCACGGCCCCCTCCCCTGGTCCTCTCAGCCCTCTGACAAATTAGCCGGAGAAAAGCAATAAGAGCCGAGTTCAGTTGGCATTAGTCAGCCCAGGCAGCTGTCTAATGGCAATCAGGTCTAACGGCAAGACCAGAGTCCCTGCCGCCCTGGGGCCCGGGCCTGCGTCCAGTCACCTGGCCCTGCGGCTGCTCGGGCACCCAGAGCCCTCGATGGCGAGGGGCTGCCCCATCCTGCGTCTCCACCCCTCGGCCTCCCACACATCCTGTGGGGAGAGCCTGGCTCCCAGCACCACCTCGTTCACCGTGACCCGGGGCTGTATCGGCAGAAGCATCGTGGCCAAGAAGTGGGAGGAGACGGCCGCGCTGTGGTCAGTGCGGGCCAGGCCACAGCAGCTGACCCTGTCGGCAGGACGTCTGGGCAGCCGGTGTCCCAGGCTCTGCTCCACCCAGCTGTGCCAGGCTTCCAGCCTCTCTGGGCCCCCCTCAGACCTGCCCGCGGGGAGCGCCCAGCAGGGCCAGTCCACCCACCCCCAACCCCAGGCCCGTGGGAGGCCTCCCCGGAGCTTCCTGCCGCTGGGCTGGGGTCCCAGGGCTGCCTGTATCTGACCCCTCCCTCCCCTGCCAGCCTCCCTGCCTTTCCTCCCAGGGAGGGGATGGCAGGGCAGCCCCCTCCCCAGAGGTCCTGCTTCAGGGACACTTGGGGCGGCTGCTCTGAGGTCCCCCTCATTCCCAACCCGGACATCTGGACTCAATGGCAAGGTGTTGGCTGCCTCCTGCCCTAACAGGCGGCCTCAGGAAGCTCCCCGGTCCTTTGGGAGACGCAGTCCAGCCACGAACTCCAGTTTCCCTTCTTGTGAGCTCCCTCTGGCTCCGAGAGCCCAGAACTGGTTACCAGCATGTGGCGCTCCAGGTGGGGAAACTGAGGCGTGGGGTGTGGCCTGCTGGCTCTCCAAACACACAGCACCTCCCCCCAGGAGGGTGGGGCCTTTGCGGGGAGCTCAGGACTCCCAGAGAAGCCATGCGCTTGACACCTCAGTGAGACGGCTGGGGCAGGGCCCCCTCTGGCCCCTCTGCACCGGCCTCCCTGCTGGTGTCTCAGATGGACAGACCTCTCCCTGGGACTGCCCACTGAGCTCGCAGTCTGGGCCTGTGTGTGTCCCCACTCGGGCCAAGGCCCGCGCCCCTGCAGCGCACATTCTCTCTGGGGACCAGAGGGGCTGGAATCAGGGGGCCGGCAGCCGTGACCCTCTGCGCCTCTGCCTGGATTCCGGCTGGGGTCTTGGGTGGGAGGGGGCCCTGCCTCAACCCCCCCAGTTGCCTCCAGCTAATCCCGGCTCAGAGGAGCCCCCGCCTCCGGCTGACATTTCCAGGCCGCGTGCTGCTGACCTGGCTGGCTGTGATATTTAGACAGGGCTTATTTGCTCTTACTTCTCTGTGATGCCTCTGGGGCCCACGGTGAGCTCGGCAGAGACTGAGCTGGCTCACCTGGATCTCAAGCTTGTGTTTTATAAAATAAACGTATCCAGGCAGCGCCGGCTCCCCCTGCAGCGTGGGTGGACAGGGGCAAAGCCTGTGTGCTCGGGGACGTTGCCCTGGGCCTGGGACTCAGCACCAGGGTGGATCTCGCAGAGACCCCAAAAGCCAAGTCTGCCGCCCCATCCCTGCCTGCCCCTCTGCCAGGGGAGGCCAGCAGGGCGGACAGGCCACACTCTACTCCATCCAGGCCCTCTGCCCGCTTCCATGCCCACCTGCCTTTACACCAGGGCCCTTTCCGTCAGGGGTCTCATGGCTGCTGGGAGAGGCCCGTGGAGGGTCCTGACAAGGCGTGTGTGAAACTTCCGGGGCCTCCAGCCCCCAAGCCGAGTCCTGAGTGGGGAGCAGGGGGCACTCGTGTCCCTGGCCCACACCTAGCATGGCTGGGGGAAGTGGGACAGAGGGAAACCCCCCACGCTCCAGGGAAACAGCAGCCAGGGGTCGCCCCACTGGGGTGGGGTGCCAGAGGACGGGAGAGAGGGGCAGCATCTTGGGGTCACATCCCCTCACCCCAAGGTTTCTGCGAGAGATTTCCAAATTCTTGAGAGTTCCACCGATTTCTGGGCCTCAGAAAGCCCTGATGAGGGGGTGGGGGTTCCTCTGGGTCCTTCTGACTGCCTGGCTGCTCCTCAGGGGTGGGAGGGCCATGAGGAGCCTCAGGAAACAGGCTGGGAGAGGCCACGCCGAGCCCCCAGGAGAGCTGGGTGAGCCCCTTCCCAGCCCAGCCAGGCCGGGAGCGGGGCAGGGCTGGGGGTGCAGACCGCCATCCTCACTGGCCCCTGTGACCGCTCGCAGTGGCCCCTGCCCTCCTGCCCCCTCAGCAGCTCCAGGGCTGGGCCCAGCCCCTGGGCACAAACCTCTCCTCGGCTGACCCCAGGGGAGGCCGGACCCCCACCACAAGGCGGCGGGGGGCGCTCTGTGTGGCGGCCCTTGGGGGTTCCTGGAGAGGGGGCTGGGCTGCAGGGGCAGGATCGGGGAGCTCCTGGCACAGCCGCAGGGCCCCTCCCGCCTCCCGCTTCCCCAGGCGAGGGGATGCTCCTGGACCCCGGCCCACCGCAGCGCATGTGCGGCCGGGACTGTGTCTTGCTATGACTAATTAGCGTAAGTCTGGGTCTTCCCCCTGGAGGGTGGTCCTGGTGTCCCCAGGCCCCTCGTCTCTGCAGCACCTGCACCGCGGGGCCCTCGCTTCTGTTAAATGAAGAGACAGATTTGGGGGGGTGAGGGGCTCAATCAGGCCCCAGGTGGCAAAGCGGAGGGGCTGGAGCCCCCCACCAGCCAGGGGCCTGTGGGCCAGCGAACCCAACTGTGTCTTGCTATGACTAATTAGCGTAAGTCTGGGTCTTCCCCCTGGAGGGTGGTCCTGGTGTCCCCAGGCCCCTCGTCTCTGCAGCACCTGCACCGCGGGGCCCTCGCTTCTGTTAAATGAAGAGACAGATTTGGGGGGGTGAGGGGCTCAATCAGGCCCCAGGTGGCAAAGCGGAGGGGCTGGAGCCCCCACCAGCCAGGGGCCTGTGGGCCAGCGAACCTCCAGCCTCCCTTCCTGTACCAGGCTCCCCCCCGCTGTCTCAACACCTCGAGCCCACCCACCCCTCCTGCTGTCCCGGGGGTGCGCCCCAGCCCCACCTCCCACACTCCCCCAGCTGCCATCCCAAAGGCCCTTTATATTACTGTGCTTGTAAAGTAATTACTTATTTATGAAAATTGTGGTGAAATACACATAAAATAAGAATTACTGTCCCAGCCATTTTCAGTGTGCAGCTCAGAGACATCAGGGGCATTTGCTGTGATACACGGTCGCCACAGCCACTGCTGGAAATCACTCCTCCTCTCAGCAGCCACATGTCCACCCTGAACCCTCACTTGCCACCCCTGCCAGACCCCGGGTCCCCACACCCAAGTCCTGTCTCCAGGATGTGATTCCTCCAGGGACCTCTCAGAAGAGGAAGCAGGCAGGAGGGGTCCTTCTGTGTCTGGCCTCTTTCAGTGAACATGACCCCCACAAGCTTCATCCATGTTGCAGCTGGCGTCAATATTCCTCTTCTTTTTAAGGCTGAGTAATGTTCCATGAGGTGGGAACACCAGACCACCTGACCTGCCTCCTGAGAAACCTGTATGCAGGTCAGGAAGCAACAGTTA
>SJYR01000774.1:67128-102733 GCA_006410655.1 Kobus ellipsiprymnus
AAGAGTCCCTTGGACTGCAAGGAGATCCAACCAGTCTATCCTAAAGGAAATCAGTCCTGGGTGTTCACTGGAAGGACCGATGTTGAAGCTGAAACTCCAATACTTTGGCCACCTCATGCAAAGAACTGACTCATTTGAAAAGACCCTGATGCTGGGAAAGATTGGGGGCAGGAGGAGAAGGGGACAACAGAGGATGGGATGGCTGGATGGCATCACCGACTCAATGGACGTGAGTTTGGGTAAACTCTGGGATTTAGTAATGGACTGGGAGGCCTGGCGTGTTGCAGTCCATGGGGTCACAAAGAGTCAGACACGACTGAGCGACTGGACTGAACTGAATGTTCCACTGGCCTTCCCTGGCGGCTCAGACGGTAGAGGATCTGTCTGTGATGTAAGAGACCCGGGTTCAGTCCTTGGGTTGAGACGGTCCCCTGGAGAAGGGAATGGCAACCCCCTCCAGTATTCTTGCCTGGAGACTTTCGTGGACAGAGGAGCCTGGTGGGCTGCAGTCCGTGAGGCCGCAGAGAGTTGGGCACGACTGAGCGCCTGACACAGCCGCGGTGTCCATCGCGGGAGTGGGCCACTCTCGGCGCGTCCGTCTCCCACAGAGGACCCCGGGCTGCTTCCACCCTCGGCTGTTGTGAATGAAGCCGCTGTGCGCACAGGTGTGCGCGTATCTGCTTGAGACTCTGTCTGCACTTATTTCGAGAGCAGGCCCGGGAGCGGCATTGCTGGGTCCCATGGGGATTCCATGTCTAACATTCTGAGGACCCTCCATCCTGCTGTCCACGGCGGCCGCATCACTGGACATTCCCACCAACTGTGCACAAGGCTCCCGTTTGCCCACATCTGTGTCGTCATTTTTAATTTGAACTATACAGACAGCAGACTCTCTTTCAAATACAGACAAGTACACGTGCCCACATGCACGTGTGCTCACAGGCACATAGACACGTGTGTGTGCAAAAAAATAGAGGAAGACAGCAGAATGGGGAAGACTAGAGATCTCTACAAGGAAATACCAAAGGAGATACCAAAGGGAACATTTCATGCAAAGATGGGCACAATAAAGGACAGAAATGGTATGGACCTAACAGAAGCAGAAGATATTAAGAAGAAGTAGCAAGAATACACAGAAGAACTATACAAAAAGATCTTCATGAACCAGATAAATCTCAATGGTGTGATCACTCATCTAGAGCCAGACATCCTGGAATGCAAAGTCAAGTGGGCCTTAGGAAGCATCACTATGAACAAAGCTAGTGGAGGTGATGGAATTCCAGCTGAGCTATTTCAAATCCTAAAAGATGATGCTGTGAAAGTGCTGCACTCGATATACCAGTGAATTTGGAAAACCCAGCAGTGGCCACAGGACTGGAAAAGGTCAGTTTTCATTCCAATCCCAAAGAAAAGCAATGCCAAAGAATGCTCAAACTACTGAACAATTGCACTCATCTCACAGGCTAGCAAAGTGATGCTCAAAATTATCCAAATCAGGCTTCAACAGTATGTGAACTGACAACTTCCAGATGTTCAAGCTGGTTTTTAGAAAAGGTAGAGGAACCAGAGATCAAATTGCCAACAGCAAGAGAGTTCCAGAAAAACACCTACTTTTGCTTTATTGACTACACCAAAGCCTTTGACTGTGGATCACATCAAACTGTAGAAAATTCTGAAACAGATAGGAATACCACACCACCTGACCTGCCTCCTAAGAAATCTGTATGCAGGTCAAGAAGCAACAGTTAGAACTGGACATGGAACAACAAGAAGAAGAAGTGAAGTTGCTCAGTCGTGTCCGACTCTTTGTGACCCTGTGGACTGTAGCCTGCCAGGCTCCTCTGTCCATGCACTGGAGTGGGTTACCATTTCCTTCTCCAGGCAATCTTCCCGACCCAGGGATCAAACCCAGGTCTCCCGCACTGGAGGCAGACGCTTTAACCTCTGAGCCACCAGGGAAGCCCATGGAATAACAGACTGGTTCCAAATAGGAAAAGGAGTACGTCAAGGCTGTATATTGTCACCCTGCTTATTTAACTTCTATGCAGAGTACATCATGTGAAATGCTGGGCTGGATGAAGCACAAGCTGGAATCAAGATTGCCAGGAGAAATAACAATAACCTCAGATATGCAGATGACACCACCCTTATGGCAGAAAGTGAGGAAGAACTAAAGAGCCTCTTGATGAAAGTGGAAGAGGAGAGTGGAAAAGTTGGCTTAAAGCTCAACATTCAGAAAACGAAGATCATGGCATCTGGTCCCATCACTTCATGGCAAATAGATGGGGAAACAATGGAAACAGTGAGGGACTTTGTTTTGGGGGGCTAGAAAATCACTGCAGATGGTGACTGTAGCCACGAAATTAAAAGACGTTTGCTCCTTGGAAGAAAAACTATGACCAACCTAGGTAGCATATTCAAAAGCAGAGACATTACTTTGCTGACAAAAGTCCATCTAGTCAAAGCTGTGGTTTTTCCAGTGGTCACGTATGGACGTGAGAGTTGGACCTTAAAGAAAGCTGAAAGTGAAAGTGAAGTAGCTCAGTCGTGTCTCTTTACAGCCCCATGGACTGTAGCCCACCAAGCTCCTTCATCCACGCGATTTTCCTGGCATGAATCCTAGAGTGGGTTGCCATTTCCTTCTCCAGGAGATCTTCCCGACCCAGGGATTGAACCCAAATCTCCCACATTCCAGGCAGACGCTCTACCGTCTGAACCACCAGGGAAGATAAGGAAACTGAGTGCCGAAGACTTGGTGCTTCTGAACTGTGGTGCTGGAGAAGACTCTTGAGAGGCCCTTGGACTGCAAGGAGATCCAACCAGTCCATCCTAAAGGAGATGAGTCCTGGGTGCTCATTGGAAGGACTGATGCTGAAGTTGAAGCTGAAGCTCCAATACTTTGGCCACCTGATGCAAAGAACTGACCTCTTGGAAAAGACCCCGCTGCTGGGAAGGATTGAGGGCAGGAGGAGAAGGGGACAACAGAGAATGAGATGGTTGGATGGCAACATCGACTCAATGGACATGAGTTTTAGGAAGCTCCTCGAGTTGGTGATGGACAGGGAAGCCTGGTGTGCTGCAGTCCATAGGGTCGCAAAGAGTCAGACACGACTGAACTGAACTGAACTGAACTGAACATTCAAACGTGACTACTGGAAAACCCATAGCTTTGACTCAGTGACCTTTTTCGGCAAAGTAATATCTCTGAGTTTTAATATGCTGTCTAGTTTGGTCATGGCTTTTCTTCCAAGAAGGAAGCATTTCATAATTCCATGGCTGCAGTCACCATCTGCAGTGATATTGGAGCCCAAGAAAATAAAATCTGTCATTGTTTCCATTGTTTCCCTGTCTATTTGCCATGGAGTGATGGGACCTGTCTGCTTATTACTTGGTTAATGGAGCCTCTTTTCACCAGGAGGGTTTGGCTTTGATGTGCGGGGTCAACTTTTCCCTTCATGGTCTTTGCAGTCTGGGTCTTACCTGGGAGCCCCACCCCAAGTGGGGCAGGGACCCCTGGAGAGGGAGCCACAGCCCCTTGGGCAGCCACGTGGGAGCCCCCCAATTTCACAGACTCGCACCGCCTTGCATTCGGACAGGAACAAGTCAAGGTTCGGCTGCTTTTCTTTTACAAACCACAGGTAGGACCTGCTGGTCTGGGGTTGGGGCGGGGGACACGGGGCCATGACCTCCTGGGAGGACACTGACGTCTTGATCATCGGAAGGGTCAGGGGTCACAAGAGGCAGAGTGATAAGTGTTGAGATACACCAGGCACCCTGAAGACGGAGGGGCAGGGTCCCACTTTCTGGAGGGGGAGGGAGGCAGCCATGCCCCACTTCGGTGATGTGAGAAGCCCTCAGACTGTCCAGGGGCTGTCTCTTATACACATCTAGATGTGTATAAGAGACAACCCCCACCCATTGCCCTGGGAGGCAGGGGGTCAGGGGCGGGGCTGGGGCAGGGCTGGGGCGGGCGTGGAGCGAGCGGCAAGGTGGCCTGGGGCGCACAGGACCTCATTTTGGGGTGCTGGTAGGGGGCAGAGATGCTGGCCGACCCCCTCTGGGAGGAAGTCTTTTCCATGTGGCTTCAGCTCCGTGGGCGCCTGGCCTCCTGGTCTCCCCGGGTCTGGAGCCCCCAAGCCTGCCCCTGGCCCTCCAGGCCGTGGGCGGTCTGTGTGCTCACACCCGCCTGCCCGTGCTCTTCCCCTGCGCCCGGAAGGGGACCTGCGAGGACAGAACCGTGCCCCCGCCACGCGGCCCCCTCTCGCCCAGATGAGGTCCCGGTGTTCGGGGCTCCGCCTCCCACCCAGTTGGCCCAGCCCCGCTCCTGGGGTCCCAGCGCTCGGCCTGGGGGTTGGTCTCCTTCCGCACATGCCCGCAGACTTCTGGGGTCACAGGCGAACGCCGTGGTGTGCGCAGGACAGGGTCCAGATGCGTGAGGCCCGGTTGGCGCGTCCGCGCCTTCACAGTGAGTCCGCAGGCCTCCCAGCTCCGCCCAGCCACCCGCATCCGCCTTCTGACTCCGGGGTTTTCGTGGCTCACGGAGCGCCTGGTCACTCTCCCACTCAGGCACCTCCTGTGGCTCCCGGTGCGTCCACGGCAGCGTGACCTCGTTGCCATGGCAACCCCGACCCCCCAGGCTCGCCCAGCCATGCCTTTTCAGAGCTCCCCTCTCCTCTGCCTGCATCCTTCATCATCCTCAGAGCCCAGAGGAGGGGCCTCCCTGGACCCAGAAGCAATCTGGGTGACTGTGGACATCAGTAAGTGGACATGCGCGCTGACCGCTTCAGTTGCACCAGGAGTGCTCGTTTTATAAGCTGCCCCGCAAAACGGCCTTCTCAGCCGTCCCTCCCGGGGCTTCCAGGCAGGAGGAGGTGGGCACCACACAGACTGGGACCACTCTGACAGTATTTCTCCAAAACATCAGGGACGCAGCACGTCCACCCGACTTGGTCCTCTGGGAAGTCACCAACTCCAGAGAAGAAGCCGCTCAGGTCCCCGGAGGGGCCGCTGACACACGCTGGCCTCGGAGCTGCAGAGGAAGGGAGGGTGTGGGCTGGCCTGACAATCGGCGCACAGATCAGTGCTGGGGGGTGCCCGGGCCGGTTTCGGAGGGCCTGCTCTTTATGATAAGCGCCTAAGGAGATTAACACCGAGGCACATGCGCGTGTGTGCGCACACGGCGCCCAGGGGTCCTTCCACAGGCAATAGCTGTAGTCCCGGGGGAGGGACCTGGCCACCGGAACCCTGCTCTGGATTCTGTGAGGTGCCTGTGGGACCCTCCCTCCCTCCCTGTGGGGCCAGGTCACCATGGCCAGGGGACCCTTCTCCCTCCCTGGGGGTCCAGTGAGAGGTCACGGAGGCAGGATCCTGGCAGCCTGGCCTCCCTCTGCTGGAGAAACACCCCATCTGGGTGCACAAGAACGGTCCGGAGTACAGGGCCCCCCAGATGGGCTCCCCCTGACAGTGGAGTGGGTTCCCAGGCAGGGGGTTCCCCGGTTACAGAGTCCCAGACTGGCTGCCCAGGGGCTGGGTGATGGAGCCCCTCCCTGCCCTCCTCTCCTCACAGGGGACGCTGTCTGGGGTCACAGATGGGGACAGAGAGGGAAGGATGCGCCCTTCCCTGGATTCAGGGATGCGGGCTGCCAACCTCCAGGCACCAGGTCTGATTTGATTAGGTCTTCAACTCCCCGCCAGGGCGGACACAGCCTGGAGCTCGGCAGGCAGGGCGCAGAGCGCTGTCGCTCCCGCCCGTCCAGCTCAGCTTCTATTTATTGCGTTTTCCATTAAAAGTGTCGGGACCATTTATTGATTTTCTAAATACTGACGTGCTGTCTCCTGTTACACAGTGAAGGGAACGAGAGTAGAACGAGCAGCGGCCCGGGCTGAGCCCCCACGCAGCTGCCCTGCCCGCCTGCGCCCCACGCCAGCTCGAGCATCTTCTCCCGAGAGTCTTCAGCGCCATCCGAGGGCAGGACCCACAGGGCATCACACCCGCCGCCACCCGCCTGCACGGTCCATCCGGCCCAGCGTGCCCACAAACCACCCAGAGGACACGGGGGAGCACGCCCCTCGTGGCCGCTGCCTGGAAGGTGAGGGGTGACTTCACCCGAACTGCTGTTTAAAAGAGGCTTCCCTGGTGGTTCAGGAGGCGAAGCGTCTGCCTGCGGCGCGGGAGACCTGGGGACCTGGGTTCGATCCCTGGGCTGGGAAGATCTCCTGGAAAAGGAAACGGCAACCCACTCCAGTACTCTTGGAAATCGCCCATCTCATGACGCATGTTCACCCAGTATCTACGGAAACAGCTGCACATTAACGGTCAGGGCAGGCGGCTGTCTTCCCCTTTATCAGTCCAGGATCAGCACCAGGGCCACGTGGAGCCCAGCCTGCTGAGTCCTCGCACACGCTCCAGGGAATCATCGCAGGAACATGGAAATCCAGCCCCCACCCCAGGCTGGCGGTGCCCCTTGGGTGCTGAGAAAGCCCAGAGCATCCTGCCTGGGCCGCCTGGGTGGGTTGGAGCTGTGGGCACCAGGGCCAGTGGGGGAGAGAAGGGCCCTGCCTGGGTCTGCTCCAAGCTCCCCAGGGTTCTCAGAGCTGGGCCCTGGTCCCCTCTGCAGCGGCAAAGAGAGGGACCGAATTTCCCCCATCCCCTCTTTTTTACACATATGCCTCTGTTTGTGTTTCCTGATGACAAACGTAATCCGTGCTCATTAGAAAACCTGAAAAGGTACAGAAACGCATGATGGAGAAAATAATAGATGCTTCTAATACAGACAGACAAATGTGTAACAGCCCACAGGGGCCCAGGTAGACTGGGGTGCTCCGGGGATGCCCCGAGTGCAGGGCGCAGAGAGGCACCCCCGTTCAGGATGGTGCTATGTCCCCTGGGGGAGGGGGCACGTTGGCCCTCAGCTCTTCCTGCTTCTTATTCTTTAAGGCAGGAGGCAATGGGCTGTCCCAGGGCCCAGGCACAGGGCTCAGCACATGCTGGTGCTGACTGTGAGCCTGGGCGTGGAGGGCCCTGGCTGAGGGCAGCCTGCTCTCGCAGAGAGAATGCCACCTGCACCCCACAGGCCCTCTCCTCCAGGCTGGAACCCGATCCCACTCTCTAGGGCCCCGCACCCATAGACCAGGGCTCCCCACCATCCCAGCACCCATATTCCACACCCAAGGAGAACGTTTCCACCGCAGGGAGGAGTTGGCGATGGCCGGAGCCCCGGAGCCCTGGGCAGGGGTGTTCCTACAAGGAACTGCCCAGCTTGCGCCTGGTGAAGGCCCCTGTGGGGTGAGGGTCCCTGACCAGGAGGCCTGTCTCCAGTTCCCACTCCTGCCCGCAGGAGCAAGGAAGGTCAGGCACCTGCAAACGCACCCCCGCCTGACAAGGGGAGGGGTGTCTTGCCAAGTGGTCCCCGCCCCCGGGCAACTGGAGCTCATGGGGGCTGGTGGCGGGCAGAGGCTCCCCTCCCCACTTCCTCTTCACTTCCGAGGGGCCAGCCACAGCCCCTGCCCAGCGAGGGTGAGGGGCGCTGGGGAGGGCTGCCTGCCTGCAGTACACGGAGAGGCGGGGTGGGCTCAGCCCCAGGCCCTGGGCCTCCCCCAGGCGTGGCCTGCCAGCTCTGATGCCACCCAGGAAAGGGCTGCTGCGGGGAGTTGGCAGGTGACGGGGTCACAGCGCCTAGTGACCCGCAGCCCCGGCTGTCCCGCTGCTGTGGGCATGGGCCGTGTGGCGCTGCCTCTTGATTCACGTCCCGGCCTTGCCTGCGGGCACCTCAGAGCCGCTCCGCTCCCCGGGCCTCCACCTGCTGGCCCTGGTTTGTGTCATCCTGGCAGGTGACGCTGCTCCTCCACCAGGAGCCGCAGGCGGCGGTTGCGGGGGGGGGTTGGCGGGGCGGGAGGAAGGGCAGTGGGAGCACCGCAGAGGACGAGTGCAGGCGGGGGCCGGGGGCCGGGGGCTGGCGGGAGCAGGAGAGGCCCAGGCAGGCCTGGTGACCAGCAGGAAGAGACGGCGACGGCCGGGACCCGGGGGCTCGGGGCAGGGACCGAGCCCACGCCCGCTGGCTGTCGCCAGCTCTGGGCCACAGCGAGGCTCTGGTGCCCTGAGTGCCAGGGAGGACAAGAGGTTGACCAGGAGGCCCTTCTCCCCGACACTGCCCCCTTCTAGGACCGTCTAAGACAAGGGGGCAGTGACCCTCTGGACCTCAGCCCTGTGCTCCTACCCCTGGGCAAACGAGCAGTGGGATCCTGGACCCTGCCATACTCTTCCTGAACCGCGTGTGTGTGGGGGGTGGGTGTGGGGGTGTGTATGCACGCATGTGCTCCTGCCCAGAGTAAAGACTGTGACAGCAAGAGGTTCCGAGCAGGCCCAGGGGAGGGGAAGGGACAGCAGATGTGGGCGTGGGGCACTCGGGCTTGTGGCCCAGCGGGACCTGGGCCCACCCGCGGCCGTCAGCTCCAGCGCCCTCCAGCAGCGGTGGGCTGGGGTCGGGGACACAGCCACAGCCTCCAGGAGCTTGGAGGCCCCTCTGGGCACAAAGTTCTCCCACCAGTGAGAGGGGTGTGTGTGGGGTGTCTGTGAGGGTATGAGGAAGGGTGTGTGCAGTGGGCATGACTGTGAGTATATGAGGGGTGTGTGCAGTTGGTGTGTGTATTTGAGAGGCGTGTGCAGTGAGTGTGTCTGTGTGGGGTGTGTGTGGGGTGTGAGTATTTGAGAGGTGTGTGCAGTGGGTGTGTCTGTGTGGGGTCTGTGTGGGGGGTATGTGAGTATTTGAGAGGCGTGTGCAGTTGGTGTGTGTGAGTATTTGAGAGGCGTGTGCAGTGAGTGTGTCTGTGTGGGGTGTGTGTGAGTATTTGAAAGGTGTGTGCAGTTGGTGTGTGTGAGTATTTGAGAGGTGTGTGCAGTGGGTGTGTCTGTGTGGGGTGTGTGTGAGTATTTGAGAGGTGTGTGCAGTGGATGTGTCTGTGTGGGGTGAGTGTGTGGCTGGTCCTTGGGGGGATTCTGCGTGCACACTGGGGTCTGTGCGGTTGAGCTGGTGGGCGGTTTCTGGGGAGGATGTGGGCATGTGTGTGCACATGCTGGGTGAGGGCCTTGGGCCGGGCTCCTCAGGCTCTCCCAGAGCCCCCGGTCCACCCAGAGCCTGTCCTGTGGACCCCAGCACCTCACACGCGGGCCTGGCTGCCCACCTGGCAGTTGGGGTGCCCTGGGGCCCAGGCTGTGCCTCCGAAGCACCCGCCGTGCGGATCAGCAGCCGCCCTCATGGTCCCGCCTTCCCGGCGTTCTCTGTGCGCTGCCGCCCTCTCGTGGCCATCTGCGGCGTGGCCTCCCTCTTGGCCCACCACCCAGGGCAGCAGAGGGGAGGCGGTGTCTGGGCAGAAAGACGGGCTGCCCCACACGCGGGAGGCTCTGGCAGGCGCCTGGGTGTCAGGGGAGCCCTGCCTGCAGGTCTCCAGGGCGATGTCTGAGCTCCTCTGGGGCTCAGGGCCATGGGTGTTGGGCTGAACCATGGTGGAGGCCAGGTTCCCGGATCTCAGATGCTAGGGCTGGAGGCGGGCTTGCAGGCTTCCGGGGCCCCAAGCCCCTACACCGGTGGTCTGCAGGGGCTGCTTTTCAGGATGGGGTCAGCAGCACAGGTCAGAAGCAGCCCCAGACACGCAGGAAGGAGCAGGAGGCACCAGCTCTTGCCCAGGGACCCCACAGCCCTGCCAGCCAGGCCAGCCGCGCCTGACCTGAGCTGAGCAAAGGCAGGCCCCCAGACGGCCGCCCGCCTCCCCCAGTCCCGCGCCAGCCCTGGGAGTCTGGGCACCACCGCACACTGGCGGCCCCGCTGTCATCACTGGCGGCCCCTCACTAGACAGGTGAGAAAACGGGGTCCTCAGGGCCAGGGAGTGGGGGCGGGACCCAGTTTTCGGACCCCCTGGACCAGCTTCCTCTGCTGCCTGGGGGAGGAGGCGTCGCGGGGGGCGGTGTGCTGCCTCCGCGGGGCAGTGGCTGGGGCAGGTGGCGTCCATCCTCACACCCAGGTGATAAGGCTGCAGGGGCGCGTGCCCGCCTGGCCCACGTCGCTACAGCCCAGCTGGCTTGGGGCCAGTTCGACAATCTCCCTGTCTCTGTCATACACACATGTATACATACAATCAGGCACACACGTGTATACACACACACAGGGACACATGTGTATACATACAGAAACACATGTATACATACAGTTAGGCACACACATGTGTGTGCATACAGTTAGGGAGGGAGTGACCAGGGCTGCAGGCTGGATCAGGGGACTGCCCTGCAGTGTGGCCTGGTGGCCACACGGGGGAGACCTGGCCCGGTTTCTGGACTCAATGGCCCAGAGCAACTGGGAGGAGGCTCTGGCTTCCTGGGTGCTGGGAGAGGGATGGGAGGGGTCAGAGGTCAACAGGTGCCAGGGAGGGGGAGGAGGACATGTTGAGGGCAGGCGTGAGGCCAGGCAGAACAGGGTCACCCCTGTTTCCAGGAGCAGGCGGGGCACAGGGGGCCCAAGAGCCCCCCAGCCTCCCACAGGTGGGGGCTCCCCCGACCGCAGCCCAGTGCCACCTCACGGCTGCACGTCTCCACTGCCTCCATGACGATAACCGGGGCCAGGCCTGAGGACACGGGCAGAGCCAACACACACCCACGTGCCCACTCACACGCGTGCCCACGCGCACACACACACACATGGACGCACACCCGCCCTTCACTCACACAGGCGGAAGACTGAGGCCCAGGCTGTGGGGCGGGGCTGCGCCCGGGCCCCTGCTCACCAGGCACCCGGGCAGCCTCCCAGTGGGGAACAGACAGGGCCAGGCCACCCCCAGACCCCCGCAGGACCCCCTGAGCTCCGCTCCCTCCCAGGGCAGAGCCCAGCTTGGGGGGTGCAGGGACCCCATCATCTCCCACGGGGCGTGTGCCTGGGGGACAGCTGCCCATCCCCAGAGGCAGCCTCGGGCCCCCAGTGCTTCCCAGGGGCCGGAGGGCGGCAGGTGGCCCCCCGGGACTCTCAGGGCCTGGGTGGGCTCAGGCCCATGCCCTTCTGGGAACAAGGTGGGGCCCCCGCCAGGGGCAGGTCCCGGAGAAAAGGTGCACCTCTCTTTACAATGGCTCTGGGAGGAGAGCGACCCCCGCTTCATGGACCTGGGGGCCAGGCCTGTCAAATGGCCATTCTCAGCCCGGGCCGTCCAGTCCTGGGAGGACAGAGGGGAAAGCCACTGAGATCCTGAACCTCTTGCCAACCCAGCATCGCATCTGGGGGGGGCAGCAACCCCCTGCCTTGGGCGCCAGGCCCCTGCCAGCCCCAAAGTCACCCACGTCTACAGAGTCCCCTCCTGGTTGTCCAGGGCTGGCCCAGAGCTCTTCACAAAGGCCCACCCAGCCCAGAACCCTGGCCGCAGCTGGAAGCAAGGCCTGACTGCCTCAGCCCAGCCTGTCTGCCCTGGTCCAGCTGCCCAGGGTCGCCCGACAGCTGCAGACGGACAGCCTGGGGGCTGTTGTCCCCTGTGGCGGCTGCCGCAGCTGCCGGGCACCCACTGCGGACACCTCTGGGAGCAGAGGCATCAGACTCGGCCCAGCCCTGGGGGCTCCCACCTGGGGGCGGGTGGAGGCTCTGCGGAGCTCAGGTCTTTGCACTTGGTCCGCAAACCTGCAGGAGCCTGGGTGGGACAGCGGGAGGGCGGGAGGCCGGCGGAGCCCAGGGCGCCGCACAGCCAGAAGCCTGGTCCTTTCTGCATGCAGCCCCACTCCATGAGGCCTCGCTGGCCACGCTCCCTGCCGCCTGCCGGCCCAGTGCCCATGCCAGTGGGGCCCACACTGTCGGGCGGGCCAAGGACCCATGGGTGGAGGCCTAGGGCACTGCACCCCACACCCTGGATCACCAACGTCGGGGCCCCTTCCCTCCTCAGCCCAAGTTGCCGAAGACGGGAGCCTCCGGGCGGAGCCCCGGCCCGCCAGGTGTCTTTTGCCTGTCACCATCTCCAGTGTGGTGACTGTCCCCGGGGACCCTGGGCAGCCGCGGGAGTTCCCACAGTGGAGGCCTCCGCTGGGAGTGGGCCGTGGGGCAGCAGCAGCAGATCAGGGTCTGACTGGCCACTGGGCCGTTCCTGCACCGGCCGCTCCCCCAGCCGGGCAGGCTGTCCACTCCTCCAATCACTGCTGGGCCAGCAGGCGAGCTGGGGTTGACTCCGGTCCCAGACACCCCGAGGCCCAGAGCCCCCAGTCACTTGATCCTCCGGGGCTGGTGGGAAGGGCCCTTCTGGCAAGCTCACAGCCCTCACCCCCGAGGCAGCCCCCGCCCTGCCCGCACCTGCCCATCTCCTGGCCTGAAGGCTGGCAGGGGAGAGCCTGACCTGGGGTCTGCTCTCCGAACCCACCCTGCCCCCTGACAGCCTCTCCAGGCACACCCCATCCTCCCACACTCCCCTCGCGTGTCCAGCACCTGCGTGTGCCCCTGGCCTTGGCCACACACGAGAAGAACCCACGCAACGGACAGGGACCACCCGCTTGCAAAGCGAACACGGCGCCACAGCTGACCTAACCCAAACCCGCCCGTCCCCTGGGAAGGTGAGCAGCAGATCCTCCCAAGCAATGGGTTTGATACAAGAGTCCAGTTGCTCGCGAGCGCGTTCCTTCATCCAGCGAAGGTTTCCGGGGAGCCTGCTCTGTACTGTGCCTCTTAGGGCTTCTAGAGACGTGTGGGCGCTGCCCCCAAACTTCCTGATCCAATGAGAAGTAAGGTGTGTTTTAACTTATGTCCATTTGCCCGGTAAAAAGGGTGAGATGTGATGGATCGATAGATGGAAAACAGATAGATAAAGGCATAGATAGATCCATGAATGTAAGAGGGAGGGAGAGAGGGGACACACGGATGATGGATGGAGGGAAAGACGGTGGATGGATGACACATGGAAGGTGGATCCACGGATGGACGGAGGGCAGAGGGCGGACGGACAGAGGGCAGAGGGCGGACGGAGGGTGGACGGACGGACGGAGGGTGGATGGACGGATGGGTAGATGGAGGGGAGGAGGAAGGGAGGATGCAGGGATGGAAGACGGGTGGACGCATGAAGGACAGAGGATGGATGGAGAAACCGAGGGGACAGGCCTTCCCTGTGCTCAGTTCAGTTCAGTTCAGTCGCTCAGTCGTGTCCAACTCTTTGCGACCCCATGAATCGCAGCATGCCAGGCCTCCCTGTCCATCACCAACTCCCAGAGTTCACTCACTCATGTCCATCGAGTCGGTGATGCCATCCAGCCATCCTGTCCTCTGTCGTCCCCTTCTCCTCCTCCCCCAGTCCCTCCCAGCATCAGTCTTTTCCAGTGAGTCAGCTCTTCGCATGCGGCCCTCTAAATCTGTATCCCTGCTGTAGACTCCCAGCTTCCTGAGCTCCAAGACACACTTTTGCAAATTGGCCCAACAAGCCTCCAGCTCACCAAGGCCCAACCCTTCCCAAAGTCAAACCTGGTAGAGAGTCAACACGACCCCCAGAGCCCTGGTGACCTGGGGCCTCGCAGCTGGGGCAGGCAAGCTGCAGAGAGGCTGACCTGTGGCCTGCCAAGCCCTCCACTGGCCTTCGCACTTGGGCTGAGTGTAAAGGGACAGACAGAGCAGGGACGGCGCACACCCCTGCACCTTTCCAGCTCCCTGGAAAGGCTCTCAGAGACCCCTGGGGAACGCGAGAAGCTCACCGCTGCCGTGTCTCCTGCCCCCATCTCTCAGGCCCCGCTGAAAGGGCCCCTCCTCGTCCCATCCCTCCACGGGGTCATGGAAGGCACCCTGGGCTTTGTCCTGGGCGTCCACCAGGCTCTGCCCCAAGGAGGGAGCAGACTCTCTGGGCAGGTGGGAGGCAGAGGCCAGACTCTCCACTTCCCGGGGACCTGCATTCCCCAGACGCCCCCAGCAAAGGCCCTGCCAGACCGCTCCCTTCAGACCAGCCTGCCCAGGGCTCAGAGGAACCAGACCGACTCTGGGCACCCTGGCAACAGCAGGACAGCCCCTGCACACCCTGGCCCATGCCTGGAGTGCCTCCTGGGGAGGGCTCCTCCTGGCCCCTGCACGCAGGCCCTCACCTGCCTGCAGGGGCCAGGGCATGGGAGCCCGTGGGGTCCAGCTCCAGGGCGGGGGCAGCCTGGGGTGCAGCAGGCTGGTCCTGGCCCCGGTCCAACATTTAGCACCCCTCCGCCTCCCCTCTCGGGGAGGTTTGCTATCCAGTGTCATAACCAGTTGGTCCTGTTTGGAGGGAAGGGCCGCGGCTTCTGGGGCAGCCGGAGGCTCAGGCGTTGGTTGGGAGAGAGGCAAAGCGTGCAGCGAGCGTGGCGGCAGCGGCCCGAGTGCGTGTGTAGGGCCAGTACACGTGTCCAAGCATGTGGCCGCACGGGAGGCCCAGACACGCACGTGGGCGCACAGGCCGTTCGTGGCCCAGGTGCGTGCTCTGCGCGTCAGCGGACGAGTGCACGCCTGTGTGTGCCCCTCCCGGCACCACCGGGCACTCACACGTCTCTGATGGAGACCCCAGGCCTGCAGCCCAGCTGCCCGGCTGCCCGAGGGCCCAGGCCTGAGCGGGCACACCACCAACTGGCCCTCGCAAGGGGACGAGGAAGACCAGGGGCCTGGGGGGCTCCAGCTGGGCAGCCATGTGGGCTCCGTGCGGAGCTCTGGGGTGGCCCCTCCAGGGCAGGGTGTAGCCGGTGCCCCCAGAAGCTCCGGCCCAGTGCTTCTCCATGCAAAGGGCCCGCCCTCCTTGTGGTCTCCCGAGAGTCTGGGCGTCCCAGGAGGTGGTGGGCGACTTCTGCAGGGACCGGGCGGGGTTTGACCACAGGCTCCGGGCCAGGAGACCCCACCAGACACGAGCCCAGAGTGGGCAGGGCCACCGCCCGGCCCAGGGCAGGGTGGCTGTGAACGCCTGTGGCCAGCAGCAGCGTCTCAGCGTCTGGGGAGGCCCACGGGGAGCCACGGGAGGCCCGGGGGGGCCCGAGCTGGCACCCGTCCTGGGGGGACATTCCCGCGGGACCCCTCGGCGCACACCGGTGTGGGCCGTGGGGGCCCCCGCATGGCCACACGCACCCGGAAACCCCTGCCGGCCTGCACCACAAAGAGGCTGCCGCCCTCCTGGCTCTGAGATTTTATAGCGAAAGGCGGAGATAAGTCAGCTTTGATTCCGCTGTTTTATGAGGCTGTGTTCTCGTCGGCTCTCATTCAGGGGAACAGGCGGGTTTACGGCCAGTGCCCCATCTCGCCAGCAGTGCCAGGTGGGTCAGCGGGAGGCCGCTCTGATAAGATGGGCCCTGCCCATGCTGCGCGGCTGCTGGGGGGAGCCTGGAGCCTCCCCGGCTGGCTCCTCTTGCCTGGGGGCACCCGAGGTCCCAGGGCGCCCTTCACCACCTATCCTCACACCCCTCAGGGCCAGGACCCGCGTGGGATGCCTGGGGCTGTGTGTGAGCAGACCCCATTGGAGGTCAGCCTCCACCGAGCTCTCCCCACCCTGGAGACCCCTGAGGTGGGCAGGCCGGGAGCCACACGCCTCCCTGGAGACCTGGTGAGCTCCGTGGCCCCCAGGTTCTGCGGCGGGGTGGGGGGGGCCCACAAAGCTCAGCTGCCTTCAAAGGGGCCGGAGGAAGCCTCGGGCCCCACCCCTGCCCGTCTGGGGACATCAAAGGACCCGCAGAGGAGCTCAGAGCCACCCAGCGCTCCATCTCCAGAGGGAGGAGCCTCCATCCCGGCCCCACCCTGGGCCCAGAGGAAGACCCCCATGGTGACCCCAGGGCACCCGCCTCAGGGGCCTCTGGAAAACACCTCCGGGGGCGGTGCGCACTCAAGACCAGGGCCTACTCCCAACTGGTCAGGTGCTGGTGGCCTCCTGGGGGCTGGGACGCAACCCTGGGTCACCTCACGACCACCCAGTGTTGACCAAGGTCCAGGGGCTTCGAGAAAGCTGGGGCTTTCGGCACCAGGGTGACGGGCCAGGGACCAGGAGGCCAGCTCAGGCGGCGGGGCGGGCGGTTTCTTTTCTCACCGTGAGGCAGAGCCCTGACGACCGGGGACCGGGCCACGCGGGGCTGACCCCCATCTGTCACGCACATCACTCCCCATTTCCTCTTCACACAACCCCGGGAGGGATCCCCACTCTCCCGGCTCGAGCACAGGGGCTGAGCAGGGTGGCCCCCCGGGGTCATGGGCTCCTGTGGGCAGAGCCATTTGGGGGTGCAAGGTCACATGGGCGGGGGGGCCGTGTGTCGGACGCTGCCTCCACACTCTCCGCTGCCCAACACCAGGGCCTTCAGACAGGAGCGGCCGTGGAGTCGCGACCCTCAGGGCAGGCTCTCCCCCAGGGTCCCTGTGGGCGGGGGTGCGGGCGCAGCTCTCTCACCTCCACGCACCCCCCCCAAGGCTGGTGGGTGCCGCAGGCTGTGGCTAGGACCTCGGGCGGGCTGTCAGCGNCTCAGGGCAGGCTCTCCCCCAGGGTCCCTGTGGGCGGGGGTGCGGGCAGAGCTCTCTTGCCTCCACGCCCCCCCCTCAAGGCTGGCGGGTGCCGCAGGCTGTGGCTAGGACCTCGGGCAGGCTGTCAGCGGGCACACCTGCAC
The DNA here is from genome assembly GCA_006410655.1 of Kobus ellipsiprymnus. Classification (NCBI taxonomy): domain Eukaryota; kingdom Metazoa; phylum Chordata; class Mammalia; order Artiodactyla; family Bovidae; genus Kobus; species Kobus ellipsiprymnus. The sequence goes on from SJYR01000774.1 coordinate 83,711, forward strand.
ACACGTGGCTCGCGGGGCACCCTGGGCTTCCTCCAGGCGTGGCGGCCGGGCCCCAAGGGCAAGCAGGCCCCCCAAGAACAGGGCTGAGTTGAGTGCCTGCTTGTGGGTCGGACCCGGCTGTCAGTGTGGGGAGCACACAGCCACCCTCTAGGGGAGGAAACTAGACAATGAATGAACAAAGGAGGGTCCTCTGGGGATGTGATATGCGGATGACACCACTCTAAGGGCAGGAAGTGAGGAACTAAAGGGCCTCTTGATGAGGGTGAAGGAGGAGAGTGAAGGAGTCAGCTTAAAACTAAACATTAAAAAAAACCAAGATCATGGCATCGGCACCATTGCTGCCTGGCAAATAGCAGGGGAAATGGCGGAAGCAGAGACAGCTTCCCCCTTCTCGGGCTCCAGAATCACTGCGGATGGTGACCGCGGCCATGGAATCAGAAGACGACTGCTTCTTGGCAGAAAAGCTATGACAGACCTTGCCAGCGCGCTGAAAAGCAGAGACCTTCCTCTGCTGACGAATGTCCACAGCGCCAGGCCACGTCTTCCTAGTGGCCACATATGGTTGTGAGAGGTGGACCGTGAAGAAGGCAGAATGCCAAAGAGTTGATGCCTTCGAACTGTGGTGCTGAAGAAGACTCCTGAGAGTCCTGGACAGCAAAGAGATCAAACCAGTCAATCTTGAGGGAAATGAACCTCGATTCCTCTTTGGAAGGACTGAGGCTGAAGCTGGAACCCCAGTATTTTGGTCATCTGATGCGAACAGCTGACTCACTGGAAAAGTCCCTGATGCTGGGAAAGACTGAGGGCAGAAGAAGAGGGCGTCACAAGATGAGACGGCTGGATGGTATCATTGTTGCAATGGACATGAACTTAGGCAAACTTCGGGAGACAGTGAAGGACAGAGAGGCCTGGCGTCCTGCAGTCCAAGGGGTCGCAAAGAGTTGGACGTAACTGGGGGTCTAAACAAGAACAATAAAGTAGAAGCTATTTAATAATCAAGGTCACCTGCCTTATCTATTTACTGACTCATAAATTATTGTTATAACTAGTCTTGTTGGTTTCCTATCGCTATAGTAACAAATTGCCACAAACTCAAAGGTTTATTACATTCCAATCTGGAAGTCAGAAGTTCAAAACGGATCAGCAGGGCTGCATTCCTCCTGGANCTTGCCAATGCAGAAGACATGAGAGATGCAAGCTTGATCCCTGGGTCAGGACGATCCCCTGCAGAATGAAATGGCTACCCACTCCAGTATTCTTGCCTGGAGAATTCCTTGGACAGAGGAGCCTGGTGGGCTACAGTCCAGGGGGTCACAAAGAGTCCGACATGACTGAAGCGACTTAGCATGCAGAGATGTGACAAGCTGGTGCTGGAGAAAACCCCCCCGGACTGGGGGACGGAGGCCTGAGCCCACGAGGCACTGCTGCGTAGGTGAGAGGCTCTCGGGAGTCCTCTCTGAGCAGCTGTGGGGATGAACATCTTCTCCAGGCCCTTCCCTGCAGAGGGGGCAGTGTGTGCAAAGGCCCTGAGGCGGCAGAGTTTCCTGATCCCAGGGCCTGGTGGTGGGGAGCGGAGGGGAGCAGGGTAGGAGAGAGGAAATGGGCCAGACTACTGAGGGAGGTGACGAGGAGGACCCCGGCCCCAGCCCCTAGGACGCACGGGCCACACCAGGGCCCCGAGACCCCTGCCTGCCTGGGCGGCAGCTCTCAGAGCCACTCACGGCAGGTCTGCCCACCCCTGACTGGAGGGGCTGTGGCCAGGCCTGGGTCTGTGCGTGGGATGGGTCCTTGGAGCCCCCATCTGCAGGCCCGGTGGGCCTGAGGCCTGAGAAGCCAGGAGGGGCAGCGGAGAGGGGAGGGGCCCGTGCTGCTGCCTGGGGAGTGGGCGACCCTTCAGACCAGCTCCTCTGCAGGGGGACCGCTCATGGGCTGGGTGGTGAGCTGGTTACCAGGCAGACAGGGAGGTCACTCCCCAGACCTGCGAGCAGTCCTGACGGCCCACCCGCTCCCCAAACCTGGCTGGCCCCTCATTCCAGAAATAACCCGTCCTGCACCCGGCTCCGCAGCTTGGAGGCCAGGCCGCTGCCTGTCCCAGCCTGTCCGTCTTCAGTTGCATCAGGCCCTTTTTCTTTCCGGGACCCAGGCCAGCAGCCCGCCCTGCGGCCGGCCGGCCGGATAGGTAGGTGGGCGACCTGAGGTGGGGGCCAGGCCCCAGCAGCGGGGGCTGTGAGCATGGAAGGCCGGGGCCAGTGGGGACAGAGCACCCAGCAGGGACGGGAGAGGGCAGCGGGGCTGGAACACTCTGGAAAAGTGACCAAAACATGAGGTCAGGCCTGCTAGGGGTCAGGGAGAGACTGAGGGAGGTCTGTGGGGTGGGAAGAGCCAGGAAGAGCCTCCGGCCCTGAGGGCCAGGGCACCCCGGGCCCCAGAGGGCAGTGGTCAAACCCAGACCACCCAGAATGGACAGAGGCGCCTCGGACTGCTGAGGGCCGGACTAGGGGAGCTGTGGGCACAGTGGTGCCCTCCCCAGGGCTGGGCTGCGTGTCCTTCCCAGCCCAGGCAGGGGCCGGGGCCTAGAGAAGCTGGGATGGCCCATGGCCACTGGTGAAGCCAGCTAGGGACCCTACTGGGGCCCCTGATCCCTGCCCCCTTGGCCTCCCTTCCCCTCTTGTCCACTGTTCCTCCCAGATGGCCATTAAGTTCCCCCTCCCGGGAGGCTGGGCTCCAGCCTCTGCCCTTGCATGCTCCGAGGGACCAGGCACTCACTACCTCAAGGCCCCTGTGACCCATACAGTCCCGGGGACAGAGCCCAGGCCTGGGACATCCTCCCAGGGTCCCTGGCAAGGCAGGGAGGGCCCTGTGCAGATGGGAGAGCAAAGTAGCCCCTCTCTGTCTGACCTGCTCTGCCCAGCCCAAGGGCCTCTGTGTTCTGTCCCGTCCCCAAGACCACAGGTGCCTGAGGGTCAGAGTTTGCAACCAGTCACGGGCCTGGCCCCTAATCCACCCCCCAGAGAGGGCAGCAGACCCCAGCCCAGGCGGCTGCCATGGGGGACGAAGCACGCACAGCTCTCCCCAGCCACTCCTCCACCCTCTCAGGCCCTTGGTGACCCCGTGGGTGCAGCCCAGACCTGTCCTTCTTGCAGTGACCGTGGCCTCTATGCCGCCCACTGACTGGCTTCCAGGCCCCTGTCCAGGGACTCACTTCTAACCAGTAGGGTGTGGCAGAAGTGACCACGTGGCCTCAAAGGTTAGGTCACGAAGGGTGCTGGCTCGTCCCTCGTTCCCCCAGAGGAAGCCAGGCAGGGACTTCCCCCAAGAGGCCCTCGAGGCAAGAAGTGCCGTGGACAGCCAGCAGCCCGCAGTGTTGGGGGGTCAGGTCAGGAGGGCCTAGGGCCCTCAGGGAGCAGAAGCAATCCCCATCCGGGGGTCCTGGCCCTGCAGACTCTCCACAGCCAAGGCCTCCCAGGAGCCCCTGGTAGCACAGAAATCTTGATTCAGCCCATTTTATAAAGAGAGGGTGGGGCTCAGAGAGGTGGGGCTGTCCGCCCCCCTTGCTAAGATGAGCTCACTTGCCTTCTGAGTCCTGTGCGGCAGGCCCAGGCCACCAGCACGGACTTGGGCCCTACAGTTGGCCCTGCCATCCATTCCACAGGCGTCTGGGACCTAATAGGCCTGGTACACCAGGGAAGGCTTCCTGGAGGAGGGGTCCCAGAAGACCCTGGTGAGAGGGGCAATAAGACGGCACTCCGGGTGGGAAGTGACTCCAGAGGGCTCCCCCGTCCACCCAGCAAGGCCCTGCTGTGGTGGGAGGTCTCCGCCTGAGCTGTCTCTTATACACATCTAGATGTGTATAAGAGACAGCACAAGGGTGCCCCTGGGCTGGGGTGTGTCTGGGGGAGGTCGCAGGTGGAGGACCCAGGACGGAGCAGGTGTGCGAGGGGCCACAGGCCAGCAGGGCTCCCCAGGCACACGCCGCCCGCCCACCTGCTCAGAGGGTGGGCAGGACCCTGACCCCAGGCCCACTCTCCCTTCACAGCCTGGCCCCCAGCCACTCTCCCCTGCCCTGCCCGTGAGCACCAGGCTGGGCAGCGGGGGCCGGCTGCTGTCATCTGGACTTGTCCCTGTAGGATGGCGGGCCCGCCCCGGAGGATAGGACGGCTGAGGAGCAGGCACCCACCCCATCGCCTGACGCTCCGGCAGCTCCACTCTGGAAGCAGAAGGGGGGTGCCTGGAGAAGGGCCCGGGTGCCCCTCGGACCCCAGCGGCCCTGCCCCCAGGCCCGTCCCTGGCACTGGCTTCCTGCAGGAAATGCCAGCAGCGCCCCCCAGAGGTGCCGGCCCCGCTCATAGCTCCCCCCGAGCCGCAGCTCCGCTGACCCCTGGGCCCAAGCAGGCCAGTGAGAAGATGTCCGCTGGGGACCAGGTGATGGCTCGCTTCACCACGGGACCCACTCAGAGGGACTGGGCCCGCTCTTGCTGGAACAAGGCTGTAGGCTGGCCCTGTCCCGAGGGCCTGTCCAGCCTCTGGCCAGCTGGCCTCCAGGCGGCCTTCGGGAGTGAATGGAGGAGGGTGTGCAGGCCGCTCGCTGGGAAACCAGCAGCCGGGGTGGGTGGATGGCAGAGCTCGGTGGGCGGGCCGCCTGCCGGGCAGTTTATGGCCACCTCAGGGAGCCCCCAGCCGGGCAGCTGGCTGGGCCCTGCACCTGCCTCTGTGTTTGCACAAATCCCTCCCTAATAGACTTAATCACGGAGCTTTGATGACTGTGCCAGGGACCTGTGCGGCCGCCCTGGCCGCGGGGAACAAACGCACCATTGTCTGCAGCCCCACCGCCTTGGGCCGGTTAATGGGTAAACAGGGGTAAGGCCAGCGCCTGCCTCAGGCCGGGTGGGGAGCCGCAGGGTAAGGCCTGGGCACACCGGCCCTCACCCCACAGGTCCTGCCCTGGGGCCCCCAGAAGGCAGGGAGCACACCTTCCCCCTCGTTCTGGAACCAGTCTCCAGAACCCTGGAGCTAGGACCCAGGTCCTTTTGAACTGTGGTGTTGGGGAAGACTCTTACGAGTCCCTTGGACTGCAAGGAGATCCAACCACTCCAGCAGCCCACCTCGGGGTCCGCAGCCCCGCCCACTGAGTACCCCCACCACGGGGCCCGCAGCCCCCGCCCACTGAGTACCCCCACCACGGGGCCCGCAGCCCCTGCCCACTGAGTACCCCCACCACGGGGCCCGCAGCCCCGCCCACAGCGCACCCCCAGGCCAGGGCACAGAAGCAGCAGGAGCAGCCCTCACGCACTGCAGGTGGGAGCGTAAAATGGGGCAAACGGGCTCACTTCAGTTCAGGCACTCAGTCTGGTCCAACTCTGCAACCCCATGGACTGCTGCACGCCAGGCCTCCCTGTCCACCACCAATCCCGGAGTTCACTCAAACTCATGTCCTTTGAGTCGGTGATGCCATCCAGCCATCTCATCCTCTGTCATCCCCTTCTCCTGCCTTCAATCTTTCCCAGCATCAGTCTTTTCATTTTTTTTTTTTTAAATTTTTATTTTAACTTTAGTTTACTTTACATTACTGTATTGGTTTTGCCAAACATTGACATGAATTCACCACGAGTGTACAAGCATTCCCAAACATGAATCCCCTCCCACCTCCCACCCCATGCCCTCCCTCTGGATCCTCTCCTTGCACCAGTCCCAAGCTTCCTGCATTCTGCATCTGATATCAACTGGCGATTCGTTTCTTACTTGATAGTATACATGTTGCAATGCCATTCTCCCATCTCATCCCACCCTAGCATCAGTCTTTTCAAATGAGTCAGTCAGCTCTTCCCATCAGGTGGCCAAAGTATTGGAGCTTCAGCTTCAGCATCAGTCCTTCCAATGAATATTCAGGGCTGATCTCCTTTACGATGGACTGGTTAGATCTCCTTGCAGTCCAAGGGACTCTCAAGAGTCTTCTCCAACATCACAGTTCAAAAGCATCAATTCTTCAGCACTCAGCTTTCTTCACAGTCCAACTCTCACATCCATACATGACCACAGGAAAAACCATAGCCTTGACTAGACAGAAATTTATTGGCAAAGTAATGTCTCTGCTTTTCAATATGCTGTCTAGGTTGGTCATAGCTTTTCATCCAAGGAGCAAGCGTCTTTAAATTTCATGACTGCAGTCACCATCTGCAGTGATTATGGAGCCCCCAAAAATAAAGTCTGTCACTGTTTCCACTGTTTCCCCATCTATTTCCCATGAAGTGATGGGACCAGATGCCATGATCTTCATTTTTTGAATGTTGAGCTTTAACTCAACTTTTTCACTCTCCTCTTTCACTTTCCTGAAGAGGCTCTTTAGTTCTTCTCTTTCTGTCATAAGCATAGTGTCATCTGCATATCTGAGGTTATTGATATTTCTCCCAGCAATCTTTATTCGGTTTGTGCTTCATCCAGCCCAGCATTTCAGATGATGTACTCTGCATGTAAGTTAAATAAGCAGGGTGACAATATACAGCCTTGACATACTCCTTTCCCAATATGGAACCAGTCTGTTGTTCCATGTCCAGTTCTAACTGTTGCTTCTTGATCTGGATACAGATTTCTCAGGAGGCAGGTCAGTTGGTCTGGTATTCCCATCTCTTTAAGAATTTTCCACAGTTTGTTGTGATACACACAGTCAAAGGCTTTGGCGTAGTCAATAAAGCAGAAATGGATGTTTTTTCTGGACCTCTCTTGCTTTTTCTATGATCCAATGGATGTTGGCAATTTGATCTCTGGTTCCTCTGCCTCTTCTAAATCCAGTTTGAACATCTGGAAATTCATGGTTCACGTAATTTTGAAGCCTGGCTTGGAGAATTTTGAGCATTACTTTGCTAGCATGTGAGATGAATGCAATTGTACAGTAGTTTGAACATTCTTTGGCATTGCCTTTATTTGGGATTGGAATGAAAACTGACCTTTTCCAGTCCTGTGACCACTGGTGAGTTTTCCAAATTTGCTGGCATATTGAGTGCAGCACTTTCACAGCATCATCTTTTAGGGTGTGAAATAGCTCAACTGGAAATCCATCACCTCCGCTAGCTTTGTTCATAGTGATGCTTCCTAAGGCCTGCTTGACTTCACATTCCAGGATGTCTGGCTCTAGGTGAGTGATCACATCATCGTGATTTTCTGGTTCTTGAAGAACTTTTCTTTATAGTTCTCCTGTGTACTCTTGCCACCTCTTCTTAATCTCTTCTGCTTCTGTTAGGTCCATACCATTTCTGTCCTTTGTTCTGCCCATCTTTGCATGAAATGTTCCCTTGGTATCTCTAATTTTCTTGAAGAGATCTCTAGCCTTTCCCATTCTGTTGTTTTCCTCTATTTCTTTGCATTGTTCACTGAGGAAGGCTTTTTTTATCTCTCTTTGCTATTCTTTGGAACTCTGCATTCAAACGTGTATATCTTTCCTTTTCTCCTTTGCCTTTATTTAGCTTCTCTTCTCTCCTCAGCTATTTGTAAGGCCTCCCCAGACAGCCATTTTGTCTTTTTGCATTTCTTTTTCTTGGGGATGGTCTTGATCTTTGCCTCCTGTACAATGTCTCGAACCTCCATCCATAGTTCTTCAGGCACTCTGTCTATCAGATCTAATCCCTTGAATCTATTTCTCACTTCCACTGTATAATACTTTCCCATTCTGTTGTTTTCCTCTATTTCTTTGCATTGTTCACTGAGGAAGGCTTTTTTTATCTCTCTTTGCTATTCTTTGGAACTCTGCATTCAAATGTGTATATCTTTCCTTTTCTCCTTTGCCTTTATTTAGCTTCTCTTCTCTCCTCAGCTATTTGTAAGGCCTCCCCAGACAGCCATTTTGTCTTTTTGCATTTCTTTTTCTTGGGGATGGTCTTGATCTTTGCCTCCTGTACAATGTCTCGAACCTCCATCCATAGTTCTTCAGGCACTCTGTCTATCAGATCTAATCCCTTGAATCTATTTCTCACTTCCACTGTATAATCATAAGGGATTTGATTTAGGTCATACCTGAATGGTCTAGTGGTTTTCCCTACTTTCATCTATTTAGGTCTGAATCTGGCAATAAAGAGTTCATGATCAAAGCCATAGTCAGCTCCTGGTCTTGTTTTTGTTGACTATATAGAGCTTCTCCATCTTTGGCTGCAGAGAATATAATCAATCTGATTTCGGTGTTGACCATCTGGTGATATCCATATGTAGAGTCTTCTCTTGTGTTGTTGGAAGAGGGTGTTTGCTATGACCAGTGCGTTCTCCTGACAAAACTCTATTAGCCTTTGCCCTGCTTCATTCTGTACTCCAAGGCCAAATTTCTCTGTTACTCCAGGTATCTCTTGACTTCCTACTTTCGCATTCCAGTCCCCTATAATGAAAAGGACATATTTTGGGGATGTTAGTTCTAGAAGGTCTTGTAGGTCTTCATAAAACCATTCAGCTTCAGCTTCTTCAGCATTACTGGTTGGGGCATAGACTTGGATTACTGTGATATTAAATGCTTTGCCTTAGAAACGAACAGAGATCATCCTGTCATTTTTGAGATTGCATACAAGTACTGCATTTCAGGCTCTTTTGGTGACTATGAGGGCTACTCCATTTCTTCTAAGGGATTCTTGCCCACAGTAGTAGATGTAATGGTCATCTGAGTTAAATTCACCCATTCCTGTCCACTTTAGTTCACTGATTCCTAAAATGTTGATGTTAATGAGCTTCCATGAGCCTCTTATCCTGATCCATCAGAGGGCAGACAGAATGCAAAACAAGGCAGGTCCTCAGAAGTTAAGCAGAGTCACCGTGCCACCCAGCAGTGAGGCCCCGAGGTGTAGACCGTGAGAGTCGGAAGCCATGTCTCAAAGACACACTTGCTCACCCGTGTTCACGGCAAATGAGGGCAAGCAACCCAGTGTCCACCCAGCTGTGGTCCAGCCCCGCAAGGCAGTATCCTTTAGCCTTAAAGAAGGTCCTGGCACATGTGGCATCATGGATAAGCCCCAGGGAAGCTGGGCTTTAGACCACAAACTCAGTTAGGTTTAGAGGAAATGTCCAGAATAGGAGACTTGCACACTGAAGGCAGACTGGATGTTTGGGGGCTGGAGTGGGGAGTGAGTGGTTATGGGTGCCAGAGACATCCCTGGTGGTCCAGTGGTTAAGAATCTGCCTTGCGATGCAGGGCTTATGGGTTCAGGCCCTGGTCCGGGAAGATTCCGCATGCGGTGGGGCAACTAGGCCCTTGCATCACAACTGCTGAAGCCTGAGTGCGCACCCTGGAGCTGCCCGGCACAACCAGAGACTCTGCGCTGCCGTGACCGGGCTCACAGGACGCGCCGAAGACCCTGAGTGCCGAGACCCTGGCCAGAAGCAGCCAAGTGAACGAACGAGCATTTCTAAAAGGAAAGAAGAGCAAGAAGCAGGGGCTGGCTGCTCCGTGCTGTGACGCTGAACGGTGCCCTCAGGTCAGCTCAGTCCAGTCGCTCAGTCGTGTCCAGCTCTTTGCGACCCCATGGACTACAGCACGCCAGGCCTCCCTGTCCATCACCAGCTTCTGGAGTTTACTCAAACTCCTGTCCATCAAGTCGGTGATGCCATCCAGCCATCTCATCCTCTGTCGTCCCCTTCCCTTCCCGCCTTCAGTCTTTCCCAGCATCAGGGTCTTTTCTCCACATCAGGTGGCCAAAGTATTAGAGCTTCAGCATCAGTCCTTCCAATGACTATTCAGGAGTGCTGTCCTTTAGGATGGACTGGTTGGATCTCCTTGCAGTCCAAGGGACTCTCAAGAGTCTTCTCCACACCACAGTTCAAAAGCATCAGTTCTTCAGCGCTCAGCCTTCTTCATGGGCCAACTCTCACATCCGCACATGACCACTGCTGCCCAATAAAATAGTCAATCTTAGGTCCTGCAAATTTTACCCCATATTTTTTTTAAAAAGCACCGTGCTAGATGGACAGACTCTGGGTTCCATAGTGTGGGAAACCTGGAGAGGCTCGGGTGGGAAGCACAAACCGTGAGCCAGGCAGCCTGGCTCAGAGCTCACCTCTGCCTGTGATGACCTGGTGACCTGGCTTCCCTGGCCTGGGGTCTCCCCGGACAGCTTGGAGAACAAGCCCACTTCTGGGTGGCTGTGTGCCCGCAGCATCCGCTGCAGCCTCAGGGGGGGGCCTTCCCCACCACCACACTGCCCCGTGTCCTTTCCATCCTATTCGCTCTTCCTTTTTCACCAAAGACCTACTATGTGCCAGCTGGTCCCCGGGACACCTGAGTGGGCAGGGGCATGGTGCACCCAGTTCTATGGCAGGTGGGCACTGCCCTCCGAGGGCGGAGCTGCCCTGTCCCCAGGAGCCACCTGGCCCCACCCTCCCCTCCCGGGCCCCCGACCCACTGACCTGCAGGCCCGGGCTTTGTGCTGGGGGGGGGTGCCTCCGCCTCCCGCTGACCTCGCCCCCGGTGGGAGCCGAGATGTTCCTGGGGGGGCCGCCTCACCCTCTGCTGCCTCCCCTGCCCCCAGCTTCCCTCTCCTGGGGACCCCGCCCTGGACAGGGCCTCACCTCCCTCAACTGGACCCAAGTCTGCAGAATTTTAAAAAGAATGAATAGCTCTTTTCAAAGAGCAGTTTCAGGTTCACAGCAAACTGGGTGAAAAAAGCACAGAGTTCCCGTATCCCACCCTGGTCCCCAAAACGTGGTTTCCTCTGTTATGAGCAATTTCCATCCACGGGTGCGTCTGTTACAACTGATGGATCAACAGTGATACATAAAATGTTACGGCAATAAAAGATACAAAACGTAGACTGTATCATCTGGACTATTTTTTAAGTGTGCGGGGGCTTCAAGTGCTGAAAGTGAAAGTCGCTCAGTCATCTCCAAATCTCTGTAACCCCATGGACTATACCATCCGTGGGATTCTCCAGGGCAGAAGGCTGGAGTGGGGAACCCTTCCCTTCTCCAGGGGATCTTCCCAACCCAGGGATCAAACCCAGGTGTCCCGCACTGCAGACGGATTCTTCACCAGCTGAGCGATCAGGTTGAGCACTGAGCTGGCCAAAAAGTTCATTTGGGTTTTTCACAAGGTGGTGCAGAAACACTCGAATGAAGCTTTTGGCCAACGTGACACAGCCACACAGTCGTACAGCCGTCGCCTCCACCCACCTCCAGAGCGTCGCCATCCTCCCAAATGGACACTCTGGCTCCGTGAAACGCTCACTCCCCTCCCCTCCCCCAGCCCCTGGCTCCCCGTCTCTATGGATGGGACCCCTCCCGGGACCTCACGTGGGTGGAATCAGAGTCTGGCTGATTTCACTGCGCATTGTGTCCTCGAGGTCCATCCACGCCGCGCCGTGTGTCAGAGTGTCCCTCTAAGGCCGATAATATCCCGCGGTGTGGATGGGCCACATTTTGTCTGCTCACCCACAGGCTGCTGACTGAGGCTCACGGCTGGCGTGAGGGCTCGCTCCAGGCTCGCACGCTCCGTCTGCTGCTCTTGTCGTTAGTCACTAGGTTGTGTCAGACTCTTTGCGACCCCATGTACTGTAGCCAGCCTGGCTCCTCTGTCCAGGGCATTTTCCAGGCAAGAACTCTGGAGAGGTAGCCGTTTCCCTCTCCAGGGGATCTTCCCCACCACGGATGGAACCCGCGTCTCCTGCGTCTCCTGCATTATTGGGCAGACTCTTTGGCACCACACGGGAAGCCCGTGGATTTGGACAAACATACAAGGGCATGTATTCACGTTGTCACGTCACGTGGAGGGCTCCCCTGCCCTAAAACCATCTGTGCTCACGCTTCATCCCGCCCCCAGCCCCCGATCTTTCATGAACGCGTAGTTCTGCATTTTCCAGAACCTCACGGGGCTGGAAGCCGTCTGTGCCTCCCCAGATGGGCTGCACCCCGTAATGTGCATGGACGTCTCCCGCGCATCTCTCCCTGGACACCGGCTCATTTCTTTAGAGGGCTTTTGGACACATTCACTTTTCTCCCATCAGAAAAAAAAGCCCTGCCCTGAAGGCGCCCCCCCCCCAAACTTCCCCCAAGCTCTTCACCAGGAACGTCTTGGAGGAGTGAAGACGCCCACTCCATATCCTCCTGCCATCTTGCTGTGCCCCAAAGAGTGCAGACTGGCTCCTGCCAGGGGCTGAGGGGCCAGCTGTCTGCCAAAAGTGTGCTCTGGCCTCCACCCCTGTGACCGCTCCCCACCCTCCCCAGCCACCTCGGGGTTTCTCCTGCCCAGCTGCCCCCGCACCTGCCGAGAGCCTCGGTGGGCTCCCATGCCAAATCTCTTAGCCTTCCAGTAGTAGACCCCCGGCTGTCTCACCAGGCCACCCAGTCCTGTCGCCTGGGCTCCGACCCCAGAAGCCACCTGCCCTCTGACTGCCCCCTCCAGTGACGGGCAGCAAGGCAGGCTCGGCGCCAGGCCAGGGCCCCGGGCTCTGCACATGCTTTTCCTCCTCGATGCCATAATCCCACCAGCGTTCGGCCTGCCCCATCGGCAGCCGCCTCTTTCCTGCCCCGCATCCTCTCCGTCAGCTCCTCCCGTGCGTTTTGACCAGCTGCAATTCCAGGGCCTCATCAGGGGAGTGACGGCGCCTGCTGTGTCTCCCCTTAAACGCCCCCACCTGCCACCAGCCCTCCAGGAGATCAGAGTGACCTCTGCGAGCACGCCAGGCTGCATGTACCGACCTGTGCTTGGAGGCCCGGGGCCTCCGCAGGCTGGCCGGGTGATACGCGCCAAGCCCAGCCCTCTCTGTTCTCTGAAGGGAGCGCCTGGCGAGCCACGGGGCCCTGCACGCGCTATGCCCCGGCTGAGTTGCCCTTCTCAAGCACCACTCCCTTGGGAAGCTCTCCCGGCCGCCAGGCCAGGCCAGGCCTGTGTCCTGCTCCTCCCTCCTGGTTCACACTCAGGCCAGGCACTGCTCAGGCATGCGAGATGGCATGGACGAAGCAGGCCTAGTCATCCCGGAGGGGAGGAAGCAGAGGACGTACATATGTGGGTGTTCAGGGAGCGAAATTACATGCAAAAGCAGAAGACAGATCCCCACACAAGGAGACGGAAGATCGCCAGGGCCTTGTCCAAGGTGGAGGAGTGCCAGGAGCAGGCTCCCAACAAGTCCGTCTGGAGAAGCGTGCTGATCTTCGGGTGGACGGGCCGGGGAGCCATGGTGGGGGCAGCCTGCTGGGGAGAAGTCAAGGCTGGAGACGGGCCGCGGTTGGTGCTGCCTGTGAGGGGCTCAGAAGCCGCGGGACGGACAGGCACACCCTGGAGGGACACCTACACGGAAGTTGCCAGCCGGTCCAGGCTGAGAGGCGAGCACTGGAGAGGAGACTCCGCTCAGGCCGGCGGCTCTCCAGGTGTCTGTGCCCCGCGGTGGGCCCGAGCCCCGCTCTCAGACCCCTGCCGAGTCAGCACAGACAGCAGGCACTCCCTGACACCAGGAGGCTGGCGGGATGCCTCCCTGGAGGATGGTGGGGGTGGGGAGCCTCCCCACATGAAATGCTTTGGGGGGCCAGCCTCTGGGGCTCCCCACGCACCGTTGACAACACTGGACCCAGGAGGGGCAGGGTGCCTGCAGCTGGGCCTCAGGCCAGGTGTCCATCAGAGCCTGGCTCCCTCTGCCTGGACCCTGCCCGGTCAGGCCCGGAGGGGGACGGTCCCCTGGGTGCTGGGGGGTGGGCCTGGGCAGACAGCATCTCCTGGGACTGGGGGGTGGCTTGAGCTGCCTCCTCCCTCTCAGATTCCTTCCAAGTCCCCCAGAAGCAGAGGCAGGATACAGACGTGTGTGTGTGTGTGTGTGGTTATGACCACCTGGCACCCAGACTGACTCGCGGGAGATGGAACCTGGGCACGGCTAGTCCCTCCCCGGGCTCCCCGCCCCAGCTCCCGGGGGCACCACAGCTGCCGGCACACGCAGGCACACACAGCACGCAGGGACACGTGCCCAGCCCCCGGGGGGGCACACGCAGCCACACCCGCAGCCACACCCGCCGGGACCCACCCTCGGCTCCCGCCGCCCGCGGGCAGCAACAACCACACCGAAGCCCGGCACACGTCCTCAGCCGCGTCCACCCAGGCCGGCAGGTTCAGACAGCCGCCGCACACTTCAAAGCCCCAGGCAGCTGGTGTGCCGGGCAACCGACCTGCCGGGACAGGGAGACCACGGACGTGCAGACGCACACGCCCCTGCAGCCCGCCCGCCCTGGGCTGGGACGCCAAGCCTGGCTGGGCCCGGCCACCTCGCACGCTCGGGAGGGGCTCCAGGGCGGCAGGCTGCCCGGCGCCCCGGGGTCCAGGGCAGTGTCCCTGAGCCTGGCCCACCTGCAGGCTCTCCCTGCGGGCCCTGACTCGGGGGCACAGAAACCCCCACCCTCCACTGCTCCCCCAGCCGCCGAGGCAGGCTGTCGACTGCCCCCAGCTGCCCTGGGAGGCCACGCCCACCCGCCTTGCTGCACACAGCTGGGTGGGCACCCCCAGCCAGCGCCGGTCTGCAGCCCCTAAGAACCTCAAGGAGAGCTGAACCCAAGGGCAAAGGTCAGGCAGCCAGCTCAGATCTGCGAATCTGGACTCTGCAGCTGAAAGGCGAGTGCGAGTCTCAGGGCCTCCCGGCAGAACCCAGAGACAGAGGCTGCAGGGCCAAGGGAGCCCAGGATGGGTAAGCGTCTCCACGAGGAAGGAGGATGCTGGGAGGCCCTCCCACTTGAGACGTTTGTACCGGACTCCCCAGCCCCTGGGCCAGCAGAGAAGCCCCCCTTTGGAAAGCAGGGACCTAAGTGAGGCAGTGCCCTCCTCAGTGTCCACCCCACTGTCCTGCCTGGTCCCCAGACCCACAGCTACAGCCTCAGTGTGACCATCTGGGAAGGGCTGGCCTTGTCGAGGGTGGGAGGGTCATACCCCCAAGGAGCCGTCGGGCTGGCCAGCGGGGCCCCCGGGGCCTGGAGGAGGTCAGGGCAGCAGTGTTGCCCGGGGCGGGAGCTTGTTTACCAGGGCCCATTTCCTGGGACACGGGATCTGACCCCCAAGTGGGGACCCTGAGTTCACTGCAGTGATGGCCCTTGGAGGCAGGGGGGAGCAGATGCTCATGGTAAAGGATGCCCAGAGGCCAGGGCTGTGCGGCAGACAGCGAAGGAAGTAAGGGCTGGAAAGGCAGGCGGCTCACGCGGGCCTGTGTGTAAGGCCAGGACACCCACAGCCATGCCAACAGGAGGCCCCCAGCACGCTCCTCTTACCAGGGCAGCAGGAGGGGCCGGTGGGGACGCCAGCACCTCCAGGGCCTGGGCAGGGGTCATCCCCAGAGACTGGGCTGGTGCGGGTGGGATCGCTGTGACAGAACTCTGGCTGCAACGGGGCAGAGGGAACCTGGAGTAGAGCAGGGCGGCGCCCATCTGCCAGCACAGGGAGGCCACGGGCTCGTGTTGGGCAGAAACAGGCTGACCTGCGACCCCAGAATTCACAAGCCCAAGGCCTGACCCCCAGCACCCAGAAGGTGACTGCACTGGGAGCTGGGCCTTTAAAGAGCTAAGATGGGGTCACCAGGGTGAAAATTCTGGGAGAGCTGGGCACACCAGACCGCCTGACCTGCCTCCTGAGAAACCTGCATGCGGGTCAGGAAGCAACAGTCAGAACTGGACATGGAACAACAGACTGTTCCAAATAGGAAAGGAGCACGTCAAGGCTGTATACTGTCACCCTGCTTAGTTAGCTTCTATGCAGAGGACATCGTGAGGAACGCTGGGCTTGAGGAAGTGTAAGGTATAGTTCGGGCCGAGGCAGGAAGAGGAGAGGTGACCTCAGCAGAACTAGGTTACCTTTATTCAGGCAAGGAGGGGCGACAGGCGGCCTAACGACCAGGATGAGTGCAGACAGGGATCAGGGAGGCTCCATATTTATAGGGAGGTTTGTGGAAGCGATAAGGGAAACAATGATCAGGCAGGATGTTTTGGGTGTTCTTTAGTTGAGATGGCATTTGTAGTTGGGCAGGGGGTGATAAGTCTTCTGGGCAGGTATAGGGGGTGGAAGGTTTCTGGACAGGGGATGATAAGTGCCAGATAGATGCACCTGGCCTGGAGCATCAGGGCGGGACCTAAAGTTCTGTTTTGTTTTCTCCAAAGTTAGATGATTTGGCAAGGGCCTTTGAGACTGTTGTTTTCTTTTCTAGGCCCAAAAGACTCCTTTAAGAAGCACAAGCTGGAATCAAGATTGCCGGCAGAAATATCAATCACCTCAGATATGCAGATGACACCACCCTTATGGCAGAAAGGGAAGAGGAACTCAAAAGCCTCTTGATGAAAGTGAAAGAGGAGAGTGAAAAAGTTGGCTGAAAGCTCAACATTCAGAAAACGAAGATCATGGCATCTGGTCCCATCACTTCACGGGAAATAGATGGGGAAACAGTGGAAACAGTGTCAGACTTTATTTTGGGGGGCTCTGAAGTCACTGCGGATGATAATTGCAGCCATGAAATTAAAAGATGCTTACTCTTTGGAAGGAAAGTTATGGCCAACTTAGATAGCATATTAAAAAGCAGAGACATTACTTTGCCAACAAAGGTCCGTCTAGTCGACTATGGTTTTTCCAGTGGTCATGTATGGATGTGAGAGTTGGACTGTGAAGAAAGCTGAGTGCTGAAGAATTGATAATTTTGAACTGTGGTGTTGGAGAAGATTCTTGAGAGTCCCTTGGACAGTAAGGAAATCCAACCAGTCCATTCTAAAGGAGATCAGTTCTGGGTGTTCTTTGGAACTCCAGTACTTTGGCCACCTCATGTGAAGAGTTGACTCATTGGAAAAGACCCTGATGCTGGGAGGGATTGGGGGCAGGAGGAACAGGGGACGACAGAGGATGAGATGACTGGATGGCATCACGGACTCGATGGACGTGCATCTGAGTGAACTCCGGGAGTTGCTGATGGACAGGGAGGCCTGGCATGCTGCAGTTCATGGGGTCGCAAAGAGTCGGACACGGCTGAGCGACTGAACTGAACTGAGGGTGGGCCCTAATCTAATGTGACTGGGGTCTTTATAGGAAGAAGAGGTTGGGACACCCAGAGGGATGAGCCTGAGGGGACACGGGGAGGAGATAGCCGTCTGCATGCCCAGGAGGGAGGCCTCAGGAGGGCCAGCCCTGCCCACACCTGGGTCTGGGATTCCAGCCTCCAGGCCTGGAGACAGTGAAGCGGGCTGTCTAAGTTGCCCGGATGTGTGCCTTCGTGACGGTGGCCTGAGCTGACACACACAGGCAGCAAGGCTGGAGAGGCAGCAGGGCCTGCCCTGCGGGGTCTGTGGGGAGGTGAGAGGGGTGGGTAAGCGGGAGAGGAGTGCAGGTGACCTGGGCAGAGGCCATGCTTCCCAGGGCAGGCCCGACCAGTTCCCAGACCCAGACATCAGCAGGAGGGGAAGCGGGGTCCCTGTGGGAGGACCCATGACACAGCTGAGAGCACCCAGGTGTGCGTCCGTCGGCCCCTCCCCTCCAGGGCCTGACAGCTGCCGGGCCAGGCCATCTCCCGGGGGCCTGTGGGGCCCGGGGTCTGCAGGGCCGCTGCACCCGCTCTGCCCCCCCACTAATGCTGAGACACTCGGACCACTGGAGAAGCAGCACGTGAGGCAGGAGACAGCTGTCCCACCCAGATCTGTCTCCACGGGCCGCCTGTGTCCACCGGCCCTCCTGCTGAATAATCACCACGGACGCGCTTGGCAGTGGCGGGCCTGCACGTGGCCTCTTGACCTTCCATAGCAGGCGACAGCTGGTGGAGTCCCCAGACTGCTGCCCCTGCCCCAAACCCAGAGGGCCATCATCCACCTCTGGCCAAGATGGAGAAAACTGTTAAGTGGGAGTGTTAGTCCCTCAGTCTTGCAACCCTGTGGACCGTAGCCCGACAGGCTCTTCTGTCCACTGAACTCTCTAGGCAAGAATACTGCAGTGGGTTGCCATTCCCTTCTCCAGGGGATCTTCCTGACCCAGGGATCAAACCCGGGTCTTCCGCATTGCAGGCAGATTCTTTACCAGCTGAGGCACAAGGGAAGCCCAAGAATACTGGAGCGGGTAGCCTATCCCTTCTCCAGGGGATGTTCCTGACCCAGGGATCAAACCGGGCTCTCCTGCATGGCAGGTGATTTATCTACCAACTGAGCTATCAGGGAAGCCCACAGACGTATAAGACAGTGATTCCCGAGACCTGGGAACAGACGAGGTGACCCCCAAAACCCCCGTTCATGGCCTCGAGAGTGTGTCCCGGCCACAGCAGAGATGCGGCAGGACCCTGAGTGGGGAAGATGGAGCTGGGAGTCCGGGGAGACCAAGACAGCTTGGGTTTGCAGGACAGAAGGAAGAGCTATATGGACAGAGAACCCTAGAGGGTTGCAGAGGGGCCTCGGATATGCAGCAGAGAATTGGCCAGCCCAGGCTGGAAGGCAGCGGCCCGAGGCTGGGAAAGAATGCGCGAGGGGACGCGGGCAAGAGGCCCTGCTGTCCACTCAGAGCAAAAACGGCCAGCCCGCCAACCAGCCCGAGAGCCTCGTGAGTCATGGGGCGCCGCCAGACCCGAGGGGGCTGCCTCCACGGTGGGGAATAGTTAGCCCCAGAGAGCCCGGTGATCCGGACCTGCCTAGCACGTCGTAAAGCAAGACCCGAAAGGGACGATCCTTCCCAAAGTAACAGAACTGCGTTCCGGAATAAAGCAGATCCACGCAGGGACACCCGGCATGCAGCACGTGAAACCCACGCCATCCACACGGGTGAGCAGCTGGGCAGCTCGCAAGGCAGCAGGGAGAGACGAGACCCACAGAGAGGGGGCGCACGGACCAGCCAGCGCGCGCCAGCTGCTGGAATCGGCAGGCGGGGCCAGTGCGACAGCGACCAGTTATCGTGACTGCATCGCACAGGCAGCCAGAGACACGGAAACCATGGAAACCGGGCCAATGGAGACTCCAGACGCCAACAGGACCAGGGCGGAGGTGAAGACGCACAGGCTGCGATCCCCGACGATGGACCAGGAGAAAGCATTCCGAATGCAAGAGAGGAAAAAGAATGTGAGCAAATGGCCAGTGCACTGGTGG
>SJYR01000774.1:110124-125209 GCA_006410655.1 Kobus ellipsiprymnus
CACTTCACTGCAAAGGCACAGCCCCAGCAGCCAGCACTGTAAGTCGTGGTCGCCAGGGGCCCACCCTAGGAGTGGGAGACAGGAGCAAGAGGCGGGGGAGGAGGGCAGGAACCCGAAACCCGGCCCACCCCCGCTGGCCTGGCTGGCCCCAGGCTCTCACGAAGTCCCCATTCATCACACTCAACACCCCAGTCTGCCTGCACTCCCGGGGATGGGCCTTGGCACCTACGGACCCCAGGTGGCATCAGAGGCTCCCGGGAATAGGCAGTGACCCCAGGAGGGGCCAGGCCAGGGAGCACCCAAGAAGCAGCAGAAGTCCCAGACCCCCAGACCGCCCCCAGGCTCCCCCCCGAGGACGAACCCCTGGCAGTTCCAGAGCCTGCAGGTTGAAAACGTGTCCCAGACACGGCCTGACCCCAGCCCTACAGCGTGCGGGGCTGGGCGCCCACCCCTTCAGCCCCTGGCTGTCCCATCTGTGCAAAAGGCTAAGGATGGGCGGGTGCCCCTCAAAAGGGTGAGGTGAGCCCCCTTGGGAAGGGGCTTGTGAGGCTCCTCAGAAGCAGAAGTGAGAGGAGACTCCCCACTTACGCCTGGGACGCAGAGAGCACCCTCCCTCCACAAGGACAAAACAAGAGGCACCAAGCAACCTGAAATTCACAGCATTCCTGGGGACCCCCAGAGAGCTGGGGTCACAGGGTCCCTACAGGTGTACCCGCCGACCTGGGGCAGCATGGGCTGACCGTCTCCAGGAACTCGTGAGAGCGAGCGAGGGCTCAGGAGAGGGCACAAGAGCCCTGAGGACGCGGTCGCAGGGGAAGCGCACAGCCACGTGCAGGACCCCATGGGCCTCGTGGACACTCACAGAGACGGGCAGGAGTCCCACGAGTGCACCCCTTGTGCGTGGGCCTGGGGTGGTGGACCAGCAGACACCACACCAAAGGCAGGGAAGCCCCCGGGCTACTTACCCCCCCATCTCCCCTCTGGGGCACAAGCCTGAGATGGTGGGGCAAGGGCAGACACATTGTCACACTTGGGGCCCCAGTGAAGACCGGCTGCAGCTGGGGAAAGAGTCGTAGGGACCCCGCAGCCCCAGCAGAGAGACGAGACACACGCCCGGGGACTGGAGTCTCGAGGAGGCTTTATCCACAAGATACAAGGTTAATCAAAACCAGAGCGGTCCCAGCCCCGCCACCAGGCTGACGAGGAACAGGTGACGAGGAACATCACAGGCAAAGCTCTGGGGGTGCAGGGAGACACACCATCGGAGGCCCAGCGCGAAGGTCATGCTTCAGGCTGGAGGTGGAGCTGACGCCTGCCCGGAGGAACTATTTGCTCCCTAAACACAAGGTGATGCAGAAGGAATCTGATAGGGGTGGTGGCGTTTCGGAGAATAACCATGGCAACACAACACTCAAACCCAGCTCCATTCCCAACCAGACTGACTGCGATCTATACAGTCCCTGGAATTCCCCAGACCAGAATAGTGGGGAGCCTTTCCCGTCTCCAGGGGATCTTCCCAACCCAGGGATGGAACCCGAGTCTCTGCAGGGCAGGTGGAGTCTTTACCAGCTGAGCCACCAGGGAAGCCTGAGAACACTGGAGTGGGTAGGCTCTCCCTTCTCCAGCGGATCTCCCTGACCCAGAAATTGAACTGCGGTCTCCTGCATTGCAGGCAGATTCTTTACCAGCTGAGCTACCAGGAAAACCCTATCGAAAAGAAGGATATCCTCATTTCCAGGCATAAAACTATTTACCCCGGGAGACTTCCCTGGTTGTCCAGTGGCTAAGGGTCCTCTCTCCCAGCGTAAGGAGCCCAGATTCAACCCCTGGTCAGGGAACTAGATGCCACAGCTAAGAGTTTTCATTCCACAACAAAAGACACTGCATGCTGCAAGACCCAGCACAGTCAAATAAATAAATATTGTTTAAAAAGTATTTTTAAAAAACCTATTGACCCCAGTCTCCACTGTCCCCCACAGGATGTCTGGGTTTCAGCAAGAATTATGAAGCTGTAAAAAAAGGGGTCAAGAAAAAACATCACCCTGTCAAGAGAAAGCCGTGAGGACAGCCAGACTCAGCGTGAAACAGACTCTCAGGACATTTTAAGTAAATGTGTTCGATATGTTAAAGATTCTAATGGGAAGGAGGGCAACATGCAAGATCAGAGAGGTTTCAGCCAAGAGGTGGGAACTCGAAGGAAAAATCAAATGGAAATGCTAGAAGGAAGAATGCCATAACAGAAAGGATGGGTTCATCAGTAAAGCTGACACAGTCAAGGAAAGAACCGAGGAACCTGGAGATGGGGCCACAGAGAACACTCAAACTGAAACACAAGGAAGAAAAATAATGAAAGGGGGAGAAAAATAGAACAAGGCGTCCAAGAGCTGTGGCTGAGGTTGAAGGACAGAGCACAGACGCGGCTGGATGCCAGAGGGAGGGGAGGGGAGGGCCAGTGCGCGGGAGCCGCGAAGACAGCATGGATGGGCGCTCCCAGACTCACTGACGACAGCAAATCTCACCTGGAGAAGGGAATGGCGGCCCACTCCAGAGCTGGCCCAGAGAAAGCCACGGACGGAGGCTGCAGGCCGCAGAATCACAAAGGGTCGGGCACGACTGAGGGACTAACGGTTTCACTTTCAACAAACCACACGTCTAAGAAGCTCGGAGAACACCAAGCAAGACAAATATCGTAAAAAAGAACCCAAGGTATATCAGATTCAGATGCTGAAAGCCCACAGCAAAAGAGGAAATCGTGAAAGGAGACAGGAGAACCAGGCACCTCCCGTTCAGAGGGAAAGGACAATGCTAGCAGCACACTTCTTACCAGAAACCAGGTAAACTGCGGATAAAAGGGACAAAAGACTCTTGACCCAGGATTCTACATTCATTGCAGATATATTTCAAAAAAAAGAGAGAGAAGTAAAACCTTTATGCTCAAAATCTCCAAGCTAGGCTTCAGCAGTACGTGAACCAAGAACTTCCAGATATACAAACTGGATTTAGAAAAGGCACAGGAAACAGAGATCAAATTGCCAATATCCTTTAGATCATAGAGAAAGCAAGGGTCATCGAACAACAGACTGGTTCAAAATTGGGAAAGGAGTATTTCCAGGCTGCATATTGTCAGCCTGCTTATTTAACTTATATGCAGAGTCAGTTCAGTTCAGTTCAGTCCAGTCGCTCAGTCGTGTCTGACTCTTTGTGACCCCATGAATCTCACACGCCAGGCCTCCCTGTCCATCACCATCTCCCGGAGTTCACTCAGACTCACATCCATTGAGTCAGTGATGCCATCCAGCCATATCATCCTCTATCGTCCCCTTCTCCTCCTGCCCCCAATCCCTCCCAGCATCAAAGTCTTTTCCAATGAGTCAACACTTCGCTTGAGGTGGCCAAAGTACCAGAGTTTCAGCTTTAGCATCATTCCTTCCCAAGAAATCCCAGGACTAATCTCCTTTAGAATGGACTAGTTGGATCTCCTTGCAGTCCAAGGGACTCTCAACAGTCTTCTCTAACACCACAGTTCAAACGTATCAATTCTTCGGTGCTCAGCTTTCTTCACAGTCCAACTCTCACATCTGTACATGACTACTGGAAAAACCATAGCCCTGACTAGACGGACCTTTGTTGGCAAAGTAATGTCTCTGCTTTTTAATATGCTATCTAGGTTGGTCATAACTTTTCTTCCAAGGAGTAAGCGTCTTTTAATTTCATGGCTGCAGTCACCATCTGCAGTGATTTTGGAGCCCAAAAAATAAAGTCTGTCACTGTTTCCACTGTTTCCCATCTATTTCCCATATGCAGAGTACACCATGTGAAATGTCGGGCTGGATGAATCATGAACTGGAATCACGACTGCCAGGAGAAATATCAATAAACTCAGATATGCAGATGACACCACCCTTGTGGCAGAAAGTGAAGAACTAAAGAGCCTCTTGATGAAGGTGAAAGAAGAGAGAGAAAAAGCTGGCTTAAAATTCAATATTCAAAAAACTAAGATCACAGTATCCAGTCCCATCACTTCATGGCAAATAGATGGGGAAAAGATGGAAACAGTGACAGACTTTATTTTCTTGGGCTCCAAAATCACTGCAGTCAGTGACTGCAGCTACGAAACTAGAAGACGCTTGCTTCTTGGTAGGAATGCTATGAGAAACCTAGACAGCATATTAAAAAGTAGTGATATCACTTTGCCGACAAAGGTCCATATAGTCAAAGCTACAGTTTTTCCAGTAGTCATGTATGGATATGAGAGCTGGACCATAAAGAAGGCGGAGTGCCAAAGAATTGATGCTTTCAAACTGTGGTGTTGGAGAAGACTCTTGAGAGTCCCTTGAACAGCAAGGAGATCAAATCAGTCCATCCTAAAGGAAATCAGTCGTGAATACTCATTGGAAGGACTGGTGCTGAAGCTGAAACTCCAATACTCTGGCCACCTGATGCGAAGAGCCCACTCACTGGAAAAGACCCTGATGCTGGGAAAGATTGAGGGCAGGAGGAGAAGGGGGCCACAGAGGATGAGATGGTTGGATGGCATCACCGACTCAGACATGAGTTTGAGGAAACTTCAGGAGATAGTGAAGGACAGGAAAGCTTGGCATGCTGCAGTCCACGGGGTTTCAAAGAGTTGGACATGACTTACCAACTAAACAACAAGAAAATCTTTGTAAGAAAGCAAAACCATTGCTACAAAACCTTTGTTATGAGAAATATTGAAGGAAGTTCTTTGGGCAGAAGGAGCATGATGCCATGTGGAAATTCGGATCTGCACAAAGAAAGAAAGAGCCCTGGAAATGGAACAAATAACAGCAAAAATGAAATTTATTTCTTCCTCAGGTTAATTGCTCTAAAAGACAGCTGGCCCAAAGAAAAAAAACAGCAGTAACGTAATATATGTCTGCAGCCTAATGCAACTATAATCCATGGCAAGAATAGCACAAATAAGGGAGGAACTGAGAACACGCAGTTGTGAATTCCTCACGCGACACACCCAGCACTGTGACAGCGTTCGGTAGATTGAGTAGAGACGTGTACCGGGCTTTCCTGGTGGAGCGGTGGGGAAGAATCCACCTGCCGATGCAGGGTACACGGGTTCGACTGATGGCCCAGGAAGATTTCGCACGCAGCGGAGCAGCTAAGCTCGAGACCCACAGCTACGAAGCCTGAGTTCTGGAGCCTGTGCTCACGGCAGGAGAGGCCGCTGCAGGGAGGAGCCCACACACCGCAATGTGGTTGCAGAGAGCAGCCCCCGCTCACTGCAGCCAGAGAAAGCCCGCGCGGCACGAAGACCCCGCTAACCACAGGGTCAGCGCAGTCAGAAATAAATAGATTTAAAAAATTTAAAGACGTGTCTCACAAAACACAGGGCAACTATTAATTGCTTTAGGGAAAAAAAGATAGAAATAATAAAGCAACAGGGAGGATAAAATGAAATATGAACAAATAGTTAATCCTACAGAGGGTAGAAAAGGGGGAAAACAACAGATGGAAAAGGTGCAAAAGAGCTAAAGAGATTGTAAAGTTTAATCCAAACATATAGGTAATCCCATTCATTTTGGGTTCGATCCCTGGGTCAGGAAGATCCCCTGGAGAAGGAATGGCAACCCACTCCAGTATTCTTGCCTGGAGACTCCCATGGACGGAGGAGCAAGGCTGCAGTCTATGGGTCACAAAGAGTCGGACACGACTGAGCGACTTCAGTTTCACTTTCACTCAATTTAAACAGTCTCAGTGCACTAATTAAAAGAGATTACCAAATTGAATAGACAAATTAAGACTCAAGTAGATGCTGTCTATGAGAAACTCACTTCATAAAAAGTCAGGAGTAGGCTGAGAGTAGAAGGTTAGGGAAAACATGTCTACAAACATTTATCAGAATGGAGCTGGAGGGGCTAATTCATCTCAGACTAAGTAGACCTCCGAACAAGAAATATTATAAAGGATAAGACAGACATCACACAGTGATAAAAGGATCAGTCTTCCAAGAGAAGAGAACAATCCTACATGTGCGTATTCCGAACAACAGAGGTTCAAAATACAGGAATCAAAACCTGAAAAAGAAAAAAAGAAAAAGAAAAAGAAACTCAATATTCAATCATAATTAAAAAAAAAAAAACCTCGTAGAAAAGCAGGAATATAAGAGAACTTCCTTAACCTAATAAAAGGCATCTTCAAAAAAATAAAAGTTAATGTACTAAATGGGAAAAGCCTGAATGCTTCCCTGGCCTGGGAAGAAGGCCTGGCTACCCTCGCTCAGTGCTCCCATTCAGTGTTTTACTGAAGGCCCCAAAGTGAAAGTGAAATTCACTCAGTCATATCCACATCCTTGTAACCTCATGGACTATGCAGTCCACGGAATTCTCCAGACCAGAATACTGAAGTGGGTAACCTTTCTCTTCTCCAAGGAATGTTCCCAACCCAGAGATTGAACCCAGGTCTCCCACATTGCAGGTGGATTCTTTACCAGCTGAGCCACAAGGGAAGCCTAAGAATCCTGGAGTGGGTAGCCTATCCCTTTTCCAGGGGATCTTCCTGACCCAGGAATCGAACCAGGGTCTCCTGCATTGCAGACGGAGTCTTCACCAGCTGAGCTTTCAGGGAGACCCTAGCCAGTGTGATAAGACAAGAAAAAGAAACAAATGACATGCAGATTGGAAAGGAAAAAAAACCATCTCCATTCACAAAGACATGAATGCTTTATATAGAAAATTTCCTGCAAAACCTACAGAAAATTAGAACTAACAAGAGAAGTTAGCGAGACCTCAGTCTAAAGCCAGTTCTCAGAACTAATTCTGTTTCTGTATACTTGATGTTTTTCAGTCACTAAGTTGTGTCTGACTCTTTGTGACCCCACGGACTGCAGCACGCCAGGTTCCTCTGTCCTCCACTATCTTCCAGAGTTTTGAATTCATGTCCACTGAGTCAGTGTTGCTACCTGACAATTTTATCCTCTGCTGCCCCCTTCTCCTTTCGCCTTCAATCTTTCCCAGCATTTGGGGTCTTTTCCAATGAATCAGCTCTTTGCATCAGGTGGACAAAGTATTGGAACTTCAGTTTCAGTATCAGTCCTTCCAATGAATATGCAGGGTTGATTTTCTTTAGAATCGACTGGTTTGATCTCTTTGCTGTTCAGGAGTCTTCAGCACCACAGTTTGAAAGCATCAATTCTTTGGCACTCAGGGTTTTTTATGGTCCAACCCTCACATCTGTACATACCTACTGGAAAAATCATAGCTTCAACTATATGAAACTGTGTCAGCAAAGTGAAGTCTCTGCTTTCTAATATACTGTCTAGGTTTGTCAGAGCTTTCGCTCCAAGGACCAAGCGTCTTTTAATTTCGTGGCTGCAGGGCTTCCCCGGTGGCTCAGCAGTAAAGAATCCTCCCGCAGTGCGGGAGCCACAGGAGACAGGGGTTTGATCCCTGGGTTGGGAAGATCCCTTGGAGGAGGGCGTGGCAATGCACTCTAGTATTGTTGCCTGGAGAATCCCATGGGCAGAGGAGCCTGGCAGCCTACAGTTCATAGGGTTGAAAGAGTCAGATATGAATGAAGTGACTTAGCACATGTGCTCGGTGGGACTGAACATCATGATCTTTGGTTTTGGAATGTTGAATTTTAAGTCAGCTTTTTCACCTCTTTCACCTTCATCAAAAGTCTGTTTAGCTCCTCTTCACTTTCTGCCATTAGGGTGATATCATCTGCATATCCGAGGTTACTGATATTTTTCCCGCAATCTTTTTTTTCAGTCCTATCAGTTTATTGCTACCAACCCATCTCCCTCCCCGCTCATGCGTGCGGGGTGCTCAGTCATGTGACCCCACGGACTGCAGCCCACCAGGCTCCTCTATCCATGGACTTTTCCAGGCAAGAATACTGGAGTGGGTTGTCATTTCCTTCCCCAGGTCCCTGCAATCTGGATTCCAGCTTGAGTTTCATTCAGCCCGGCATTTTGCACAAGGTACTCTGCATAAAAGTTAAAGAAGCAGGGTGACAATATACAGCCTTGATGTACTCCTTTCCCACTTTGGAACCAGTTCATTGTTCCATGTCCGGTTCTAACTGTGGCTTCTTGACTCGCATATGGGTTTCTCAAGAGGAAGTCAAGGCGGTCTCATATTCTCCTCTCTTTAAAAAATTTTCCACAGTTTGCTGTGATCCACTGAAGTCAAAGACGTTAGCATCGTCCGTGAAACAGAAATAGATGTGTTTCTGGAAGTCTCTTGCTTTTTCTATGATTCAACAGATGTTGGCAATTTGATCTGTGGTCCCTCTGCCTTTCCTAAATCTGGCTTGTGCATCCGGAAGTTCTCAGTTCATATACTGCTGAAGCCTGGCTTGAAGGATTTTGAGCATTACCTTGTTAGCAAGTGAAATGAGTGCAATTGTGCAATAGTTTGAACATTACTTGGCATTGCCCTTTTTGGGGACTGGAATGAAAACTGAGCTTTTCCAGTCCTGTGACCACTCCTGAGTCTCCCATATTTCCATTTGTAAAATGAATCCATATTTCATTTTACTATATGTTATTATTTACTGACTTTACTAAAAGCTACAGTAATCAGGACAGTGTGCCACCATGAACGGAAAGACTCATAGGTCAACAGGACATAATAGAAAGCCCAGAAACAGACGCACACAAATGTAGCTAATTTAACTGTGTTTTGGCCAAGATGCAAAGGCAATTCAGCGAAGTACAGTCTTTCAACAAATGATACTGGATCAACTGCACGACCAGGTGCAAAAAATGAAAAGACTGACTGGAAATAAATCACACCCTTTATGTAAAGAGTCGGACACGACTGAGCGACTGAACTGACTGACCGATGACCTTTCTGTAAAATACAAAGCTATAGAGCGTCTAGAAGGAAACGGGAGAAAATCCTTGTGACCAGGACAGCCAGGGCCTCCAGCCTCAGCACTGCTGACATTTGGGGCCAGATAATTCTTTTTGTAGGGCTTCCCGCTCGGTGGTAAAGAACTCACCTGCCAATGCAGGAGACACAGGAAATGCAGGTTCGATTCCTAGGTCGGAAAGATCCCCTGGAACAGGAAATGGCAACCCACTCCAGCATTCCGGCTTGGAAAGTTCCACAGGTGGAGGAGCCTGGTGGGCTAAGGTCCATGGGGTCACAGAGGGACAGACATTGTGAGTGGCTGAGCACACACACAATTGTTTGTTGTAAGGACGTGTCCTGTGCACTGTCTGATATTTAGCCAAATACCTGACAATGTGCAAGCAAAAGTATCTCCAGACATTGCCAGATTCCCCAAGGGGACAGAGGGTTGCTAGTTGAGAACCACTGGGTTAGGTGGAGAGTTCTCAGATGTGACACCTTAAAAGAAAAAAAAAGATACACTGGATTTTGTTAAATTTAAAACTCTTCCTCTGCAACAGGCAATGTTAAGACACTAAAAGGCAAATGGCAGACTGGGAGAAAATACTTGCAAATCATGTATCAGGCACAGAACTTGCACCCAGAATATGCAAAGATTTCTCCAAGCTCATAATCAGAAAATTAACCCATTGAAAACCAGCAGTGCAGACACACGGTGCCAAATAAACACACGAAAAGGCGCCGTCAGTCACTGGGGAGATGCAAGCTAAAGCCACAGTGGCACCAGGACACGCCCACTTCAAAGGCTAGGAATAAAACGACGGAAACAGACAGAGAGGACACTCCCGGGGCAGCGAGGGTGGAGCCGGTGGTGGGGCCCATGCTGCTGGAGGGGGGCGAGAGGTGCTCCTGGGTGCTGGGGCCTTCAGCACAGGTGGGGGCTAGCAGGGCAGCGGCAACCCCAGGGTGCCAGAATTCCCCGCCAGCTGGAGAAGCCAGGGCCCTGCTGGCGCAGTCTGAGAGCAGCAAGGCCGCACCTGCTCCAGGCGTGTGTTGCCAGGGGCCAGCGTGAGGAATCCCGCCCATGACAAGGTCATGCGGAAGGAAGCCTGACAAAACGCAAGGACTTGATCAGGCTTCAGGGGTTTCCCCCTGGAATTTCCTGAGCATCCTCCCCCCAAGACCAGAGTCTGCCTGCTTTGCTGTGTTATGCTTTCCACCTACTCTTCTGTCATTAACAGGGGGCTGTCCCCCCACCACCTTTTTTGGAAAAAATTAGAGCTTTTAGATAATAAATCTCTTGGGCATAATACGAGTGTTTCAATCCAAAAACCCCTCTGATGGCTTTTAAGCCTGCCTGCAGGACTCGTACAGCTGCGCATGGGATTGTTTGAGGCCTCCCGACTGCAGGCACAGAAAGCGTAAAACATCTTAGGAATATAGGGGCTTCTGAGGAGTCAAAATCATTAGAATAGGACTGATTAAAGGTTTCATTTGTTGAGCCAATACTTGCTGCCAAATTTGCATATCTTTTATTTATGGATATAGTTGATATATAGAAAAACAGGTAGTAGACCTGGTATTAGCAACATTAGATCTTTGAGTTAAGTACTTTCTTTGTTATAACCCACTGCACCTTTGTTCTACAGGAATGTAACTTTATTTTGTACTTTGAGGGTGNTATATAGAAAAACAGGTAGTAGACCTGGTATTAGCAACATTAGATCTTTGAGTTAAGTACTTTCTTTGTTATAACCCACTGCACCTTTGTTCTACAGGAATGTAACTTTATTTTGTACTTTGAGGGTGATGCAAAGTAAAGAAAAAACGCTTCTAGGGAAAAGGAGTTTTCTGGACAATTATCCAGGAAGAGAGCCATAAAAATGTTAACAGGCCTCTTGGCCAGAAGAGAATGTAAACCACCTGAGACCTTTTGTATACGGGAGGGTATGCAAAAAGAAAGCCTTGTTTGTCTCAGCGAGGGTCAGGACTGCTGCCCCTGCATAACTCTGCGTATTCCACTATTTCTTTATGTACAACTTGGGGTATATAAGCTGATTTTGAAAAAACAAAGTTTTTGGAGTCTTGCACCGATGCTGTGCTTCCCCATGTCATTCTTTTCTCCTCTTTTTCGGCTGAATTCCCATCTGGAGTGGGGAGGCTCACACCACGTCTACTTACTTGCCCTGGCTGCTAAGACCCACGTGAAAGGGAGCCTAAGGCAGGGCACCTTTCGATATTCAAGTGGGCGCCGGCGGCCTAACGTAGATGGTGCAAGCTCCTTGTCTGGAACTTTATTGGTTTTCCCCGTAAGCCAAGTTATTCAGCCTCTTTTTCTCCACCTAAATTTCCTACTGTACTATTTCTTCCTAATCTAATCTTATATCTCTAAATACATAAGTTTTCCTCACCAACGCCGTCCTCGCTTCAAATTCCCTGGATCCACCGGAGCTGGACCCCGACAGCGTGTCCGTCTGTGTGTGTGCCTCTGTGTGTATACGTGTGTGTGTCTGCGTGTGTGTAATGTATGTATCTCTGTGTGTATACGTGTGTGTGTCTGCGTGTGTGTGTAATGTATGTGTCTCTGTGTGTATACGTGCGTGTATGTGTCTCTGTGTGTATATGTGTGTGTGTAACGTATGTGTCTCTGTGTGTATACGTGTGTGTATGTCTCTGTGTGTATATGTGTGTGTATGTGTCTCTGTGTGTATACGTGTGTGTGTCTGCGTGTGTGTGCAACGTATGTGTCTGTGTGTATACGTGTGTGTGTCTGTGTGTAATGTATGTGTCTCTGTGTGTATACGTGCGTGTATGTGTCTCTGTGTGTATATGTGTGTGTGTAACGTATGTGTCTCTGTGTGTATACGTGTGTGTATGTCTCTGTGTGTATATGTGTGTGTATGTGTCTCTGTGTGTATACGTGTGTGTGTCTGCGCGTGTGTGCAACGTATGTGTCTGTGTGTATACGTGTGTGTGTCTGTGTGTAACGTATGTGTCTCTGTGTGTATGTGTGTGTGTGTAATGTATGTGTCTCTCTGTGTATACATGTGTGTGTCTCTCTGTGTGTCATGTATGTGCCTCTGTGTGTATACGTGTGTGTGCATGTGTGTGTAATGTATGTGTCTCTGTGTGTATACATGTGTGTACGTGTCTCTGTGTGTATACGTGTGTGTGTCTGCATGTGTGCAACGTATGTGTCTGTGTGTATATGTGTGTGTGTCTCTCTGTGTATATATGTGTGTGTCTCTCTGTGTATACATGTGTGTGTCTCTCTGTGTGTCATGTATGTGCCTCTGTGTGTATACGTGTGTGTGCATGTGTGTGTAATGTATGTGTCTCTGTGTGTGAACATGTTTTATCTCTGTGTGTATATATGTGTGTGTGTGTGTCTGAGTGTGTGTGTGTGTGTAATGTCTGTGTGTGTATATACGTATGGGTCTCTGAGTGTGGATGTTGCTGTTGTTCAGTCACCAAGTTGTGTCCAACTTGGGTGTGTATATGTGTACATGTATACACACGTGTGTGTGTGTGAACATGTATGTGCATATGCATGTGTGTGTTGTGTATGTATCATGAGCCGTTCCTGGGGTGTGGGGAGCCCTGGGGCTCGGCCGGAACCTGAGGAGGGCAGAGTGGGGGGATTTCAGAGCAGGGAAGGGCAGGGGGCCAGCACCTGAGGGCTCGGAGTTACGACCGGTCTCTGGACGAAGCTGGGCAGCAGGATTCTGGACCCAGACTGTCTAAGTGTATAAGCATCATGCATGTGTGTATATGTGTGTGTGATGTGTGTATATACATGTATGTGTGTAATGTAAGCGTATGTGTGTATAATGTCTTGAGTGGTGCTTCCCTGGTGGGTCAGATGGCGTGTATGTATGTATGTGTCTCTGTCTGGGTGCGTATGTGTGTATTCATGTCTGCGTGTAACATATGTGTGTCTATATATGTATAGCAGCAGGATTCTGGACCCAGACTGTCTAAGTGTATAAGCATCATGCATGTGTGTATATGTGTGTGTGATGTGTGTATATACATGTATGTGTGTAATGTAAGCGTATGTGTGTATAATGTCTTGAGTGGTGCTTCCCTGGTGGGTCAGATGGCGTGTATGTATGTATGTGTCTCTGTCTGGGTGCGTATGTGTGTATTCATGTCTGCGTGTAACATATGTGTGTCTATATATGTATGTGTCTCTGAGCGTGTGGGTATATGTCTTTGAGTTTGTGTGTGTGTGTAATGTCTGTGTCTATGTGTGTGTATGTATGTGTACGTGTCTGAGTGTGTGTATGTATATGACCATGTAATGTCTTGAATGTATATATGTATCTGAGTCTGAGTGTATGTGACTGTGTGTGTCTTTCTGCGCATGTATGTGATGTGTGCATCGTGTGTTCCTCCGTGTGTGTGTGTGCATATGTCTTTGTGTGTGTGTGTGGCGTGTGCATCATGTGTTCCTCTGTGTGTGTGTGCATATGTCTTTGTGTGTGTGTGTGGCGTGTGCATCGTGTGTTCCTCCGTGTGTGTGTGTGTGCATATGTCTTTGCGTGTGTGTGTGGCGTGTGCATCGTGTGTTCCTCCGTGTGTGTGTAGGCATATGTCTTTGGGTGTGTATGTGGGTGTGTGTGTGTGTGTAGGAGCAGGCCGGGCGGAGGCAGGCTGTGAGCCTTCAGATGAAGTGGCGCATGAAGAGAAAGCTGGAATCCACCCCCAGCGGCTGGCCCTGCCCAGAACAGGTTGGACCTGACCCGAGCATGGGCCGCGGCTGCCCTGGGGGAGGCAGGGGCCAGGGAGGGAGAGAAAGCGGGGTTGGGGGCTGCGCCTCCCTGAGGGCGCCCCGTCTGCCTGGAGGTTCTCAGGTTCCCTCCCAGCGCCCACAGGGGCTCCGGGCCGGTGGGAAAGCAAGCTTGGACTCCCAGGAGAGTCCCGAGAGATCCGCCTCCCTTCCAGGTCCCCACAGCTGGGGACTGAGGACCAAGGTAGGCCGGTCTGAGGAGGGAGGGTCCTCACCCCCTGTGCCCCCAGCCTGCCAGGCTCAGCACCACACAGCAGACCAGACCTCAGGCGGCACGCTGGCTTCTTTTTCTTTATTTAAAATTGGTGCATCCACTGACCTTATTGACACGGACTCCTTCCAACAGGGATGTGAGGAGAGGTGGCAGGCAGAAAGGGGCCTCCCTGAACATCCTGCAGGGTGGGAATGAGGATGCTGACCCCGTGGGGCATGGAGGAAGCCCAGTGTCCCCAGCACGCGCGCGCGGACTGCAGCCCCGGCCCCAAGGGCAGAGGGCAGGGCTGGTGGCTCTGGGCCAGCGCGGCCACAGGGCACAGACGCAGGTCAGTGCTGGAGCCTGGCCTTTCGCCACCTGGCACAGAGCTCGCACACACCAACACACAGAAGTCCCAGTGCCCTGACCACCCCGAGAGGAGCCTGCATGAAGCGGGACACTGAGTGTCCAGGCTGTGTGGTGAGGTTGACCTGACGTTCAGGAACAGGCGGCGTGCCTGGTGATCCAGGTCAGACTAGAGGTGGAGGGCAGGGGTCCTCGGGCCGCTTGCCAGGCCAGGAACATTTCTCATGGTGACCTGCATGGAGGTTACACACATGTACACACATGCAAAATTTGTGAGCAGACCCTCCAGATGGATGCATTTTAGGTAAATTACACCCTGACTAGGAGATGACACACCGCCCAGGCAGCGCCCCGCACACCCTCCAGCAGGGCCGTAGCAGGCAGAGGAGAAGGGCCTCAGGGACCCTGGGCAAGAGGGGTGTCCACCGGGTCCAGAGCAGTCCCCTGCCACAGACAGCCCCTGGTTGTGGGCCGGGGAGCCGGGGGTAAGACATCCCAGAGACGGGACTCCAAAGTGAGTCCCAAAGGCTGTCTCTCCAGCCCAGCACCCACCTCGAGGCTGCGTGCCTGCCTCCCAAGTCCACTTCTTCTTTCTGGCCATAGAGGCAGCCAGGAAAGGGCAGCACATGTTGCAGGGGGGCGGGCAGGGCTGGGTCACCAGTGCCCTGGGCGGCTGGGCAGGCTGGGCTGGGCCCTCACTGCCCTTGGTGTCCCCCCGGCAGGGGCTCGTCCCTCCCATCTACTCCACTCTCCCCGGGGGACCCCCCAGCCTTGGCCACAGCCTCTCAGCCCCCTCCCCTGGGCTCCCCAGGTGCCCTCTGACCTGTTCCCCAGGTGAGGAGGCCCCAGCAGGCCCTGCAGGGCAGCCAGTCTGGGTCCAGAATCCTGCTGCCCAGCTTC
>SJYR01000774.1:125346-167725 GCA_006410655.1 Kobus ellipsiprymnus
TCCAGAGACCGGTCGTAACTCCGAGCCCTCAGGTGCTGGCCCCCTGCCCTTCCCTGCTCTGAAATCCCCCCACTCTGCCCTCCTCAGGTTCCGGCCGAGCCCCAGGGCTCCCCACACCCCAGGAACGGCAGGACAGGA
The DNA here is from genome assembly GCA_006410655.1 of Kobus ellipsiprymnus. Lineage (NCBI taxonomy): Eukaryota > Metazoa > Chordata > Mammalia > Artiodactyla > Bovidae > Kobus > Kobus ellipsiprymnus. The sequence goes on from SJYR01000774.1 coordinate 125,485, forward strand.
GCCAGGTGGTGTCACCACAGGGGGCAAGGAGCACACACAGGGCCCAGGGGTGCGCGGGGGTTCCCCTGGGCTTCCCTCTCCTGGTGCCTGCCCCTGCCCCCAGTTCACCTCTCCCTGTCTCCCAGAGAGAGCTCACAGGAGGTCCTTATTGGCCCTGACCACTGAGACCAGGGCGAGGCAGCCCTGGAAGGCTTCCTGGAAGAGAGCCAGCATCTGGGAGGAGAGGGCTCCAGAGGAGGGGTCGTGTCCAAGCTGAGGGGCGGTCGAGGGTAAAGGGGTGACTGCCAGGGGAGCCGACAGTGGGAAGAAGATTGTGGGAAGGACAGCGCACGCTGGCTGGTCCCATGCCCCCTGACAGCAGCCTCTGTGCCTCCCCTCCTTGGTAAGAGCCCTGGGCCAGCCAGCCTTGCCACGATTCCCAGCCCCAGAAACTCGTCCGACATCCAAGAGTCCCAGCTTCCAGGCCTGTAAAATGGGCACAACACAGCAGGCTGAGCGGAGCAGGGAGGGATGGGGCAAGTGCTAAGCACACCAGCACGCACGTGGCCGCACACACTCGGCCACCCACCTCGGCCTCCGGCTAGCACCCACCCCAAGCATGACAGGTGCCCTCCCTGCAGGACCGCTCCACACCACTGCCCGGCAGAGCTGAGCCCCTGGTGCCCGAGCCCCTGTGCGTCCAATGCGGAAGAGACCCGGGCTCTGGCCGGGACCTCGTCCCTCCCCTGGGCCCCGCAGGAGGCTGTGAGCAGCACAGGGACCCGCTGGAGGAGAGGCCTCTGTCTGGGCGGGGGTGGGGAGGGGATGGTCAGGGAGAGGCCACAGGGCCAGGAGGCACTGCAGGAAGTGCGGGTGGGAGGGGTGACTCCCCAAACCTGGCCTGTTGGCCGGGTTTCCCCTGATGGAGCCCCGCCCACTTTCAATCCCACAAAAGGCATTCAAATGAGAGACAAATACTTGAGGCTGAAGATGAAGCCCAGCGCAGCCTCACCGGCAGCCTGAGCTGCTCCCAGGCCCTCATTTGGCTATTAATTGGACTTCGTTTAGCGATTTGCATGCTTATCAACGAGGGCGATGGCTCGCCTCTTCGGCCAGGCCTAGACGGGGCCCCAGGGCTTGCAGGCAAATGCCGGGTCCCTGGTGAGGGGAAGGACTCGGGGAGCCCTAGGTGGCGGCCAGCACCTCCTCAAATAGTTCCGGGGACCAAACCTGAAACAGGGGGAGGCCACCCACATGGGGCCCCGGCCCGTGTACCCCACGCAGAACACCAGGGAGACAAGCTGGGAGAAGAAAGCGTCCTGATGACTCCCATCAGCCTGATACCGGCCCATCCCCTCACTGAGGGGACACCTGCCCCTTCCAGGTTGTCGGGACCCATGTCACAGGTACTGGGCACACAGGGACCCTTCCTGGGAAGGCCTGGAGCCTGTCCTGGCCTCCTGTGGCTCCCCAGGGCCCCAGGGTGAGAGGCAGCCCATCCAAGGCCACCCAGGCCCCTCCGTCCTCAGCAGGGACCATCGCCCGATGGTGCCCGTCTCCCAGCCGGCCCCAGTCTGCAGCAAGGGTGCGGACAGGGCCCCGGGGGGTGGGGCTGTCCCAGCGGAGGATGTGCAGCTGGGGTCCTGCAGGGAGGGGCGGGGGTCACTGGAAAGCCCTGCCTGTGAAGGACTGAACTGTGCCCCTCAAAGTCCTCTTTAGAGTCCTGGCCCCCAGGACCTCAGAATGAAGCTGTATTTGGAGCTGGGCCCTTAAGGAGGTGATTAAGGTGAAAGGAGGTCACGAGGGTGGACCCTAGTCCAGTATGACTGGGGTCCTTACGGGAAGAGGAGGTCAGGACACAGACACACCCAGAGGGACGACCCAGTGAGGACGCGGCTGTCTGCACGCCCAGGAGAGAGGGCAGGGACCAGGGCCTGGCCTTCCAGCCTCCAGGACTGGAGACAGTGAGCGTCCGTCAGCTGTTTGAGCTGGCCCGTCTGTGATGTTTGTTAGAGCATCCCTGGCTGACAGATGCACTGCCTCCGAGGCTGTCAAGGCCCCTGGGTTCTTGCCTCAGTTTTGCCAAGTCCACCCCAGGTGCCTTAGCGCTGGGCCTGGCTTCCCCAGTCACTACGGAGGAAGGGTCTTGCTGAAGGCAGGCGGGCAGACAGGACCTGGCTCAGAGTCCCCACCCCTCCCCCGGGGCTTGTGGCAGGGTCGCGGGGGGCGGCAGGCAGCAGGGGGCAAGCACCCACCCCGGTTTCTCATGCCATTTGGTGAGTGGCCTTGGGCAGGGGCTACCCCAGGGGCTCTCAGGGTGACCCCCTCTGAGAAGCTGAGGTTCAGCACTCTGGTGACAAAGGCCCATTTCAGCGTGTAGGGAGGGCTGCAGGGCCAGGCTCAGCAGGGGGCACTGCTGGGGGCACGTGGCCGGGCTGAAGGCAGTTTCCTTGGCACCCGAGACAAATGCTTGGTCTGCTCTCCTCCACACCCCCTGCCCCCCTGGGGCTGATAGATTTGCCTCATTAATCACAATCTGCCCGGGGGTGGGGGTGGGGCCGGAGGGGGTCCTGGGTCCCCCTGTGGGACGCGGGGAGGCTCCATCCACCTGCATGCGGCCCTGGCTGGGGGCACCAGCGAAGGGGCTGGGCGCTTGCCCCCAGAGCCCAGCCAGGCCTCTGCTCCCCCCTTCACCATGTGCACCTTCCCCAGTTGGAAGACAGGGTGTGGAAGGCCAGAGCTGGCGTTCTGGCTCCTCCCTCTGTCCCCGATTGCAGACGAGACCCTCCCTGGCAGTGATCCCAACAACGGTGCCCTCGAGGCAGGTGAGGGCCAGGAAGCAGGCAGGAGTGGGGAGCTGTGCCCGGAGCTTCAGCTGTCGGCTCAGAGCCCAGCGTCTCTGTGAGCCTCGGGCCTGTCGCTGAGCCTCCTGGGGCCTGGAAGTGGGGGCGAGACCCCTCAAGGGGGCTCGGAGGATGAGGGGCTCCTGGGGGACCTGCTCGCACTGTGACCCCAAAGAGCTCGAGGCGGACTCACAGCCCGCAGGCCCCCCGTCCACTCTCCTCTCTGATGCAGCAAAGACCAGGGCGGACCTCGTCCTCCAGCGCCCTGCCCCGGGAGGCCCCCAGACAGCCCCCACCCTGACCGGCGCTGTCCGGAGAGGGTCCACAAGCCCTGTCCGGCCCGCTCCTCCCCATCCACGAGCGGCAGTCTGCAGCCCCGTCTGTCCCAGGACCTCCTCCAACCAGCAGCGCCGCCATCACAAGGCCACAGTTGAGACCCTTCTCTTGTTGGCCCCGCCAGGTCAGCTCCAGCCTCCTCCTGCTCTCCCCCAGGACCCCCAAGTGCCCCCTGCCCCCCAAACAGCGGGGGCTCTGCTGGGCCTACCTGGACCCCCCTCGCACCCTCTGGGTCCAGTACAGCCTCACCTTCTCAAAGTGCCTTTGTGGCCACACCCCTTTCATCCACAGGGTCCTCTCATGGCCTGGTGGCCTCAGAACCCCGGGATCCTCCCTTGCCCTGGCCCTTCCCTAGGGCCCCCCCCAACTAGGATTCAGGGGCCTAGAGGGACCCAGCGCAGGTAGGAAGGCAGGGCTGGCCTGGGCAAGGCTGTGGGGGCAGACGCAGCTCCCACCCCCATCCAGGCCTCTCCACGCCGGCTCCTCAGGGATCCAGCCCCCTGCACGTTCCCCTTCCTTCACCCCGAGGCCACACGGGACTGCTGCTGTGCGTGATGGTGAGGACTCCAGCGACCACGGCACTGACGAGGGGTCCGCCCGGCCCCTCCCCTGCCCTGAATGCCCACCCACCCTCAGTCTCTGTCGAGAGGGAAGGTGAGCCCGTGAACCCCACGGCTGGTGTCCAGTCTCTTCCGTGCTCAGGCTCCCCCTTGTTCTGGCCACTCCTCTTCGTGGGGCAGGGTCAGATGATGCGCATGGCACTGGCTGCCTCCCCATGTGGCCCCCCAACCCAGCTGGGGGCGAAGGGTAGGGGGCGGTGCGCACCAGGCTCAGCTTCCCAGTCTTCGGAGCTCGGCGGACACCAGGGCAAAGACCACTGTTCACAGGTGAAGGTCGACGGGCCAGCAGAGGACGCGCGGATGCAGAGAGTTGCGGGCCACGTGCGAGGAAGGAACCAGCGCCTCCAGGAAGAGCCCCTCGGAGGAACCAGCGCTCGCGGGGACCCACGACGTGGCGCCCAGGGAGACCCGAGGCCCGTGGGTTGCATATCCTCCACCCAGCAGGCGGGGTGCCACAGCCGCAGGGCCCCGTCCTCAGTCCAGCCAGGACCTGCTCCACAGGCAGGCGCACGGCACCCACCACCCGTCCTTCCTCGAGTGACCGTCCGCACCGGCGACCGCTTAGGTAGAAAATAACCAACCACAGGACGAAAGCAGGGACGGTGAGCCCAGAATTTCCTCCTTTCAGCCCTTCCTCGGCCACAGCTGCCCGGAGCAGGTGCAGGCAGAACGCGGGTATCTAGTCTTTGCAGCGGCTCTGCTGTTCCAGAGCAACAAAATTACGTGCAAGCTGCAACATTTCAGTGGTGTCATTTTGGTGATTCTGCGTGGCAGGCAGTTAACGCGCTTATCTCTACATCTAAGACTAGTATTGCACAGTATAAAACTTCACCCCAATAAATTATTAACTTTCTTTACTTGAATGGCATTAAATAGCAAGTTTGCAACACTATATCAAGACAGGCCGGGGAATAAAGGAAGAAGCTATTTCCACACCTTTAGTGTCACTTTCCCCCCACATTTGAACAAGGGTGACTCGTGATCTCACTCTGCAGGAGGGCCCCGCAGAGAAGGAAGCCAGCCCTGGGCCGGGGTTTCCAGGGTGGGGCTGCCCTGGAAAGGCAGGAAGCGTGCGGTTTTGACTGCCCCTCAGGACGCACTGGTCGCAGCACACGGGGCAAGCAACAGCTCTGCGAGGTAGGNGGAGGGCCCCGCAGAGAAGGAAGCCAGCCCTGGGCCGGGGTTTCCAGGGTGGGGCTGCCCTGGAAAGGCAGGAAGCGTGCGGTTTTGACTGCCCCTCAGGACGCACTGGTCGCAGCACACGGGGCAAGCAACAGCTCTGCGAGGTAGGGCTGCAGGCTCAGTTTCAGGGGCACGGACAGCTCCGAGACGCTACGTGACCCCGACAGCACCCAGGGCCCCTGATGTTCCCCTGGAACCAGTGTGTCCGCCAAGGGCCAAGCAGTGCCGTGTGCCCAGAACACAGGTCCCCTGAGGGCAGGGCTTCCCTGGGCGCTGCTGCACCTGGACACAGAGAAGGTGCCCAGTGGAGTTTCCAGAATGACCAGGTGTGGGACCTGGCAGAGCAGACGGGGCCAGCGGGCACCCGTGCTGGACTCCAGCATCCCAGAGGGTGGCCCCATGTGGGTGGCCTCCAGGGGCGCACCATTCTCTGACTGGCTGAGTTTTAGCCACAGGGAGCCTCCTGGGACTATAAAGCAGGGTTCCTCGGGAAACCCAGTCACGAACAACGAAGACAACATCCTGACCTCCCGTGGCACGGCGTCCCCAGAGCGCCCCTGGGGGCTGTGGCCGTCCAGACCACCTGCCCACCTGCCCACCCCTAGGAAAGACTCCCCCGGTCCCACCCAGCTTTACCCCAAGGCACCATTCCCCCCCAACCACAGTGGGGGTCCCCACCTAGCCCCAGGCTCCTTCAATCTAAAATCGGCTTCCGACCTCCAGCGGGGGGCAAGGCCTGGGCTACAGGCCACCAGGAGAGCCCCGCTGCCCCCACCACGGAGCTGAGGGTGGGGACCCGAGCAAACGTGCTGGTCTGGAACACAGAATTGCTAAGTGTGCCCCCCGGGACCGCCCCAGGCAGCCCCGCCCTCCCGGAAGGGGGCCACTGCAAGGACTCAGGAATGAAGCCGTCCCTGTTTGAGTCCTGTGTCCTGTCACCTTCAGGCTCTGGGACCTCCAGCGCCTCATCTTCCAGAGCTGTGCTTTCCGGTTCTGTAAAGGGGGCAGCGATCGGCACCCAGTAACTGATGGCTGGCGGGGGCGGGGCGCTTTCTGCCTAGGGTGAGCAGGCAGGCCAGCATGCCCATGTGGACACCTGTCCTCCTGCCTGGTCAAACACAGCCCACTCTTCTCTTAAAAATGAGCCCGCTCAGATAATCAGTGACCAGTCACCACATGGGATGCAGGGCCAGGAACACGCTCTGAAGCGCAGGAACCAGAAACCAAACTGGAGGCTGATCTCGCCTCTGCTTCCGAGCCACCCCCTCCAGTCAGGAGATGCAGGACCAGTACCCAGGGAGCACCAGCAGCATCTGGGACAAGGACGGCCTCGCTTCCTCGTGAAGCAGCTGGGGAAGGGAGGCGCTCGAGAGGCTTAACTCCAGTGCGGATCTGCAGCGGATCCTTATTATAAAAACCAGGGACTTCCCAGGGGTCCAGTACTTGACTCTGCTTCCACTGCAGGGGGCACGGGCCCTATCCGTGGTCAGGGAAGTTCCACAATCATGCAGTCAAAAAAAAAAAACCCAGGGAGCACCAGCAGCATCTGGGACAAGGACGGCCTCGCTTCCTCGTGAAGCAGCTGGGGAAGGGAGGCGCTCGAGAGGCTTAACTCCAGTGCGGATCTGCAGCGGATCCTTATTATAAAAACCAGGGACTTCCCAGGGGTCCAGTACTTGACTCTGCTTCCACTGCAGGGGGCACGGGCCCTATCCGTGGTCAGGGAAGTTCCACAATCATGCAGTCAAAAAAAAAAATCACAAACGTGGAAAACAGAGGCAGAGGGCTGTGCCACTCACTGGGTGTTTGACAAAATGAAAAGAGCTGTTGTTCATTTGGGGGGTCAAGGTATTGGGGTTCCCCTTGGAAGCTCATGTGGAGAATTTATGGGTGGAACCGTATGATGTCTGGGGTCTGCTTCAGAACCACGTCGGGGGTGGGGAGGGGTGCATGGACAGCCAAGGGTTTGTGTTCAGTTTTTGGTGCTGGTGATGGGGGCTCCTCAGAGCCTTCTTCCAGAGCTGGCGTGTCCATCGTTGACCAGGCCGGATGCTGGACACCTGATACAACAATGTCACTTGTGGGCTAGATGGAGCCTGTGTGCCCTGCTAGAATGTCAGCTCCATGAGGGTGGGGATTCCTCGGGCACCTCCGCATCCTCCGTGCCTGGCACAGAGAACGCGTCCAGCGGAAGTTCTGGAACTTCTGCACGCGCTTAGGATTTTCCGTAAAAAGAGAAGCAGAGAAATGGCAGCTCTTACCCTTGGCAGAACTGCATCACCAGTCCCCCTCGGCCTGCCCCTCCCGTGCGCCCCCCGCCCCCCGCCAGCCAACACCCATGTGTGACACTACCTGCCCACAACCACTTCGTGTCCTGAGAGCTGCATGCCTTTCCCTGGGTCAAGGTAAGGAGACCCAGGAGAGGCCGGAGCCAGAGTCTCGGCGAGGTCACTGGCCACGCTGTGGACCCTGGGGAAGGCTGCAGGCTGGCCCTTGCCGGGTGGCCCCATCACATACCTAGTCTGTCCCTTGGATGAGGCCAGGTCACTCCTGACCCCGCAGTCCCCAGCCACAGCTGCTCTGCTGACCCCGCCAAGCCTGAGCCTCGTCAGACTCACCCAGCATGCCACCCTGCTGACCCAGGAGACATCTGCTCTGCCAACACCAGTCGCCCCAACCTGCCCGGGTTCCAACGGCTGTGACCCAACCACTCCCGGCAGGAGGAAGGGGTGCCTTCAGCATCCAAAAGCAGCGTGGGGGATCCCTGTCGGCTCCACCCCCAACCCGTGCAATAAAAGAGAGCTCTGGGCAGGGTGAGACTTCAAAGCCGCCGAGGTTCTGGTCAAAGGTAGGGCTGAGTAATCACCTCTGAGCTCCGGGAGCCTGGGGGGGCTTCCTTGTTCCTTTCAGAGGAAGTCCTCACAGCCCCCACCTGCAAATAGGTGGGCAGGGCCCAGGCCTCTGCAGCCTGCAGGGCACACGTGGCCAGAGCCCCAGGCCCGCCCAGGCCTATGAACTGCTTTGGCAGAGCAACTCCCAGATGGAGGTGCGGGGTCCAGGGAGACGCGACCACAGATGTGGGCCTGCTGGGTCCAGGGCCGAAGCTACCACCCTCCCACCCACATGGGACCCTCACCTGGATCATGGGGGCCTCAGGGGTATGGAGCGGGTACCCCCCCACCACTGATACACAGCACCGGTTTATATATAGATCCACCTTCCCTGAAACAGGCTTCCTGAGGCTGGTCTCTCCCCAGCTGGCAGAGCTGCAAGGGGACGCCCACCAGGGACTCGGCCCCAGGGCTGTGGCAAGGGAGATTTCAGCCAGGTTCACAACTTCCAGGAAGAGGGAGTCGAGGGAATAAACAGTCTTTATTGTGTTCTAAATCTAAGGGCTCTTTGCACAAAAATAAGCCTTCATACCGCCAGTGTCCCTGAGCAGTTCAAGTGCCTGCGTTCGTAAAAAACATAATCTGCGCCGTCATAAAGCCCTCTCCCCTTCAAACCTCCAAGAGTCGGTTCCGCAGCCCCAGTCCAGGGCTGCAGGGTGCGGACAGGGTGTCTGGGGTCCGAGGAAGCTGCCGCCGGGAGGAGGAGGTCAGGCGGGACCGCTTGCGCACTAGCCTTGGGTCAGGCTGGATGGCCGGGGAGCGTCGGCTGGATCCCTGGCTCGGTGGTGCCTTGGCCCGCGGAACGACGAACACGGAGGCGGGAGCCTTTCCAACCGGCTGGCTCCGCAGGGGTGAGCGCGCTCCCCGTCGCTGGGAGGGAAGGGGGCACAGGCACGCGCGTTAGTGCGGGATCCGGCCCCGGAGACCCCGCGCAGCCCGGCCCTCCCCCACCCACGCAAGCGGAGTCGGCAGTTTCGTTCTCTGGGTGGGTTTTGGAGCCCAGGTCTCCGTGGGAGCCTCGCCTTCGGTGTGTGGCCCGGCCCCGGGCGCCGGGCGGGGCGAGCGCTCGGAGCCGGGGTGAGTCAGGGCTCCGCGCCCCGCCGACTCATTTCTGCCACCGGGCCGGGCGCGCAATTTGCAATGCAAAGTCTCTCCGCCTCCCAGCGCCCTAGTCTGTCCCGAGATCCGCAAACACTCGGGGCCTCACCCGCCCCAGCCCTTCGTCTCCCCGCTCCCCCTACGGCGGCGGAGCAGCAAGGGGGAAGTTTTGCAATCCCAGACAAACAAACGCTGGTCTTGCACAGGCTTGAAGAAGTCTGGGGAGGAATAAAGAGGGAGCGAAATCCAGGCGGTCGCTCCGGCCTCGCGGGCTCTCGGGGGCGCGAGCGGCGAGGCCGTTGTCTCCACCGCGCCCAGCCGCCCTACCTCCAACCCTCCCTTCTTCCCGCCTCTCGGAGCCTACCTTGCGGGGCCGGGCGCTCAGTAGCCCCCTAACCAGCTGGAGAAGTCGAGCAGCTCGCGCTCCGCGGGGCTCAGGGCGCCCTCACAGCCGCTGTCGTCCGACGAGTAGGCGGAACGCGGCGACCCGGGCTCCGAGCTGTGCCCACGACCCGGGGACGACGAGGCGCAGGAGGGCGAGGCGGCGGTGGCGGGGGTCCCCGACGGAGCGCGGGGCAAGGGGTGGCGCGCGGCCGGGGCCAGAAGCCCCCCGGCCAGCGCGGCCCGCACAGCATCGTGCTCCGCCAGCAGGCGCTGCAAGGCGCGGATGTACTCCACCGCCGAGCGCAGCGTCTCCACCTTGCTCAACTTCTTGCTGGCACCGCCGTGCGGCACGTGCTGCCGCAGCGCCTGGAACCCCAAGTTCACCAGCTTCACGCGATTGCGCTCGCGCTCATTGCGCCGCGCCACGGCCGCCGCTCCACTGCCGGGGTCCATCGCGCCCGGCCGCCGGCGGCGGCTGCAGCGCAGCAGCTCCGGGGACTCCGGTCGCCGGCGAACGGCGCAGCAGCCCGGGACACCAGGCGCCGGGGGCGCGGGCCGGGGCAGCGCGCGGCTGTCCATCGCGCCTGCATCCACTCGCCCCGCGCTTCCCCCGAGTCTCTGTGCGCCGCAAAAAGGTGGAGGGCAAAGAACCGAGGGCGGAGGAAAGCCGGTCAAGTCTCAACGACGATCGGGCACTACGCTGCCGAGAGTCCCTGGGGTACGCGGCCCCAGGTCGTCCGGGGTCCGGGGACAGCAAGGCGCAGGAGGCCGGGAGAGGGCGGGCAGTGCGCGCCGAGGAGCGTGGGGGGCTCGTGACTCGCGCGTGCTGTCAGACGCGCTCCAGGTCTTCCCTGAGCGGCGCAGGCGGCGCGTTTTTAAATATATAGATAACCCTCCTCCGCGCCGCCGCCTCCTTTCTCACGCCCTCCTTCCCTTGCCTCCCCCTCGCGCCACGCTTCGCCCAACCCCTGGCGCACAGTCTGCAAAGACCGAGCGGTGAGCCTCCGGAGACCGCACCCAGTCCCCCAGGCACAGCCCTCAGGCCCCCAGTGCGTCCCCGTTCCCAGCAGGTGCCCAGTGCGCCCCCAAGATGCAGTCCGCGGGTCCTGCGTGCGCACCGCCGCCCCCTCCCCGAAGCTGCTGTTCACAGGTCCTGGGTACGCCCCCCGCCGCGTCCGCCTTTGAGGGTAGGGTGTGTCCACCGCCACGGCGGCGCAGCCATTCCGAGGCGCGTGAGACCCCCGGGGGCAGCACGCGCCGGGCAGCCGGCACCCACGCTCCGCCCCTTGAGGCCGAGGGCGTGGGGGGGGCCTCAGCCAACGGCGGGTCGCCCGTTCGGCCAATCGCGGCAGGCGCGGCCCCACGCCCGGCCCCTGGGAGGAAACGTGTAGCCAGACGCGTGGCTCCCGGAGCGTCTCTAACAAAGCTCGGCGCCCGCGCGGCCCCGCCCGGCCCCTCCCCGCGACCCGGGTGGGCGCGCGCTCCCACGCGCACCTGTTCCTGGCCGGGCGCCCGCCTGTTCTTCTGCGGGGCCTGCTAGAGGGCCACCCCGTCCTCCCGCCAAGGCGGGGCTTCAGAAGTGGTGGAGACTCGGCGCGCTGGGGTGGGGTGGGGGACGGAGGTCTGGCTCTTGGGGGGCGTTCCCCCAGTTCCCTGCCACCTACACAGTCTGCCCCTGGCCTTGCGCATCTTTGAGGCGAAGGGCCTGGAGATTTGCTCAGACCGCTTCGGACCCCCGGGGGCAGTCCGCCTGCCTTTCTCCTCTGCCCGTCTCCCCCGCCCCGCTCTCGAAGCTTCCTCTGCTTTCCATATTCCCCTCAAATCGTCCTCCCTTCTTGGACCGGTTCCCTCGGGCCGCTCACCCGTGGACGTCTACCCGCCTTCATGACCCTTTTCCCTCAGTGCCAGCACTGGCCACCTACCCCCGCGCTGGGATTGGCCGGTGGGGGAACTCGGGGGGCAGCCGCCTTTCCCCCTGACCGACGCGGGTACCTTTCGGGGTTTGAGGGGTCAGGCACTTTGGACGTGCGCCGTTAACGGGAGAGTTTTGTCCTGCCCCGCGGCCTGGGAAGGCCAGCCAAATGGCTATGCCCTCGGGAGGCCATACCCAGCAGGTTTTTCCCGAAAAGTGACCAGACCCTTCGGGCCAGGACCTCTGAGAATGGAGGGCGGGGGTAAGGGGCAGGCCCTGCTACCTCAAGCAGACTTACTCTGCTGGCATGGGGAAGGGGTGGGGGGCTGGGGCGCCTCCCGAGGACCCCGCAGGGCACCGTGGCGAGGGTTTCCTGCCTGCCTGGTGGCGCCCTCTGGCTCCCGTCCCCATGAAGGATTCTGGCAAGTCTGGTCGGCTAGCCTGCTGTAGGAAGTGACCTGGAGTCTAGCACTTGCCAGGAGCCAGGTGGGTGTGGGGCCCCATTTCTCAGGAAGAAGCTGACTCAGAAAGGACATGGAATGTGTCCACAGTCACACCTCTGGCCAGTGGAGCAATCCAGACAGGAGTCAGGTCCCTTCAGAGCAGAAGGCCTGGCTCGCCTCTGCGCCCCCTCTCTGGTAAGAGCCGCCCCCTCCTTCCCTGAGGGTTATTTGGCAAACCCCCAGCCAGATAGGAATCTGCCTGCCCATGCCAAGGGTGCCAAGGAAAATTCCCAAGGCCTGCAAACAGGGCCCTGCCTGAACTTCCACAGGGCCTCTAGGCCCCGGACAGTCTTAGGGGCTGCCTCTGCCTCTCCCCGGCCTCCTGGGCTCCGGCTTTGCCCCCTCCCACCTGTCCACTGCCTGGAAGCAGAAGGGTCATTACCCCGGCGAGTCGGATCATGCCCGGGCCCTGGGGATTAAGCCTGGGCCCCCCTCTGCGCTGGCCTCACGCTCAGCTCTGAGGCTGCGTCACCAGAACCCTGTCTGGATCCCTCTGCGCCGTGCTGGGCACAGCGTGCCCCTCATCCTGGGTGTCCATCTGAGGGCTCCACGTGGGAAGACAGGTTCCCTTCTCTCTGTGTCCACAGGGCACGCCTGTGCCCAGGCCATGCATGACCCTGCTTCGCTAAAGGGTCCTCACATCCAGCACAGAGGATCCGGAGGAGCTGGCCCCTGCGGGAGTGGGCGGTGGCCAAGGGGCAGGGGAGCAGGCCGGGCCCAGCTCTGCTGCTGACCTTGGGAGGTCCCAGCAGCCCGGCGTCCCGCTGCTCCAGGGAGACGTGCCAGCCCTGCTCCAGGGCGACCAAGGCTGAGTGCTTGCCCACTCTGAAATCACAGGCTCCATGGGACTGGGGTGCAGACCCTGAAAGTGTGGGGCACCCTGGGGACACGTGAGGCCCAGGGAGGCTCTGGGTCCCCCTTCTTGGAGTGATGGAGCTGTCTGGACCCTCTGGGGCCTCCCCTGGGGCGGAACTGGACCAGACAGAGGCTGGGCAAGCACCATGCCCGGGTGAGGGCAAGCGGGGCTGACTGCCAGCTGCCTTGGCCTGGCCTCCTCTCTCCTCCTGCGGCCCAGGGCTGCTGCCTGCCTCTGTCCACCCCTCTAGGGCCTTCCTCCCTGGCTGCCTAAGTGCATTCTCTGGGTCAGGGCACAGGTGCGAGGCGGGTAGCCAGTCTGGGCCAAGCCAGCAGCTTTTCCAAGCCCACAGGTTGTCCTGCAGCCTTCGTGCGGGAGTCCCACCTGTGTGCCCAGGTCACTTGGGAGTCCAGAACCTTCTGGAATCTAGTGGGATGGACAGGAGCTATGGGACAGGAAGTACTTCCAGACTTCAAGCATCATACCCACCAATGACCAGTCGGGATTCTCCAGAGAAACAGATAATATGTAACAAGAAGTTTATGATGAGGAACCCAGTCACCTGATGGTAGAGTTGGGAAGCCCCATGTCTACCGTCTGCAGGAGGCAGACCCAGAAAGCCTGTATGCTGGTGGGATCCCGTCCACGTGTGGAGAGCTCAGAGCCTGGGGGCCAGTGGTGCAAGCCGCAGTGCAGCGGCGGGAGATGGCAAGCTGGGCGGTCCCAACTCCAGCAGACAGATGGAGCAGGAAAGGTGACTTCCTCCCACCGCATCTGTTGTTCCGTTCAAGCGCTTGCTCAGCGAACTCCGTGATGCTGGTCCCCGCTGCAGTGGGCGCTGATTCTAATCTTCACCCCATCCAGAAGCACCCCCCGACACACCCAGAAATAAAGTCTAATCTGGGCACCTGTGGACTGGGCTGGTTGACTCTCAAAACTGATCATCACACATCTACCCCTTGTCAACGCGGCCCCTGTACCCAGCTCCTGAATCCATGCCTGAGCTCCAGACGAAAGCAATAGAAAGGTCATGGTTCTGCCTCGTGTGGTCCTGCCTACGAATGGAAGCACATGCCCTCCTGCCCCAGAAGAGGTGGAGGAGGCCTGGCAGGGGGTGTCCCCCTCTCCTGACATCCTTAAGCACTGGTGTAAGTTCCCAGGCCTAAATGCTGTGACTCGCAGTCGGGGCATCTCGTGTGACAAGACGAGAGGAGAAGACAGGAGATCTGCCTCGTGTGGTCCTGCCTACGAATGGAAGCACATGCCCTCCTGCCCCAGAAGAGGTGGAGGAGGCCTGGCAGGGGGTGTCCCCCTCTCCTGACATCCTTAAGCACTGGTGTAAGTTCCCAGGCCTAAATGCTGTGACTCGCAGTCGGGGCATCTCGTGTGACAAGACGAGAGGAGAAGACAGGAGAGAGACAGAGGTGCGCACACGCTTGCCTCTCCAGGCAGGACCCGACGGCACTGTCCCAGAACGGAGCCTCCCTCCCCGCACATCCTGCCACTTCGTGTGCAGAAACACTTTAGGTGGAATCAGAGAAATGAGAAATGCAGAAAGGAAACAGTTGAGCAATACAAAAGAACTGAGCGGCCATTCAAGTCAAGGACCCTTAGCTACCCCTCCAGGGCTGCAGCTGGTGTGCGGAGCCACGGCCCTTAAGCTGCTCTGCAGGTGCTGAGAGCCCCGCCAGGCCGGCGACGTTGACTGCCTGCTGCCTGCAAGCAGGAAGACCCCAGGCTTGTTTGAATCAGAGGTCGATATCGACTTCCAATCACCTCATTGCCAACCAATCAGAAGAAGGTCCGCAAGCGGATCACTCACCCTGATCACTCATCACCCCCTCACCGTGTGAGTCTTCAGGGAGTTCAGGCCTCTTGAGCACTGGCTGCCTGGTTCCTTGCTTGGCGCCTGAGTGAATGCTGCGCTTTCTTTCACCACAACCACGTGTCAGTGGGTTGGCTCTACAGCGCGCAGGAGAGCAAGCCCAAGTTTGTTTGGTTCCGTGACACTTACCGCAGAAGGGCAGGAGGAGAAGGGGGCAACAGAGGGTGAGACGGTTGGATGGCATCATCGACTCAATGGACCTGAGTTTGAGCAAGCTCCGGGAGATGGTGAAGGATGGGGAAGCCTGGCGTGCTGCCGTCTGTGGGGTTGCAAAGGGTCGGACACAACTTAGTGGCTGAACAATGCCTGTAGCCGAAGGGGGAAATGGACACCATGACTACAGCTGTGGTTTCTGTAACCGGTCGTGGGGCTGTGGTCAACATTTGTAGCCACCTTCTCCCACCCCTGCTCCGTGCTCCCTGAGCCTTCAGCGAGCCCCTCAGCTGCCTGCGGTTCTGTGCTTGGTGGTGGAGCCAAACCTTCGTTCCTAGAGGGTCGGGTCATCAGTGGTCCTGCCCGGGTTGGGCTCCTGTCGTTTTCCCTTGGCCTCAATCCCAGACCCCCGGTGCCATCGTGCGCTTTCTCCCCTCCGGTGGGGAAGGAGCAGCGGCCCAGCCTCCCACTTTGGGATCAGGCGCCCCAGCCGGCACAGTGAGTCCCTTCTCTGCCTGTTGATTCTGAGACACGAGGACCCCGAAGTGGCTGGTGAGCCCTGACTCCCGGTTCCGTGGACTCATTGCTGTAGCTCCTGGTGGAACTGAGAGCTCTGAGCAGGAGCACGCGCGGCCTCGGGAGCAGACGGAACCGTCACGCTGGGGGCCCACTAGTCCCGCACTCAGGGCCACCGCCGCTTCACCCCGGGATCCCGGGGGCCTCCGCTGAGTCAGCGCCAGGCCGTGGACACCGACTCAGAGCGCATACAGCCTCTTGGAGAACCCGCCCCAGCCCCGCAGGGCATTGCCACCTTGCCGGCGCTGTGACTGACTCTTCAAAGGGCTGTTCTACCGCCGGGCAAGCCAGCTGCTTCACGATGGTGGGGAGCGTGGTGCGTTCCACAGGCAGGCCCCTGCCACCCTTTCTCCCCTGATCAGAAGCAACGCTGTGTGGGACCCCACGAGGCGGATACGGCATTCTGTGATTCACTTTGGCACAAGTTCTGAATGCAGAGAAGGCAAGGCCGGATCCAGCATGGGTGTCTGTCCCAGTAGGCACGAAACACTGCCTCTTCCACGATGAAAGCAAAAGTCGCTCAGCCGCGTCTGGCTCTCTGCGACCCTACGGACTGTTCGGTTCCTGGAATCCTCCAGGCCAGAATACTGGAGTGGGTAGCCTTTCCCTTCTCTAGAGGATCTTCCCAACCCAGGGGTCAAACCCAGGTCTCCCGCACCGCAGGCTCATTCTTTAGCAGCTGAGGCACAAGAGAAGCCCAAGAATACCGGGGTGGGTAGCCTGTCCCTTTTCCAGCAGACCTCCCCAACCCAGGAGTCACACCGGGGTCTCCTGCATTGCAGGCGGGCTCTTTACCGGCTGAGCCACCCGGGCAGCCATGATGAAAAGAGCCCCGTTACCGGACATGGGTCCACTCACCTGGGAGCAGCAAAGGCGATCAGTCTGCTGACACGCGGTCATGGCAAAGTAAAGTGCAGCGGCTACTGCGGGTGCCAAGCCAGGAGTCCAGGCCGCTGGTGCCCAAAGGGCCTGAGCTCCCTGGAGGGTAAGGGAGAGAGGCTGTGGGGTGGGAGATGAGCTCATGGACATTCTTCTGGTTGGTTGGTGATGAGCTAATCAGAGCCAGCATCGTCCACCCTCTGGTTCCAGCCCATGTGGGGTCTCTGTGCTGGTGGGCAGCGAGCAGTTAGCTTCCTCCCCCTGGCAGGGATTTCAGTGTCTGCAAAGCAGCTCAAAGGACATGGTTCAGGATATCATCTACAGCCCTGAAGGAGGAACGCAAGGTTCTCAACTTTGTTTAATGGCTAAACTAGAATTATTTTGTCTTGTTTGACTGTTTTTCTTTCTTTCTGCATTTTCTGACTTCTGAGATTAGATGTACTCTTTGGAACTCAGGGAAGGTTTGGGAGGCTGAAGTTTCTCTGCAGACAAGACGTAGTGGAGGGCTCTCTTCCAGGAAGTCCCCATAGCGTCCTGCTCGGTTACATGCCGGCGTAATTAGTCAGGTAGCTGGCTGGCCCCTCTGGGGGATGGCGCCAAATCAGGGGTTTGGTGTTGGTCTTGGGATACTGGACACTCAGCCTTGGTAAGTGGAATCCATGTTGTGGACCCATGCATCCCTCCATCCCTGCCACATGGCCACTTTACGCAGCCCACTGCACGATGACAGGGAGGCTGGGAAGGAGGCTGACTGGGATCCACAGGATGGTTCTCCTGTGCACGCTGTTACTAAAATCCTCTGCTGAGTTCACCCTTTGGTGAGCACTCATGTGGGACATGAATATTTTCAGGGTTCTTGCCAATCCACATACCTCTTCCCCAAATTCCCTCGTCACCGATTTTCCAGTCATGCTGCTTCTAAGTCCCTAACCATCCAACCAAACCACTGCCCGGAGCCCAAGGGTCCAGTTAAAACCACTCATCTGGCCATTTCTCCTTCCAAGCAAAGTGCAGGACCAGGTGCACCGCCCAACGCTCTGCCTGCTGGGAGGACGGCCCTTCACCATGTCCCTGAGGGGTGGCCGCCTCTGGTGGGGGAGCCTGCATGTCACCCAGGACCATCTGTAAATAAGACCGAGGGGCTTCTTCTGTTGGTGGATCCTAGGAAACCTCCCCCCGCCCCGAGCCCACAGGTGCAGGCAGGGAGAGAGAAGGCCCCGTAGCGGGGTGGGGACCGTGGGTGCTGGAGCCACTTCCTCAGGCCACTAACCTCGGCCTTCAGGGCCTGCTTGGGCAGGCTCAGCGACATGCCACTTCCATCGGATGGTGGAGTGTCGCCCTGCATGCCCAGCTTTCTGGCTTGGTGGGTCAGATAAAGATAACACCCGGTTCATGGTGAGCAGGTCACGTGGTAACTTGGTGACCTGTGGTTAGCAGGCTCTGCTAAGGCTAGTAGCAGCCTTAGAGATTTTTCTCAAGAGGAGAGCAGTGTTCTAGGGTGGACGGCAAAGTCCTGCTCACAGATCTTAAGGGCCTGCCCTGTGATCCATCTCTAGGGGCTGCCGAAGACTCAAAGAGCATCCGTCTCCACCCTGACACTTCAGGGGCCGCTGGACCTGCTGGACCACTTGACTCCAGGAGTGCACAGCCTAGGCCTAGTGCAGAGCACACCCCCCCCCCCCACGCCCCAGCAATCGTCCAGGCGGTCGGTGGGCCGGGGTAGCACAGCCACGTGAAGACCACGTCGTCTCCATTTCTCGGCTGCAGGAGGGACCAGACGAGATACTCCATCCTTCACCTTAGGAAGGGCATCTTGCCACTCTGCTGGACTCTCTAGGAACTTTAATGAGATGGGAGGCCCCTGAGTTTTCACTGGTCTTATTTCCTGCCCTCTGATATACGAATGTTGCGAGCCCAGAGTCGTTGCTGCTCCCTGCTCAGCAGGCTCAAAAATAGTAAAATGCCATCGGTGTAGTGCACAGCCGCGACGTCTTGTGGAAGCGAAAAGCAACCAGGACCCCTGTGAATTCAGCTGTGACCCAGGGCTGGAGAGCTGCCTTACCCCCAATGCAGGACAGCCAGGGTGCACTGCTGGCCTTGCCTTGTAAAAGCGAACTGTTTCTGCTGGGCCTCAGGCACGAGGACGGCGCCTGTCCGATCTGGGGGTGCATGCTGGGCACTGGGAGTGTGCGAATTTGCTCAAGCAATGAAACCACGTCTGATACAGAGCTACAGTTGAAGTCACCACCTCATTAAGCTTCAGAGGACCCACTGT
This sequence comes from Kobus ellipsiprymnus, assembly GCA_006410655.1. Classification (NCBI taxonomy): domain Eukaryota; kingdom Metazoa; phylum Chordata; class Mammalia; order Artiodactyla; family Bovidae; genus Kobus; species Kobus ellipsiprymnus. Next base: position 143,857 of record SJYR01000774.1, read on the forward strand.
CATTTCTCCAAGACCCACTGTCTTCTGCGTAAGCCAGACAGCACGGGATGTGGTGGGAATCACCACCCCTCCCCCCTCCCCCCTTCGAGTCTTAGGTGGGGGCACTGACCTCCGCAGTCCAACCACAGCTGCTGGCTGGTGTGCCGTCTCCCTCAGTAGAGGCTGTTCCAGTGCTTTCCACCTGGCCTTTCCCCGCATCGTAGCCCTTACTCTACAGTCAGGGAACCGCTGTGAGGACTCTGCCAGCTGCTGAGGATTTATCTTCCAGCTGTGCCTTCCAGTGAGCCTGATATGGACAGACCTGAGCTGCAGCGGCCCCGATGTCCTGGCCTCCAGGGGCCCATCTGACTGGGGGGTCCCCAGGGAGGCTTGGGGTCTCCTGGAGGGGGTGCGGGTTCAGAGCCAGTGTCTAGGGGCCCCTGGAAACTCTCATTATCCCTCTCCCCTGGCTCACAGTCACCTGTAAGCAGCAGCAGGTCCTCAGGGAAGGCTGGGAGAGACTGACAGCAGCCACTTCCGGGGTGTCCTGGGTCCGTCCTCAAGGGGACCTGGCCTCCCCTTCCTTCAAGGTCCTGGGGCTGAAAACTGGCTAAGCCCAGGGCCTCAGCGAGTGGCCGTGACCCTTTGTCTTTATGATTCAGGTAGACGTTAGTTACTTCACTCGGCCTAGGACTACTTCCTTATCCAGGTAAGAACCCAGCAGGCTTCCACACCAGCACCAGGGCCGAGCAGCTAAGACCATNCCCACTGTCATTTCTCCAAGACCCACTGTCTTCTGCGTAAGCCAGACAGCACGGGATGTGGTGGGAATCACCACCCCTCCCCCCTCCCCCCTTCGAGTCTTAGGTGGGGGCACTGACCTCCGCAGTCCAACCACAGCTGCTGGCTGGTGTGCCGTCTCCCTCAGTAGAGGCTGTTCCAGTGCTTTCCACCTGGCCTTTCCCCGCATCGTAGCCCTTACTCTACAGTCAGGGAACCGCTGTGAGGACTCTGCCAGCTGCTGAGGATTTATCTTCCAGCTGTGCCTTCCAGTGAGCCTGATATGGACAGACCTGAGCTGCAGCGGCCCCGATGTCCTGGCCTCCAGGGGCCCATCTGACTGGGGGGTCCCCAGGGAGGCTTGGGGTCTCCTGGAGGGGGTGCGGGTTCAGAGCCAGTGTCTAGGGGCCCCTGGAAACTCTCATTATCCCTCTCCCCTGGCTCACAGTCACCTGTAAGCAGCAGCAGGTCCTCAGGGAAGGCTGGGAGAGACTGACAGCAGCCACTTCCGGGGTGTCCTGGGTCCGTCCTCAAGGGGACCTGGCCTCCCCTTCCTTCAAGGTCCTGGGGCTGAAAACTGGCTAAGCCCAGGGCCTCAGCGAGTGGCCGTGACCCTCTGTCTTTATGATTCAGGTAGACGTTAGTTACTTCACTCGGCCTAGGACTACTTCCTTATCCAGGTAAGAACCCAGCAGGCTTCCACACCAGCACCAGGGCCGAGCAGCTAAGACCATGGGTCAGCGCAGTCCAACTGTTCTGGCCACTGTCTTGCCCCTGATGGTCATCCCTGCCACTGTGCCCACCTTGCTTGCGGCAGCGAGTGCCCCCACCAGGCTCCTGCCGCCCTGGGGCCCAGTGGCCCTGCTCACTGAGGCCCCCGTTACGTGACCACAACTCCCACCTCAAGGCCTGGACAGCAGAGGACGCAGCCCCGCCCTCTGAGGGTACGGTCCTTGGGGTGCTGGGGCTCCCCATGGGTGTGCTCCCCACAGCCATGCTGAGAGGGTCTTCTGGGCCCTCCCAGGAGGGTGGGCAGGTCTTGCTCGACAAACCCACTCTCACATCCTATATCCCCAAACCTTTGAACAAGGGAGGTAGGCCACCCCCAGTTCGGGCCATCGTGACAGGCCATGTTTTGGCCCCTGTCTCAGCGAGCCCCACCCTGCTCCCCGGAGCGGCGGCAGGGGATGCAGGGTCTCTGCTCAGAGGCTCGTGTCCACAAATCCAGTCCCACAGACTTCATCCTCCAGCATCCTACACCTTCAGCATCCATCTCTCAGGTCCCCTCGGCTTCTGTCTGCATAGATCAGAAAGCTCCGCTCCCTCTGGAGCACGGAGCACCTCGTCCTGAGTCACACTTTGGGGACCCGCTGGGACTTGAGTCGAGTTATGGGTCTAGAAGCCAAGAGGTGGTGAGGGCACGTCCTGAGGAGAAGCAGCAGCATCCTCCATGGCAACCATCTCCAGGGGACTGTTAGCATCTCCCCAGGCAATGCAGGGTCAACCCCTCCAGATGGAGGTGGGAAGGTTCCTACTCATTGGCGCTGGAGAGACTTCTTCAGCTGGCAAAGAGGACTCGTGAGAATTTGAGGGCTCAGGGTCCCTCATTCCTCCAGGATCTTCCCACATGTCCTCACCCCAACACACAGTCTCCTGGTCTTCCTACTTTAACCGCAGACTCTGCAAGGCTGGGAGCTGAACTCACGTGGTAAGTCAGGATGCGACTGGGCACGTGGCTGCCAGTAACCTCAATCTTGCAGCAGAAGGAGATAAGGCTTTCCTCAGGCCATACAGGGAAGCTCTTTATGATTATTTATGAGATTATTTATGACTATGAGGTTATTTTCTGAGATTATCTTTAAGATTATTTATGCGACTCTTGAGCTGGGAATTTGAAATCTCAGACTCGCACTTCTCCTGAACCACTTTGTCCAGAGGCGCCAGGAGACACCAGCCAATGTTGCGACATTCTCCAGTTTTCCAAAGATGTTCGAAAGTCTCATCTACAGAGTAGTGCAGCTCCTTGCTTCGTGTGAGTGGTTGATGGGGAAGGTGCAGATATTAATACTTTGAGTATCTCTCTTGCCAGATCCCATCATGGAGTACCGGTGTTTTCACTCTGGCTGGAAATAGAGTCGTTGGTGTCTTTAAACCCCATCAGGTTAGAAAACTGATCCTAGAAACCTGGAATTCAGAAAATTCATTCTTAACATTCTGTACCCTCTGGCACCACTCTCAGTACCCAAATCTTTGTTATTAATAGTTAGGGTTCTCTAGAGAAAGAGAACCATGAGAGATACAGATTTATCTTGGGAAATTGGCTCACTTGATTATGGGGGTTGAGAAGTCCCACCATCTGCTGTCTGTAAGAGGGCAGCCCAGGAAAGTCTGTGGTGAGATTTAGCCCAAGTCCGACCACTGCAGGCAGAAGGTCAGTGTCCAGTCTGAGAAACCAGACAGAAAGCAGAGGAGTCCTCCTTCCTCTACCAGTGTTCTGGTCCGGCCTCGCTGGGTGGGATGGTGCCCATCCACACAGGGAGGCCACCTGCTCTCCTGCATCCACAAATCAGTGCCAGTCTCACCTGGAAACACCCTCCCAGACGTCCCAGGAACGTGTAGAAGCTGAGCTCCCAGTGATCAGTCACATTGACTCAAACACCCCTGCTGGGAGAACAGACTCGAAGCCTGCTCTGCAGAGAAGAGCATGGTGTTCCCATCTGGAAGAGGGGTGTAAGGCCCTTCCCACCTCCAGGGCTGTGAAGTCCCTATGGAAACACGTTAGAAGAGCCACGGGCCACCCAAGGCAAATATAATGTGAACCTTAAATGAAACTTGGAATTACCTAGTAACCACATTAAAGGGAAAAAAAAAAGGAACAAAGAAATGCATTTTAATAATATATCCAAATGAATAACATTTCAACATATAATCAATACGAAAACCATTAAGTAGATAGCTCGCCATTCCTTTTCGTATTAAGTTTGGAAATCAGATGTGTATTCTGTTACACTTACATGGGGCTGGCATGTTTCAAGCGCTGAACACATGCGGGACTCATGCTACATGCTGGGCCACACAGGCCTGGCAGGAGCAGCAAGCTGCATCGTGGCTCTGCATTTTCCAGTCTGTATTTGGTGCTTTGACACCTCGGGGCTCCAGGGACCCTGGAGAGACTGCCCGTCCCTGGGAGGGGTGGCTCCTAGAGATAAAAGCCAGACATCATCACACCGTCTCGGGCAGAGCACAGACCCACCACCTCCTCTATAGGACTCTGACGCTCAGGACCACCAGCCCCTGCCCCCATCACCCCAGATCAGGAACCAGACAGCCAGGGCAGCCCCTGTGCCCCCAGAGCAGCTGGAATTATTAAACCAGCCAGCATTAAGCCTGTGCACCCAGCCCTTCCAGCTCCACCTGTGGAAACCACAACCANCAGGAACCAGACAGCCAGGGCAGCCCCTGTGCCCCCAGAGCAGCTGGAATTATTAAACCAGCCAGCATTAAGCCTGTGCACCCAGCCCTTCCAGCTCCACCTGTGGAAACCACAACCAAGCCTCCTCTCCACATCTCCCACTCCCTCTGCTCCCGACCCAGCCCCAGCATCCCGTCCTGCCCCTCCTCTCAGAAACTGTGACCGTCTGTTCAAGGCTCATCTCCGGCTCTGTTGGCCTTGCTATGCCTGAATAATAACAAAATCTGTACTTTAAAACACCTACTGGGGACTTCCCTTGTGGTCCAGGTTCCACATGCCATGTGGCATGGCCAAAAAGGAAAAAAATATCAGGGAAGTAAGGTATTCATAAAGGCATAAAAATAAAGAAAACACAGATTTCTCACTGGCAACAATGCGAGAATATAATTTTTTAAATATATATAGAAAAAAATCTGTTACCCCAGGATTCTATACTCACTGAAAGTATTTTGCAAAGATTCAGAGACACAAAGTTTTTTTCAGACATTTAAAAGCTGAAACAATTAATCACCGGCAGAACTACACTAGAAAAATATTAAAGAATGTCTTTCATGAGAATTCTCTGGCATCCACACCAGCACCAGGGCCGAGCAGCTAAGACCATGGGTCAGCGCAGTCCAACTGTTCTGGCCACTGTCTTGCCCCTGATGGTCATCCCTGCCACTGTGCCCACCTTGCTTGCGGCAGCGAGTGCCCCCACCAGGCTCCTGCCGCCCTGGGGCCCAGTGGCCCTGCTCACTGAGGCCCCCGTTACGTGACCACAACTCCCACCTCAAGGCCTGGACAGCAGAGGACGCAGCCCCGCCCTCTGAGGGTACGGTCCTTGGGGTGCTGGGGCTCCCCATGGGTGTGCTCCCCACAGCCATGCTGAGAGGGTCTTCTGGGCCCTCCCAGGAGGGTGGGCAGGTCTTGCTCGACAAACCCACTCTCACATCCTATATCCCCAAACCTTTGAACAAGGGAGGTAGGCCACCCCCAGTTCGGGCCATCGTGACAGGCCATGTTTTGGCCCCTGTCTCAGCGAGCCCCACCCTGCTCCCCGGAGCGGCGGCAGGGGATGCAGGGTCTCTGCTCAGAGGCTCGTGTCCACAAATCCAGTCCCACAGACTTCATCCTCCAGCATCCTACACCTTCAGCATCCATCTCTCATGTCCCCTCGGCTTCTGTCTGCATAGATCAGAAAGCTCCGCTCCCTCTGGAGCACGGAGCACCTCGTCCTGAGTCACACTTTGGGGACCCGCTGGGACTTGAGTCGAGTTATGGGTCTAGAAGCCAAGAGGTGGTGAGGGCACGTCCTGAGGAGAAGCAGCAGCATCCTATGGCAACCATCTCCAGGGGACTGTTAGCATCTCCCCAGGCAATGCAGGGTCAACCCCTCCAGATGGAGGTGGGAAGGTTCCTACTCATTGGCGCTGGAGAGACTTCTTCAGCTGGCAAAGAGGACTCGTGAGAATTTGAGGGCTCAGGGTCCCTCATTCCTCCAGGATCTTCCCACATGTCCTCACCCCAACACACAGTCTCCTGGTCTTCCTACTTTAACCGCAGACTCTGCAAGGCTGGGAGCTGAACTCACGTGGTAAGTCAGGATGCGACTGGGCACGTGGCTGCCAGTAACCTCAATCTTGCAGCAGAAGGAGATAAGGCTTTCCTCAGGCCATACAGGGAAGCTCTTTATGATTATTTATGAGATTATTTATGACTATGAGGTTATTTTCTGAGATTATCTTTAAGATTATTTATGCGACTCTTGAGCTGGGAATTTGAAATCTCAGACTCGCACTTCTCCTGAACCACTTTGTCCAGAGGCGCCAGGAGACACCAGCCAATGTTGCGACATTCTCCAGTTTTCCAAAGATGTTCGAAAGTCTCATCTACAGAGTAGTGCAGCTCCTTGCTTCGTGTGAGTGGTTGATGGGGAAGGTGCAGATATTAATACTTTGAGTATCTCTCTTGCCAGATCCCATCATGGAGTACCGGTGTTTTCACTCTGGCTGGAAATAGAGTCATTGGTGTCTTTAAACCCCATCAGGTTAGAAAACTGATCCTAGAAACCTGGAATTCAGAAAATTCATTCTTAACATTCTGTACCCTCTGGCACCACTCTCAGTACCCAAATCTTTGTTATTAATAGTTAGGGTTCTCTAGAGAAAGAGAACCATGAGAGATACAGATTTATCTTGGGAAATTGGCTCACTTGATTATGGGGGTTGAGAAGTCCCACCATCTGCTGTCTGTAAGAGGGCAGCCCAGGAAAGTCTGTGGTGAGATTTAGCCCAAGTCCGACCACTGCAGGCAGAAGGTCAGTGTCCAGTCTGAGAAACCAGACAGAAAGCAGAGGAGTCCTCCTTCCTCTACCAGTGTTCTGGTCCGGCCTCGCTGGGTGGGATGGGGCCCATCCACACAGGGAGGCCACCTGCTCTCCTGCATCCACAAATCAGTGCCAGTCTCACCTGGAAACACCCTCCCAGACGTCCCAGGAACGTGTAGAAGCTGAGCTCCCAGTGATCAGTCACATTGACTCAAACACCCCTGCTGGGAGAACAGACTCGAAGCCTGCTCTGCAGAGAAGAGCATGGTGTTCCCATCTGGAAGAGGGGTGTAAGGCCCTTCCCACCTCCAGGGCTGTGAAGTCCCTATGGAAACACGTTAGAAGAGCCACGGGCCACCCAAGGCAAATATAATGTGAACCTTAAATGAAACTTGGAATTACCTAGTAACCACATTAAAGGGAAAAAAAAAAGGAACAAAGAAATGCATTTTAATAATATATCCAAATGAATAACATTTCAACATATAATCAATACGAAAACCATTAAGTAGATAGCTCGCCATTCCTTTTCGTATTAAGTTTGGAAATCAGATGTGTATTCTGTTACACTTACATGGGGCTGGCATGTTTCAAGCGCTGAACACATGCGGGACTCATGCTACATGCTGGGCCACACAGGCCTGGCAGGAGCAGCAAGCTGCATCGTGGCTCTGCATTTTCCAGTCTGTATTTGGTGCTTTGACACCTCGGGGCTCCAGGGACCCTGGAGAGACTGCCTGTCCCTGGGAGGGGTGGCTCCTAGAGATAAAAGCCAGACATCATCACACCGTCTCAGGCAGAGCACAGACCCACCACCTCCTCTATAGGACTCTGACGCTCAGGACCACCAGCCCCTGCCCCCATCACCCCAGACCAGGAACCAGACAGCCAGGGCAGCCCCTGTGCCCCCAGAGCAGCTGGAATTATTAAACCAGCCAGCATTAAGCCTGTGCACCCAGCCCTTCCAGCTCCACCTGTGGAAACCACAACCAAGCCTCCTCTCCACATCTCCCACTCCCTCTGCTCCCGACCCAGCCCCAGCATCCCGTCCTGCCCCTCCTCTCAGAAACTGTGACCGTCTGTTCAAGGCTCATCTCCGGCTCTGTTGGCCTTGCTATGCCTGAATAATAACAAAATCTGTACTTTAAAACACCTACTGGGGACTTCCCTTGTGGTCCAGGTTCCACATGCCATGTGGCATGGCCAAAAAGGAAAAAAATATCAGGGAAGTAAGGTATTCATAAAGGCATAAAAATAAAGAAAACACAGATTTCTCACTGGCAACAATGCGAGAATATAATTTTTTAAATATATATAGAAAAAAATCTGTTACCCCAGGATTCTATACTCACTGAAAGTATTTTGCAAAGATTCAGAGACACAAAGTTTTTTTCAGACATTTAAAAGCTGAAACAATTAATCACCGGCAGAACTACACTAGAAAAATATTAAAGAATGTCTTTCATGAGAATTCTCTGGCAGCATAGCAGCTCTGCTCTCTTAATAGAGGGGACGCGAGTTCAATCCCTGGTCAGGGAACTAAGATCCTACATGATGAATGGGGCAGCCAAAAAAAAAACAAGAACATCCTTCACGCAGGAGGAAAATTATATGAGGTGGAATTATAGATGTCCACAGAAGAACACAGAGCATCAGAAACTGTAACTGTATCAGTGTGTGTGAGCTAAGTTGCTTCAGTCAGGTCTGACTCTGTGATCCCGTGGACTGTAGCCCACCAGGCTCCTCTGTCCACGGGATTCTCCTGGCAAGAATACCCAGAGTGGTTGTCACGCCCTCCTCCAAGGGATCTTCTTGACACAGGGATCAAACCTGAGTCTCTTTTATCCCCTGCACTGGCACCACCTGAGAAGCCCAACTATATGAGTAAATATATTTAAATTGTTATTACCTAAATATATCTAGTATATATCCGTCTAGTCAAGGCTATGGTTTTTCCTGTGGTCATGTATGGATGCGAGAGTTGGACTGTGAAGAAGGCTGAGCACCAAAGAATTGATGCTTTTGAACTGTGGTGTTGGAGAAGACTCTTGAGAGTCCCTTGGACTGCACGGAGATCCAACCAGTCCATCCTAAAGCAGATCAGTCCTGGGTGTTCATTGGAAGGACTGATGCTAAAGCTGAAGCTCCAGTACTTTGGCCACCTCATGCGAAGAGCTGACTCACTGGGAAAGACTCTGATGCTGAGAGGGATTGGGGGCAGGAGGAGAAGGGGACGACAGAGGATGAGATGGCTGGATGGCATCACTGACTCGATGGACGTGAGTCTGAGTGAACTCCGGGAGCTGGTGATGGACAGGGAGGCCTGGCGTGCTGCGATTCATGGGGTCGCCAAGAGTCGGACACGACTGAGCGACTGGACTGCACTGACATAGATTTAAAAATAAGAAAGCTAAGTCATGGAACTTCCTGGTGGTCCAATGGCCAATAACCCACCTTCCAGTGCAGGGGGAGGAGCTTCAGTCCCCAGCTGGGGAGCTAAGATCCCACCTGCCACAGAGCAACCAAGCCTGCGCCGCCCCGGAGCCACGGCCACACCAGGGAAAGCCTGCACGCCACGGCGAAGGCCCAGCACAGCCAAAATGAAAATAAATTTAAAGGATAATCAGTGTTTAAACAAAAATAATGACGACATGGTGTGGGCTGTGAGATACGCAGATTGCTGACAACAACAGTACAAAGGGCGGGAGGGGCGCACGGAAGAGCTTCCCGGGAGGCCCTTACACTGCGCGTAAGGTGGCAGAGTCTCACTGGAAGGCGGATTATAAATTTAAGGCATAAACTACAAATCCTATAGCAACGACTCAAATAAGACCATGAAGGTTGTAGTTAATACGCCAACAGTATTAGTTAATAAGCCAATCTGAGGTTAGATGCCAGGAACTGATAGCATAATTAAAATTACAATATTCAAGTAATTCTTTTAAAGCTAGAAAAAGGAGCAAAGAGCAGATAAGTAAAAAGGAAACAAACAGTTGGATGACAGGCCTAACCAAATCAATAATAACCTTGAGTGTAAATGGCCTAAATATCCCAGCTAAAAGGCAGATGTCGTCATCATGGACAATAAAGAAACATCTAACTCCATGCCGCCTTTTAGAAACACACCAAATATAAAGACACAATGTGGTAAATGCAGGACGATGCTCTCATAGATGTGGCTAAAGAGACCCTGAGTACCTTGTGACACACATCCAGGGCTGAGTCTAAGATGAGGTGAGTGAGGCCCTTGCCTCAGCCGGTAATAGAATGAAGGATGCAAAAAACTCATCGATCAAGATAAATAACACCTTATTGCAGTATTTTTAAAAAATACAAATTCAAGTTAAAAATTCATGAAAATTACAATATAAATAAAAAAAATAGGATTAGTAACAGTTCAATGCTCTGCCAAGATAAGCCTTACTGGGGCCTGAGGAAAAAGAGAAAATGCCCCATGGGAATCCTTGATTCAGAGGCACCCAGATGAATCAGGTCCAGTTTCCTTGTCCCAAAAAAGCTGTGAGATAAAAAAATTTATTATTTTAAGCCACTAACTTTTGGGGTATTTGTTAAGCAGTAATGAATAATTGGTACAGATTTCAAAAGATATTCTCTCAAACTAATCAAAAGAAACCTGGAGTCACATCCATTAAGAAAAAAGAAAAATCTCCCCCTAAATTAACAGTACATCTCAAAGAGATAGAAAAGAAAAAAAACTAAGCTCTAATTTAACAAAAGGAAGAAAATAGTAAAGATTAGAACAGAGGTAAATGAAATAAAGAATAGGAAAATGATAGAAAAGAAGAACAAAACTAAGGATTTGTTCTTGAAAGCATAAAGAAAAATTGACAAAGCTGTAGCCAAGAACAAAAAAAAAAAGACAGGATTCAAATGAGTAAAATTACAAAAGAAAGAGAAGACATTACAGCTAGAACAGAAACACAGAAACACAAAGAATGACAGGAGGCCACTATGAGCAACGCCACTATTTCTAGAAGAAACGAATAACTTCCTGGAAAGATGTAACCTACTGACATTGAGCTGAAGAAACAGAAAATCGTAAGAGACACGTGAGTAAGGAGATTAAAACCAGTAATCAAAAAGCTCCCAACAAAGGACCAAATGGCTTCACTGATGAAATTTACTACACCCTTAAAGAAAAATGAGTGCCAAGTCTTCTCAAAATCTTTCAAAGACAAGAGGAAGGAATACTCCCAAACTCATTTTATGAGATCACATTACCCTGATACCAAAGCCAGATCAGGAAACTACAAGGAAAAACAGCTTCAGATCAATATTCCTGCTGAATAAACAATCAAAAACTGTCAACAAAATACTAGCAAACAAAACTCAACACACATTAAGAGGATCGGACACGAAGATCAAGTGGAATTCACCCCTGGGGCAAAGGGTGCCTCAGCAAACGCAAATCAATCAACGTGATATACCGCATTAATAGAAGGAAAGACGGAAACCATGTTCTTATCTCAATCAATGCAGAAAAAGCATCTGACAAAATTCAATATTTTTCCATGAAACAACTCTTAACAAAGTGGGTATAGAAGGAACTGCCTCAACGTGGTGATGTCCACATATGACACTCCCATGGCCAACAGCATACTCAATGATGAAGAGACGGAAACTTCCCTCTAACATCAGGGAAAAGACAAGGGTGCCCACTGCCACAGCCCTGTTCAACAAAGTGCTGAACGTCTCAGCAGAGCACTCAAGCAGGAGAAAAAATCAGACATCCAAATCGTGAAGGAAGAAGTAAAACTGCTTCTTTTTGAAAATGACCTGAACTTCTATATAGAAAACCCTAAAGATTCCACAAATCAAAGACAAACAAAACAAAAAATGATTATTACTCATCAACAAATTCAGCAAAGTTGCATGATACAAAATCGACATACAGAACTGAGTTGTGTTTCTGCACACAAATAACAAACTCATCACAAACTGCCAAAATTAATTCAAAAAGAACTACCCAAAGTAGGTTCATATCTATTTAGTAAACTAAATTTGTAGTTAAGGGAAAAAACTTACTGTTCAAAAAAACTCCAAGCTTAGGTAGAAGAGCTGGTGACTTGTTTCAAATATTTAAGGAAGAAATAAAACCAATTCTACCTAAACTCACTAAGAACAATTAAAAAGGATGAAATACTTCCCAATTCATCCTATGAAGCCAGCATCCTACTGATACCAAAGAGAGACAAACACGAGAAAGGAAGCTACAGATATTCCTCATGAACACAAGAGGCAAAAATCTAAAGAAAAGCTTCGCAGCTCAAATCCAACAGTACAAGTGGGGATCAATTCTAGAAATGCAAGCTTGTTCAACATTTTAAAAAGTCAACTCAATTAAGTGACAACATTAAATTTAAAAATAAAAGCCATGTTGTTATTTCAATAGATTCAGAAAAAAACATTTGACAAAATCCAATATCCATTCATAATTTTTAAAGTGCCAGCAAACTAGGAATCAAAGGAAACTTTCTCAGCCTAATAAAGGGCCTCAGATTTAATGGTGGAAAACTGGTTGATTTCTCCCTAAGATCAAGAATAAGACAAGGATGTCAAGGATGTCTCTTGTCAAGACTTCTGTCTAACATTGTTCTGAAAGTTTTAGCTGGTGCAATATGGCAAGAAAAAGAACCCAACTGAAAGTAAGAGCAAAATGTTTTAATTCATAGAAAACATAATCATCGATGAAGAAATCTGACCAAATCTACAAAAATAAAATAAAGTGACAGACTTCATTTTCTTCGGTTCCACAATCACTGCAGATGGTGACTGCAGCCATGAGATAAAAAGAAGCTTGCTCCTTGGAAGAAGAGCTATGACAAACCTGCTTTAATTCAGTTCAGTCGCTCAGTTGTGTCCGATTCTTTGCAACCCCATGGACTACAGCACTCCAGGCCTCCCTGTCCATCACCAACTCCCGGAGCTTGCTCAGACTCATGTTTATCAGGTCGGTGATGCCATCCAACCATCTCATCCTCTGTGGTCCCGTTCTCCTCCTGCCCTCAGTCTTTCCCAGCATCAGGGTCTTTTCAAATGACTCAGTTCTTTGCATCCAGTGGCCAAAGTACTGGAGTTTCAGCTTCAGCCTCAGTCCTTCCAATGAACATTCAGGACTGATTTCCTTTAGGATGGAGTGGTTGGATCTCTTTGCAGTCCAAGGGACTCCCAAGAGTCTTCAACACCACAGTTCAAAAGCATCAAGTCTTCGGCACTCAGCTTTCTTTATAGTCCAACTCTCACATCCGAACACGACTACTGGAAAAACCGTAGCCTTGACTAGACGGACCTTTGTCAGCAAAGCAATGTCTCTGCTTTTTAGTGTGTTGTCTAGGTTGATTATAGCTTTTCTTCCAAGGAGCAAGCGCCTTTTAATTTCATGGCTGGAGTCACCATCTGCAGTGATTTGGGAGCCCCAAAAAATAAAGTCAGCCACTGTTTCCACTGTTTCCCCATCTATTGCCATGAAATGATGGGACCAGATGTCATGATCTTAGTTTTCTGAGTGTTGAGGTTTAAGCCAACTTTTTCACTCTCTTCTTTCACTTTCCTCAAGAAGCTCTTTAGTTCTTCTTCACTTTCTGCCATAAGGGTGGTGTCATCTGCATATCTGAGATTATTGATATTTTTCCCAGGAATCTTGATCCCAGCTTGTGCTTCTTTCAGCCCAGTGTTTCTCATGATGTACTCTGCATATAAGTTAACTAAGCAGGGTGACAATATACAGCCTTGACGTACTCCTTTCCCGATTTGTTCCATGTCTGGTTCTAAGTGTTGCTTCTTGGCCTGCATACAGGTTTCTCAGGAGGCAGGTCAGGTGGTCTGGTATTGCCACCTCTTGAAGAATTTTCCACAGTTTGTTGTGATCCACACAATCAAAGGCTTTGGCATAGTCAGTAAAGCAGAAGAAGATGTCTTTCTGGAACTCTCTTGCTTTTTGAATGATCCAACGAATGTTGGCAATTTGATCTCTGGTTCCTCTGCCTTTTCTAAAGCCAGTTTGACCATCTGGAAGTTCATGGTTCATGTACTGTTGAAGCCTGGCTTGGAGAAATTTGAACATTACTTTGCTAGCCTATGAGATGAGTGCAACTGTGCGGTAGTTTGAGCATTCTTTGGCATTGCCTTTCTTTGGGACTGGAATGAAAACTGACCTTTTCAGTCCTGTGGCCACTGCTGAGTTTTCCAAATTTGTTGGCATATTGAGTGCAGCACTTTCACAGCATCATCTTTCAGGATTTGAAATAGCTCAACTGGAATTCCGTCACCTCCACTAGCTTTGTTTGTAGTGATGCTTTCTAAGGCCCACTTGACTTCACATTCCAGGATGTCTGGCTCTAGATCAGTGATCACACTATCGTGATTATCTGGGTTGTGAAGATCTTTTTTGTACAGTTCTTCTGTGTATTCTTGCCACCTCTTCTTAATCTCTTCTGCTTCTGTTAGGTCCATACCATTTCTGTCCTTTATTGAGCCCATTTTTGCATGAAATGTCCCTTGGTATCTCTAATTTTCCTGAAGAGCTCTCTAGTCTTTCCCATTCTGTTGTTTTCCTCTATTTCTTTGCATTGATCACTGAGGAAGGCTTTCTTATCTCTCCTTGTTATTCTTTGGAACTCTGCATTCAGATGCTTATATCTTTCCTTTTCTCTTTTCTTTTTGCTTCTCTTCTTGTCACAGCTATTTGTAAGGCCTCCCCAGACAGCTGCTTTGCTTTTTTGCATTTCTTTTCCATGGGGATGGTCTTGATCCCTGTCTCCTGTACAGTGTCATGAACCTCCGTCCATAGTTCATCAGGCACTCTGTCTATCAGATCTAATCCCTTGAGTCTATTCGTCACTTCCACTGTATAATCAGGATTATATTCATGGATTAGGAGATCCAATAGATATTATTTTTCCCCACATTGATCTAATCTTTTTTTGTTTCTTTTTCTTTTTAACCTTCTTTTTCTGTTTGTTTTGCTTTGGTTTTGTCTTTTCCTTCCTTGTTTTTTACAGACCCGCATGTCCAGGGCTGACTTCAGTGGGTTGCCGCGAGGGAGCTGCTCTGCGAGAAGCCGGGTGGAGGAGCAGGTCGTCTGCTAATGATTTAGAGCAGTGCATGATGGGCGAGCGGGTGGCAGCCTTTCTGGCTGTGCCCCATGTCCCAGGAGGAAGGGCTCTCTGCACTGAACCCCAGTGCCGACGCACGGCGGGGCACACCACGCTGCTGGAGAGACGCGGGCTCTGGCCCACTGGCGGGTGCTGCTGGGGGCCACTGGGGACTGGCTGTCCGAGGCCAACCGAGGCTCATGTGGCCCTGCCATATCATTCCGCCTGGGTGCACGTTGATCTATAGATCTGACACAATCTCGATCAAAATCCCAGCACATTTTTTTTTAAGTTGACAAACTTTTAAAATCCTTGTGTTCTTTATAACTCAAATTAATTCATCTTCATGCCTTGATTGGTATTTTATCTGTGAATGTTTGGAAGTTATCAGGTTAGGATGAAACACATTATAATTTTTACCATTAAAATTAATGGATTTCCTTTCCCATTTAAAGGCTTTTCACTTCCCAAAAGGACTGTCATGAACAGATTAATATTTTTAAGCATGGAGTAAATGTACACAGGAGTCTTTCTCCAAGCTTTCTATCCTCCAGCTCCGTCTGGGTGACAATCCCATGCCGTGTGGCGTTTTCCTATTAAGCTCCATCAGGTTGCCTTCATGTCAGATGTGGCGAGTCCCTCTTTCTTGTCCTTTTTATTCAAAGCTGATCCACCTACTCATGGACCATTATGCTTCAGCATCAACATTCAGAAAACAAAACTCATGGCATCTGACCCCATCACTTCTCGGCAAATAGATGGGGAAAAGTGAAAACAGTGACAGGTTTTATTTTCTTGGACTCTAAAATCACTGTAGATGGTAACTGCAGCCACAAAATTCAAAGACCCTTGCTCCTTTGCCGGGGTCCAGCCCTGGTGGAACCAGGGTGATTTGAAGGAGAGACGGAGTAGGCGAGGAAAAAACTTACTTATATAGAAATATAAAAGAGATTAAGAAGAAATAGTGTAGTAGGAAAATTAAGTGGAGAAAAGAGGCTGAATAACTTGGTTTACAGGGAAGGCCAATAAAGTTCCAGACAAGGAGCTTGCACCATCTACTTTAGGCGCCAGCGCCCGCTCGAATATTGGAGAGTGCCCCGCCTTGGGCGCTCTCTCTCATGGATCTTAGTGCCAGGGCAAGTAAGTAGACTTGGTGAGCCGCCCTGCTCCAGATGGGAATTTAGCCTGAAATTAAAGAGGAGAAGGAAGGAGAGGGAAAAGGGGTGGGAGAAAGAGACATGGGGGGAGCCAGATTCCCAAGAAACTAGGCTGAGAGACTAGTCCGAGAAACTGGTCCATCCTTTATTGTTCAAGGGGCTATTTATACTTTTGATAATACATGGAGATCAATGGATAACACAAAGTTATACAGTTAGCAGTTTAGACTCTTATCAAAACCAGGCTTTTCTCTCTGCATACCTGACTGCAAACACAAGTCTTAGGTGCTTTACAACATCTTCCGGCCCAAAAAAGGGCCAATTAACAGCTTTTTTCTGATAAGGGTTTGTTAACTAAAGACTTATTTGTGTTGATCTTCCCAAAGTTTGCGCTACTCTCAGAAAGCACTAAATAAAGTTACATTCTTACATAGCAAAGATACAACAAATTATAACAAATGAAAGGAGTACAGTGATTTATAACAAAGGAAAAGTAATTAACTCAAAAGTCTAGTGTTGCTAACATCAAAACTACTATATATCTTTTTCCATGTCCCGTTTACATTGATTAACATCCTCCCAGGTCCCTAAAAGATAAAGAATATGGAGACCTGGTGGCAATCATTGAGTCAACAGTGAAAACCTGTCACCAATAAGATTTTTAACTCTTTAGAAAAGGCTCTGTATCTTTAAGATGCTTTTAAGCTTTGTGCCTCTCACGGTTGGGGGCTGTAAGCAATTCACAAGCTGTAAGGGGTCCGGGGAACCTGTTAGGCAAGCTAGAGAACTACCAGAGGAGGTTTAACTGAAACATCCCTTTCAAATGCAGAAGACCAAAGCTTAGAGATGACTTTTTCCGGAGTGTATCAGAAGAGTAGAGAAGCAGAGAACAAAAGCCGGCAGATTTTTATTTTTGGGGGGGTGGATGCTCAGGAAATTCCAGGGGGAAAACCTGAAGCCGTCACGTCCTTGCGTTTGTCAGGCTTCCTTCCACATGACCGTGTCACGGGTGGAATTCCTCACGCTGGCTCCCGGCACTCCTTGGAAGAAAAGTTATGACCAACCTAGACAGCATATTGAAAAGCAGAGACATGACTTTGCAGACAGATGTTTATATAGTCAAAGCTATGGTTTTTCCAGCAGTCATGTATGGATGTGAGAGCTGGACCATGAAGAAGGCTGAATGCTAAAGAATTGATATTTTCAAATTATGGAGCTGGAGAAGACTCTTGAGAGTCCTTCAGACTGCAAGGAGATCAAACCAGTCAGTCCTAAAGGAAATCAGTCGTGAATATTCATTGGAAGGACTGATGCTGAAGCTGAAGCTCCAGTACTTTGGCCACCTGATGCAGAGTTGACTAATTGGAAAAGACCCTGATTCTGGGAAAGACTGGGGGCAAGAGGAGAAGGGGGTGAAAGAGAATGAGATGGTTGGATGGCATCACTGACTTAGTGGACGTGAGTCTGAGCAAACTCCAGGAAGTGGTGAAGGACAGTTGGTATGCTGCAATTCATGGAGTCGCAAAGAGTCAGACACGATTTAGCAACTGAACAGTAATCCACATTAGAGTAAGTGTACCAAATATTTCAAACTCCCAGCTGAGATGTGAATCAGGGTGGCACTGGATAAATTTGGGTTAATTTCAAGAGGTTTGACATTTTTGTCATATTAAGGCATTCCTACAAGAAATGTCTGTCTGTTCACTTCAACATCCTCCACCAGCATCTCTGAGTCTAGAATTTGGCACAGGAAAACCTGGCACATTCCTGACCCGTGAATCTCCAGTTGCTCTTGGTTTTGGTAGTTAGAGGTGACGTCTTGTACGCTGTTTTATATTCCCATTGGTGATTTTTACAGGCATGGAGAGCAGATCCTTGGTCTCTCCTACTTTCATACCCCTTTCAGCAGCTTCTGGAAGTAATTTATCTTATTGTTTGAGAACCTTGTTGCCAGAGTGGGTGTTACTGTGGCAAACATTCTAAATACTCTGAAGTTTCATGTCTCTGAAAGTGTTTTTATTCCACTTTCACATTTAAATGATAATGATATGCTGGAAAGTCCTCTGTGAAAAGTTATTGGTCCTCTGAACTTTCCATATATGACTTCTCCTTGTATCTAGCACTGCTCTTGAGAAGAACGATATGAAGCTCATTCGTTCAGGCCATCTTCAGGTTACTCTGGAACGTTTTCAAATATTTTCTCCTGCTGTTTCTCTTTCCCTCTGTGACTCCTCTTGTCCAATTAGCTCGTGTTCCTTTTCCTCCCCACATGCTCAGGGTCCCCTCTGATAGTCCATTTCACAGCATCGCAGTGCTGATTTATGTAGGTGTAAATCACCCATCTGGAGAAGGCAGTGGCACCACACCCCAGTACTCTTGCCTGAAAAATCCCATGGACGGAGGAGCCTGGTGGGCTGCAGTCCATGGGGTCACCAAGAGTCGGACACGACTGAGCAACTTCACTTTCACTTTTCACTTCCATGCATTGGAGAAGGAAATGGCAACCCACTCCAGTGTTCTTGCCTGGAGAATCCCAGGGACGGGGGAACCTGGTGGGCTGCTGTCTGGGGGGTCACACAGAGCCGGACACGGCTGAAGTGGCTTAGCAGCGGCAGTCCGTCGCCTGTCAGCGTGAAGCAGCGGGTGACAGTGGGAAGAGCAACAGCAGCACACCTACAGCTTCGGGGCTCCTCCCCACAGAATACAATCACGAGCAAGATGCCAGCTTCCCCGCGCAGAGCAACCGTGAACCTGCGACTTGCACTTAATCACGTGTTAAAAGCTAGTGTCTCCAGGTGGTCCTCTCTTGGCCATGCGGACAACTGGGACCACATTTACCTGCTGTCAGCGCCCAGAGAACAGGGAGCAGCACGTGTGACTTTGTGTTCAAACTCGGACAGCGGGGAGTGAGGGAGCTGTGAGAAAAGTGAAACTAACCCGGGGGTCAGGGGGGTGATTCTCCAGCTGAGCCCAAGGTTTCACGGAGGTGGGGAGGTGGAACTCTAAGGTCAAGGAGGCTGAGGGAAGGAGGATTTGCAGACAGACCCATGGAGAGAGGGAAACAGAGAGACACACTGCATGCGTCTCACACAGACACACACACACATATGCAAGCGTGCGCGCACACATGCACACGCACACACATGCACACGCACGTGCACGCACACACACGCACTGCAGTTCTCCACCACCTTCAGTGCTCCTGGAAGTTCACCATACTTGCTGACCTTTCCTCAGATCCCTTCCTCCCTCTAGCTTCTAGGGTTTCTCCATGGTTGATCCTGAGTGTCCCCATCTAGCGGCCACTTCTGGCGTTGGAATGGATTAGCCCCTCTCCCTCTCTCTGCAGGGGAGAGTGGATGCCGCAGGCAGGGCTGGTGAGTCCGGCTGACGGCTACTGAGGTCAGAAGAGTGAGGCCATAGGCTGATGGCCATGAAGGAGAGCAGTGCAGCTGTGGAGAATATTCTGGACCTACTGCCAAAAAGCCAGACACAAAAGGACACCTCCTGTGCGACTCATCCTTCATCGAGGATGAGTCCTGTATGTCTCCACTCACATGAGGCCCCCGGAGGGGTCAGATTCCTAGAGACAGATGTTGGGGTGGTGGGGCCAGACTGGAGAGGGAGAAGGAGTGAGTGCTTCATGGGGACAGAGTGTGGGTTTAGGGAGACGAGAGCGTTCTGGAGGAAGCTAGCGTGATGGTCCGGCTGCGGTGCACTCAACGCCACGCAGCCGTGCGCTTAGGATTATGACGGGAAATTCTGTGTATCACACCACATCCTTCCAATATTTATTTATTTGACTGTGTCTCAGTCACAGCACACAGGATCTTTAGCTGTGGCATGTGGGACCTACTTCCCTGACCAGGGGTCAAACCTGGGCCCCCTGCACTGGGAGCTCGGAGACTTAGCCACTGGACAACCAGGGAAGTTCCACAGCTCCATTTCTGTCTCTGGATTTGCCTGTTCTGGGTTTTTCACACACAGGGAGTGGTACAAAATGCTATGTGCTTTTTTTTTTGACTGTACTTCACTTTTTCCAGTGGCTCAGATGGTAAAGAATCTGCCTGCAGTGCAAGAGACCCACGTTTGATTCCTGGGTCATGAAAATCCCCTGGAGAAGGAAATGGCTATCCACTCCAATATTCTTGCCTGGAGAATTCCCTGGGCAGAGGAGCCTGCAGGGCTACTCACGGAGTCAGACACAACCGCACGCACAGCTTCTGAGTACAGGCAAAGCAGGACCACACCCCCCCCTCCCTGTACGACCAGAAGCACACCCCTCCCCCGAAGGCAGGAGGCCCCTTCCCCCGCCCGGGGGTGGCGTCCGCTCCTGTTCTGGCCCGGTCACATTCCCACTCTGATGGTTAGCGATTTACCTGCAGAGACAGAAGGGTGGGCCAGGAACCACGATCACACCCTCCAAGCGCTGTGGCTAGCCGGGCGCCGGGGCTGGTCTCTGTCAGCACCTCCCCCACGCCCACCTCCACATCCTCTTCACCTCCGTAGGCACCTCAGCGATGCTGGCTCCCTGCCTTGGGTCAATCCAAGGCCTCATTCCTGACAGGCCTGGGCCGATGGCTATAATTCCCATTTGATTTCCATCACAGGACCAGGAATCTCCGTGCTCCAGGGGACTTCTGCCTTCCAGACATGTTCTTTTTCATCCTCACCTCCTTGGAGTAAGCACCGGTTCCCGCCCGATGGAACAGATCACCCCAACCTCGAAGACTCCATGGTGGCCCGGGTTTAATGGACTCTTCGCGTGTCTTTGGTGGGATCCCTCCTCCCTTGGGAACTTGAATTTCTAGACAAAAAAACCTAGAGTCGTGGGGACAGGAGGCAAAGACGCACCAGAGGCATTTCATTCGGGTAACAGAGCTCATTGCCATTTCTCCCTCATGATTCCCAGAACCACACATCTGAGCAAAGAGAGAAAACGCTGATTCAGAACACCCCGGCCCTGCACCCCCAGCAGGCGCTACAGCCGCATCCTCAAAAGCTCGTTACGCTGTCCTGTTGGGCCAGCTGCTTCCAGGTGATGGGGGTTCTCAGGAAACCTACAAGTCAGTTAGCCTGACACAGCCAGCAGTGGAATGGGTTTCTTTGCTGGCAGCCTGTGACGGCGGGCTAGGCATCCCGCTGGGCACAGGGGGTATGTCTGCAGCCACGCGGGGGCAGGAAAGTGACTCCATACTCGGAGCGTCTAGTCTAGGGAAGCCGCCTGGTGCCCTTCCCACGTGGAAGCAGCTGCCTCACCCGTGGCCCTGGGGTGGTGTCCAGACTGCCCGGACCGCATCAGGGCATCGGTGTTGTCTCTGGTGTTTTGCGAGAGGCCCTTGGTGGACAGCCATGTGGAGTGGGCAGTCCGTGTGCCAAGCCCACCCATCACCTCCTCCGTGGCAGCCATGAGCCCTCTGGACAGAGGTTGGCGGAGATCCACAGAAGGGCCAGTGGTCTGCCTGGTAACTGAGATCCTCCCTGGCCGCGGCAGCAGCTCGGCGTTCACACGGGCCTCAAACGCCTCCCCTTTCTGTGTCCTTTGGGGAAGTCTAACCTCGCCCCTCTTTCCCAGACCTCCCGCCAGCAACTTTCCAACTGTGCCCCTTCCAAGTACCTGACCAACTAGCCAAACTGTTCACAGCTATGATGTCTCTAGACCTGAGACCCCGACCTCTCCTTCCAGGGAAAGTCCAACGAAGAGATGCTGCTTGAGTTCCTGGAGTCTGGGCTGTTCACTTCGGGTGGTGACCCCACACAGAGCAGAGCCCTTGGAGAGAGGCCCTGGCTCGCCCTTCCTCGGTCACCAGGTCATGGGACGGTCCCATGAGGCCAGAGGTGACACAGCAGGGGTGGGCACAGCAGGCTTGGCAGCCGCTCCTCACGTGACCTGCTTGCATCCTCAGAACCTGCCCTGACCTGTGTTGCATGACCCCTTCTCTGATGGTGGAACAGGACCGTGTGTGCCCAGCTTCACGGCGTGGAACTGTAAGCCCAGCTGCACCGTCTGGGCTGGGCTCTTTGGTGGGATACCCATCCTTTGCTTTTCATCTGCCCTGCATTCATTTAGTTTTCTTATTGTTGGACTTAAAAATTTTCTTCTACAGTATAGTTGCTTCGCGGTGCCGTTTTAGTTTCTGCCGCAGCAAAGGGAGTCAGCTATGAGTGTACATGTATCCCCTTTGTTGGATTTCCTTCCCGTTTAGATCGTCACAAAGCACAGAGCATCTCTGCTGTGCAGCAGGTTCTCATCAGTTACCCATTTCACACGTTCAGCCGTGTCCGACTCTTTCTGACCCATGGACTGCAGCACCCCAGGCTTCCCTGTCCCTCACTGTCTCCCAGAGTTTGCTCAGACTCATGTTCACTGGGTCGGTGACGCCATCCAACCGTCTTATCCTCTTTCGTCAGATACTCTTCCTCTGATAATCCTTCTCCTCCTGCCATCCATCTTTCCAGCATCAGTCTTTTCCAGTGAAACAGTTCTTCCCATCAGTGGCCAAAGGACTGGAGCTTCAGCTTCAGCATCAGTCTCTCCAGTGAGTCGGCAGGGCTGATCTCCTTTAGGATGGACTCGTGTGATCTCCCTGCAGTCCAAGGGACTCTCAAGAGTCTTCTCCAACACCACAGTTCAAAGGCATCAATTCTTCAGTGCTCAGCCTTTTTTATGGTCCAACTCTCACATCCATACACGACTCCTGGAAAAACCATAGCTTTGACTCTACAGAACTTTGTTGGCAAAGTGATATCTCTGCTTTGAAATATGCTGTCTAGCTTTGTCATAGCTTTCTTCCAAGGAGCAAGCGTCTTTGAATTTCATCGCTGGAGTCACCATCTGCAGTGATTTTGGAGCCCAAGAAAATAAGATCTGCCACTGTTTCCATTTTTCCCTATCTATCGGACTGATGCTGAAGCTGAAACTCCAATACTTCGGCCACCTCATGCGAAGAGTTGACTCATTGGAAAAGACCCTGATGATGGGAGGGATTGGGGGCAGGAGGAGAAGGGGACGACAGAGGGTGAGATGGCTGGATGGCATCACCGACTCGATGGACATGAGTTTGGGTAAACTCCGGGAGTTGGTGATGGACACAGAGGCCTGGTGTGCAGTGATTCATGGGGTCGCAAAGAGTCGGACACGACTGAGTGACTGAAATGAACTGAACTGAACTGAATTGATCTGTCATGAAGTGATGTAAATGTTAAAAGACACACACACAAAACCAGAGGCCCCCTGGGCATCAGGCGTCTTCTTAAGCAGCAGGAAGGGCCAGATGTGGGCCTCAAAGTGCCCCAGACACACCCCAGACCCCTCGAGGGTCACTAGGTAGCAGGCAGCCAGTTCTGCGGGATTTCCTGCCCACCCTCCAGCATGGCCCGTGGTAACACAGTGTCTGGATGTCACCGCTTCCTGCTCACAGGACCCGACCAGCAGGCTGTCATCGAGGTAATGGGCCAACATGACACCCTGTGGAGGGAAAGCTGGTCAGGAGCCCCGGAGCCCACACGGTTGACCAGATGTAAGATGTCTGGGAAGAAAATCCTCCCCAGGAGATGCTGCCCAGGGCGGACACGTCTGGGCGGCTGGGACAAGTCAGAATCAGGCCGAAGGGCAGAGAGAAAGCCAGAGACTGAACTCGGGGTCCTTCTGAGCCCTCAGACCCGCCCTAGGAGCACGGCAGAGCCCACACTCCATGCCGAGGGGAGGCACTGTGCTCTCGGCTGGCCCGGGGGCTCCTTCCTGGGTGGGGGGCCGTGTCACCAGCCCGTGAGGCCGAACAGCTCCTCCGACGGAGAAGGAGGAGGGATGTCTCCCTTGGGGCAGCGGTTAGGAAGCCAGGCAGAGGCTGCCACCTCCTGGCCCAGGGAGGTTGCCTCGTGGTAGGAGCGGCCTGCTTCATGGCTAACACCCCGCTCGGATTCCCAGAGGCCATTGCCCAGGTAAACTGAGGCAGGCGGCAGGCAGCAGACAGGAGCAAGGGGCCAAGCGGCTGAAGCCACAACTGCGTGAAAGGGTGTGAGAGGGAAGAAGGGAGCGAAGCGAGGAGGAGGGAGGAGC
>SJYR01000774.1:233102-255838 GCA_006410655.1 Kobus ellipsiprymnus
GCTCCCCTCCCAGGCTGGCAGGCCCCGTCCCTGCCCCCTCATTCTCGAATGTAGCCCATCTGGGAGCTTGTCCAGGTGCCCCAGCCCAGAGCTGGAATGGGAGCTCTGAGGCCCAGCAGACAGCAGGAGCCTTGCCCAGGCTGTGCCCCTGGGGTGCCCCCCGCCCCCTCCCCAGGCCGTGCCTCTGGGGCGCCCCCCGTCCCCAGCTCACACTGGCACACACGACATGCCACCTCTGCCTGAGATGTGGACTGCTGTGTCAATGTGACCCCCCGCCCCGGGCACCCTGAAGGGGTACGCCTTCTAGGGGAGTCTGGGGGTGCTCCCAGGTAGAGTCAGTACTGGACGTGGATGCAGGAGAGCAGTGCCGTCCCCCGAAGCCTGAACGGAACACACGGGGGGAAAGGAAGACACGCCCCCCTCCGGCCCCACCCGTGAGCTGGGGTGGCTCCTGGCACCTCCTCCTGCCCTCAGACTGCGGTTTCCAGCATCGCTGGGGCGCAGGCCTCCAGACTCAGGCTGGATGATGTCACCAAACTAGCCCTCCTGGGTCACCAGTGTGCCCACGCAGTTCATTCCCAGCCCTGTAACCACGCGAGCTGATTCCTCTGGGGCCAGGCCTGACGCTCTCCTATGGAAACCCTCCAGTCACCTCCACTGGGGCCAGAATCCAGGGCAGCACCATCCTTCAAGGCCAAGAGCCAGCCTCACCCTGACCTCACCACCAGCCCCCACCTCAGACCTTAGAGTCTAGCCCTCTCCCCATATTCTTCTGCTACACCCAGTAGCTTCCTGTTTCCAACCTCCCCCTCTGCCTGAAACCCTGCCCCCAATACCCCAACAAAGGTCTGTATAGTCAGAGCTATGGTTTTTCCAGCAGTCATGTTCGCATGTGAGAGGTGAACCATAAAGAAGGCTGAGCGCTGAAGAATTGATACTTTCAAACTGTGGTGCTGGAGAAGGCTCTTGAGAGTCTCTTGGCCTGCAAGGAGAGCAAACTGGTCAATCCTAAATATACATTGGATTGAACTGGATTCATTCATTCAGTCAACCCTGAATATTCATTGGAAGGGCTGAAGCTGAAGCTCCAATACTTTGGCCACCTGATGCGAAGAACTGATTCATTGGAAGAGACCCTGATGCTGGGAGAGACTGAGGACAGGATAAGAGGGGGTGACAGAGGATGAGATGGCAGGATAACATCATTGACTCAATGGACATGAGTTTGAGTGGATTCTGGGAGATAGCACAGGACTGGGAAGCCTGGTGTGCTGCCGTCCACGGGGTTGCAGAGTCGGACCCGATTTAGCCCTAGCGACTGAACAACGAAAGCACCCCACAGGGCTGGCTCCATCACTGACTTCTCCTGGAACCCCATGTAGGAGTGCCCCCCACCCCCCAGCGGCTTTCCATCCAGCATCTCCAAACAGTGTCCCTTCCCAGCACTGCCATGACCACCGTGGGGTGACATCTGTTGCCCTCACCAGGGCCTGAGGTCTTCGTGCGAAGGGGTCCTGGCTGTCCAGCTGCTCACCGCGCCGGGCACGTAGTTGGCACCTGCAGGACTGAAGCAGCGGGCAGAAGAAGCGGGGTGTTGGCCCAAGGACGCAGGCACACGGTTTTGCGGCTCCCTGAGTTTGGGCTCTCTGCCCCACCACCCCCTTCCTAGAAGGCCCAAGGAAGAGACAGCCCACAACGTTGGCAGGGAACGTCTGCATCACTGCAGGGAGCGGATGGGAGGACAGGGTGCCCAGGGCACCTAGACAGAAGTGGAAGTGTTGGTCGCTCAGTCGTCTCCGACTCTTGGTGACCCATGGACTGTAGCCCGGCAGGCTCTTCTGTCCATGGAATTCTCCAGGCAAGAATACTGGAGGGGGTTGCTGTTCCCTTCTCCAGGGGATCTTCCCAACCCAGGGACTGAATCCAGGTCTCCCACATTGCAGGCAGATTCTTAACCATCTGAGGCACCAGGGAAACCACCTAGGCAAGCAGCTCTTCAAACTGAAGCCCTGTTCTGCCTCCTGGTCAGCAAAAAGAATCCAGGCAGACCCCTCAAAGATGTTACTTCTTTTGGTTATAACCTTCAACACGCACAAACCCCACACCTGTGCTCCTGGCTCTTCCAGAAGCGTGAAGGCGAAACAAATTTTTAAATAAACCACCGAGAGAGCTACAGGACTAGCAGAGCCTCTCGATGGACACGACACAGTAGCCACTGGCCTTCTTCAGCTACTGAAATGCAGACCCCTGCACCACGAGCAAAATCAGCACGCCAGTCCCAGGCGGTGGCCCTGGCCGCGTTTCAAGCGGTCAGCAGTTACTCGTGCCAGGGTGACCGCAGAGGCAGAGCTCCTGCCTCTCCAGCTGCTGTCCCCTGGGCAGAAAGCTTGACGAATCACCTCTTTGCCCCCTGGTTAGCTCAGGCAGTGAGGGCAGTGGGGAACTAGGAGACAGCAGGGCTGTGGGTACTGGCACCACCAGGGTGTGTGTGAAACACGCCGCATGTTCCAGAGGCGGCCTGGGCCTCTTGGACGCAACACTGGCCGGGGGGACACTCTCTCTGTGACCTTTCCAGCACAGACTCCTCTACCAGCCCTCAGCGATTCCCCATTTCCATGGGGCAAGGGCCCAGTGGCCTAGACTCGGCTTCTGTGATGTTCACGCCAGGGCCTCCTCCACGGCCGCCTCCCTCCCCACCCGACCCGGCTTTCTGTCCCGGAAAGCGCTGTGAGCAAAGCGCGCTGCTCTCTGCGCTTAGCTGTTGGCCGGTGCATCACCTCCTCCATGGCGCCTTCTAGGATCGTCCCCAGGAGCCTGAAGGAGGGGGGAAGTGAGTCTTCCCTGGCTGCAGGCCAGTCCTCCCGCGCGGCCCCTCGGGGAATCGAGCGTGCCCGCAGCCCAGGGATGCGTGCGGCGCCTGGCACTGCGCGCCCAGGCCCCTGCGTCCCGACTACACTGACCTGAGTTTGGGCTCTCTGCCCCACCACCCCCTTCCTAGAAGGCCCAAGGAAGAGACAGCCCACAACGTTGGCAGGGAACGTCTGCATCACTGCAGGGAGCGGATGGGAGGACAGGGTGCCCAGGGCACCTAGACAGAAGTGGAAGTGTTGGTCGCTCAGTCGTCTCCGACTCTTGGTGACCCATGGACTGTAGCCCGGCAGGCTCTTCTGTCCATGGAATTCTCCAGGCAAGAATACTGGAGGGGGTTGCTGTTCCCTTCTCCAGGGGATCTTCCCAACCCAGGGACTGAATCCAGGTCTCCCACATTGCAGGCAGATTCTTAACCATCTGAGGCACCAGGGAAACCACCTAGGCAAGCAGCTCTTCAAACTGAAGCCCTGTTCTGCCTCCTGGTCAGCAAAAAGAATCCAGGCAGACCCCTCAAAGATGTTACTTCTTTTGGTTATAACCTTCAACACGCACAAACCCCACACCTGTGCTCCTGGCTCTTCCAGAAGCGTGAAGGCGAAACAAATTTTTAAATAAACCACCGAGAGAGCTACAGGACTAGCAGAGCCTCTCGATGGACACGACACAGTAGCCACTGGCCTTCTTCAGCTACTGAAATGCAGACCCCTGCACCACGAGCAAAATCAGCACGCCAGTCCCAGGCGGTGGCCCTGGCCGCGTTTCAAGCGGTCAGCAGTTACTCGTGCCAGGGTGACCGCAGAGGCAGAGCTCCTGCCTCTCCAGCTGCTGTCCCCTGGGCAGAAAGCTTGACGAATCACCTCTTTGCCCCCTGGTTAGCTCAGGCAGTGAGGGCAGTGGGGAACTAGGAGACAGCAGGGCTGTGGGTACTGGCACCACCAGGGTGTGTGTGAAACACGCCGCATGTTCCAGAGGCGGCCTGGGCCTCTTGGACGCAACACTGGCCGGGGGGACACTCTCTCTGTGACCTTTCCAGCACAGACTCCTCTACCAGCCCTCAGCGATTCCCCATTTCCATGGGGCAAGGGCCCAGTGGCCTAGACTCGGCTTCTGTGATGTTCACGCCAGGGCCTCCTCCACGGCCGCCTCCCTCCCCACCCGACCCGGCTTTCTGTCCCGGAAAGCGCTGTGAGCAAAGCGCGCTGCTCTCTGCGCTTAGCTGTTGGCCGGTGCATCACCTCCTCCATGGCGCCTTCTAGGATCGTCCCCAGGAGCCTGAAGGAGGGGGGAAGTGAGTCTTCCCTGGCTGCAGGCCAGTCCTCCCGCGCGGCCCCTCGGGGAATCGAGCGTGCCCGCAGCCCAGGGATGCGTGCGGCGCCTGGCACTGCGCGCCCAGGCCCCTGCGTCCCGACTACACTGACACCTCGAAGTGTGCGAGCCACACGGGGAGGGTCATGCGCCCCTTCCCCGGGAGCCGGGCTGCGGACTGGGGCTGCGGCCACTCCGCGCTCCAGCGGCAGGGGCGGGGGCGGGGCCTCGGGGCGGAGACTGTGGGCGTGGCTTCGGCGCCCTATAAATATCGGAGCGGGGCGCGCGCCCGCCCTGAGTGAGCGCGCAGTGGCTGCGAAGACTCAGGCGCGTCCCGGCCAGGCCTCCCGCTCGCCTCGCCCGCGTCCCTCCGCGCCCCTCGTCCGCGCCTGCCCCCCGCCTCCCGTCTGCGCACCCCAGCCGCCCGCCAGGCCCCCAGCCGCTCTCCAGGCCCCCAGGCCCCGCGCCCGACACCCAGGACAGGCACGCGCCCCGCAGGCCGCCCGCCGCCCGCGCCGCCATGGGGGTAGAGGGCTGCACCAAGTGCATCAAATACCTGCTCTTCGTCTTCAATTTCGTCTTCTGGGTGAGCCTGCCCCGGGGTGGGAGGGCACTCCCCGAGCCCGGCAGGCCGCGCGCTCGGCTGGGCCCCGTCAAGGGGGCGCAGCCGGGCCGCCAAGTTGCGGGGCCACCTGTGTGCGCCCAGCCTGGCTGGGTGGGAGGGCCTAGGCCGGCGAGTCGCGAAGAGGGGGTCGTCCGGGGCCGCCGCGCCCCTCGACGGCGGGTCTGGGGGCTCTAAGACGGGTTTCGGGCCTCTGCGCGTCGGGACCCAGAACCGCGCGGCCGGGCCCTTCGCGGACCCGGGGTCAGTTCCCGGCTGGTGATGGTGGTGGTGCGGTGGGTGCGTGTCCCGAGCCCAGCGCCCGGCTACTGCTTAGTTCTCCGGACCGCTGTTTCTGGGGCCACCCTGCTTCTTGGGGAAAGAGGGGCTCGAGGGCGGGGCTTCGGACGCCCCGCCCCCATGAGCTCATCAGGGCCGCCGCCCCTAGATGGGCGGCCCGGCCCGGCGCAGTGGCTGGCGAGCGGGCGGGCGGGGGGAGGTGGAGTGGCGCGCTGCAGTTTGCCTTAGTCTTGGGGACGGTCCACCCGACTCTGGGCCCAGCTCAGTTCATCCTCCTGTTTACTGTCGCCACCTTGGGGGTCGGTTTGGGGGTCCGTGCCCGGGCAGAGCGCAAACAAGAAGCGCCCTGGACCCGGGTGGCCCGCGTGCCGGGGTGCTCACAGTGGTGTCCCCAGTTTGGGGGGGCCGAGCCTCCTCACCCAGAGGTAGATTCCAGCCCCTCCTCGCCCGGGGGCGCTGCAGAGGCTGTGAGGGGCGAGGGGCTGAGTGGTGTTCCGAGTTGGCACAGGCAGGGGCCCCGGAGAGGGGGGCGACTCCGAGCCTGAGGGTGCTGGGGCGGGGTGGATGCCCAGCTCGGGGCTTGGAAAGAGGTGCCCACAGGTGAGACGTCTGAGGGGTGCTGGAGGGTCTCCTGGGGCCTCTGGGCGGCAGGCCTGGGTTGTTTCCTGATCAGCCTCAACTGCTGGCTGGTGCCCGGTGAAGCTTTGGCTTTTGTTTCCATTTCCTGTTGGTGCTGGAATTAGGGGCATGGAGATGTCTTGCTGTCCCAGGGGCCCCCAGGCGTGGGCGTCGGGAGCCCCTCTGGCAGCTGTGCACTGCCACCCCTCTGGGGCCCCCGGGCAGGGACCCGGGCCACCTCCTGGCCCCTCATTGCTTCTCACCGCCCCGGCTGCTCAGCCCTTGTCCCGGAGGACTCGGACTCTCTGCTGGATGTCAAGTCGACTTGGGGAGGCCAAAGCTTTAAAATGGCTCCTGGAGAACTGTGTGGGCCTGGAGACCTCTGATTGCCCTCCAGACGGCCCAGGGTCAGGTCCTGGGACACTGAGGCATTAGGCTGGGGAGGGCGGAGACTGGACTTGGAGTGAAGGTGTCACATTCTGCCTGCAGGGGCACCCTTGGGGGCCTGTGGCCTTCAGCCTCTGCCCTGGGGGTGGGAGCAGGGAGGCTGGCAGGATGGGCCAGGGGCCTTGGCAACCTTTGCTGAGGGGCTGGCCTTGGTGTTGATTTAGTAATCGCCTGCTTTGGCCTTGGCAAGAGGTGTCAACCAGACTCCCTCTCCCAGCGGCCTTCAAGCTTTTCCCTTGAGAGCAGAGCTTGGGAGAGCTCTGGTGGGAGGTGGGGGGCAAGGAAGAAGGGGAGCTTCCTGGAGAAGCCCCTCCCACCGCGCGGCCTGGGAGGTCTCCTGGCAGACTCTCCCCACCCCCAGCTCCTCCCAGCTGCCTCTGGTAATTTCCCAGGTTTCCCAGGCAGCCGGGGGTGGAGGCCTGACACATCCCCCGGGGCCACTCTATTCAGGCCTGAGGAATTGTTTCCCCTCCCCTCCCCAGGCGCGCCCTTCAGAGCTCTGAGAAGTTGGCTTCCAGGGGCACGGAGGCCCCACCTACCCATGGTGGGGAGCAGGGAGCCCCTCTCTGCACCCCCACCCCCAGCCAAGGGTGTGGGGCCAGGGCCTGGGCCTCGGTGCAGCCTGCTGCCCTCCTGGCTCCCTCCCTTCTGAACTGAGGGTCCTGTTAGTTTAGGAGCTGGGTGCTGGGCGTGGTGGCCTCAGGGAAGACGGCTCTCCTAGGCAGGTGTAGGCGCGGGGAGGGGGCTTCTGGAGGGCCCAGCAGGGCCAGCCCCACTCGTGCCAGCCCGGGAGGTGGAGGCCGCTGATCTGGATCCAGATCCGGGCACTTTCGCAAGTTTCGTTTCAGAGAGTAAAGCCGTCCCCGTGGGAGGCGGCGGCACAGGCCTGCTGGCACGGGGTCCTGGAAGGAGCCCGCCCCCACATGCCAGCGCACGCGTGCACGCACACAGACACACACAGGCTTACACACACACACGGGCTCTTGCACACACATACCCCATGGGTTCTCACACACAGGCTCACACACACATGGGCTCTCTCACACACACACACGGGCTTACACACAGGCTTTCACACATACACACACATGGGCTCTCACCCATACAGACACATGCAGGCTCTTACACATGCAGACACACAGGCTCTCACACACACATACGGTCTCTCACACACACACACGGGCTCTCACCCATACAGACACATGCATGCTCTTATACATGCAGACACACACAGGCTCTCGCAGACACACACAGGCTCTCACACATACACACACGGCTCTCTCTCACACATACATATCGGCTCTGCCCCCACCCCCACGCACACGTGCTCTCCCCCGTCTCCACACCAGACCCCGAGCCCCTGTGGAGGTGGCCGAGGGCTGTGAGGTGGCCCGGCTGGGGGAGGAGTGGTCCGGCCCGAGCTGGGGGGCCGGGGCCTGGAGCTCCTGCCCACTGGGGCGTGTGGGGGGCCCCGGGAGCTCCCCGGTGGGGCGGCTGGGACTCGGGGCCCTGCTGCTGGGGAGGCTCGGGGCCTGTGCAGCTCCCTGCCCTGCGCTCCTGCCCAGCCTGGAGTGGGCGAGCCGTGGTAGCCCGCTGACCGCATCTGTGAAATGGGTGTGATCACGACTTCCCCTCTGCGACAGCAGCAGCCTCGCCCTGGCGCGCCCCCCCAGCCCCCGCCGCCCTCCTGCAGTCAGGCCTCCTTCCTGAGGAGGCGGCTGGGGCGGGCTGGGGTGAGGCTGGTTAGAGGCCCTGCCCACCAGCCTGTTGCTCTCGCCTCCAGACGGCGCATGGCTGTCTCACTTAGCGGTTCTGTCGTCTTCCTTCCCGGGAGAGGGACCAGACCCAGGTGGGCTCTGCTGGGGGGCAGGGACTTTCTCTGCCTTGTTTCAAAGGGGCAGGTTGCCTCCCCTGGTGATCCCGGGCGTCTGGCTGCTGAACTCTGGGCCACGGCTGTCAATCTGGCCCAGGCCAAGAAGAGGAAGTCTGTGGTCTGTGCCCAGGTCAGGCTTGCCCCAGGGGGAGTGTCTGGGCACCAGGGGGTACAGACGTGGGAGCCCGGGACCCTGCTGTCTCTGCCCCAGTGCCCTCGCGTGTCCACCCTGTGGGGTGCTGCCCGCAGCCCGCAGCTCAGTCTCCCTCCGGAAACTTGAGTTCACCCTGATTCCTATCTCTTACTGCTTTGAAGGCCAGACAGAAATAAGCTCCCGCCAAACCACTCTCCTCCCCAGTAATCTACCCACACACCTTCCCAGCGCCTGAGAGCCGCGATGGGGGAACCTGGGCCGTGGCCAATAAGGGTTAGAGTCCAGCACCTGAGGGAGGGGCCGATGGCACGTTTGCACTGGTGCTGCGTTTTGGAGAGGGCCCCAGGTAGGGGTGGTGTGGGGGTGCGGGAGCCTGGACCCCCGGGACCTGGGCCAGGCTGCGGCCAGGCCTGGGTATTTCCACCTTGGAGGCGGCACCAGCCAGTGGCCAGGACCGCCCACCCTGCGAGGAGCAGATTCAGTATGACAGGTTAGCAGAGTATCTCCTGGGCCGTTTCCACCTGTCCGCCAGATGTGGTCTGACCCCGCAGGCCTCCTCCCAGAGCCTCTGGACTTCGGTGCCACCCCCGCCCCCGCCCCCTGCACACACTTTGTTCTGTGGGGCCTGGACCCCTCCTCCTACAGCAGAGCCGGCGCCAATTCCCACAAGACCACTTGGGGCCTCCGGTGGGTACCCAGACGCTGGGGGAGGCCCTGCAGGTGGTGGCCAGCCAGCTGGGGGCAGCCACCCTCCCTGGCCTAGAGGCCTGCCGGGCTCCGCGCACAGGGAGGCCCCTTGCAGCCGGGCCGGGGGTGGCGTGGGTTCCTCCAGTGCCTGAGTCGGTGGCGGGGGTGCTTCGGGCAGGGGGCTCCAGAGCCTGGGTGTGGGTCGGGTCGCCGCAGAGGCCTGGGGAGCAGGGCCCCCTTCCCCTCTCCACGGAAGCTGTAGCCCTTACACCTTCAGAAAGGTGCTGCTTCCTGCACCCCAACTGCCAGGGAGGCGATGATTGTGGGGAAGGTGAGGGACAGGAAGGAAGCCAGGCCCATGCGGAGCGGGTGGGGGTGGGCAGGCGGCCCCCCGGCCTCCCTTGCGCTCACAGCGAATCTTCTGTCACGACTCCCACGCCCAGGTCGGCCCGGGCCGTCACTCTCCCTCGGGGAGCGTCCAGCAGCGCCCTGGAGCCCCGCCTCGCCTGGCGTGCCGCCTGCCTCACCTGCAGCGGCTGTTTCTTCAGTGCTGCAGCCAGTAGCCGGCTACGGCTCAGGCTGTGACCCTGGGGCTACCAGGTGCCCTGGGCATCCTGGTGGGGGAACATGAGTAAGGACCCCAGGCTGCCTGGGGGCCCAGCCTCCAGTCCTGGGTGCTGGGAGACCCGAGCCCCAGAGCTCGATAGTGTGGGTCTTAGGCACATGGGGGCTACCAAGGGGCGCTGGGCCTGGGAACCGCCCTCTGCAGTCCTGCCTGCTCATGGGGGTGTCTCCCTCGCGCACGGGCAAGGTCCTCTCTGCTCCCCACCCCAGGGGCTCAGCTGCCCACCCTCTGGATGGACAATCCTCCCCTCTGCCCCCGAGATAGCAGCTCTAGCCCATGTGAAACTCCCCAGCGCCTTCCCCTTGCCTACAGCTGCGGCCCACTGGGGCGATAAGGAGCCTGAGGTTCCAAGTGGCCCACGTGAGGAAGTGGTGGAAGCAGGCTGCAAACCAGGGCCCTTCTTTCAGCCGCTGTGGTTCAGGGCCGGCATGGCTCCAGGCAGCGGCAGTGGTGTGGCGTGGCATGGCATTCCCCCAGGGTGAGTGGCGAGCAGGTGCTGGCCGGGCACCCTGAGCTGCCCAGGGCCCCTCTGCTTGCCTCTGCCCCCTGCCCGGGCCTGCTCACCTGCCCTCTCCCTCGGCAGCGGGCTCCCAGCCCATCCAGACCCTCCTTGTCTGATGTGTGTGTGGCCCCCGCAGCTCAGCCTCGGGACGTCAGTGTCCACATGCGCCCCCCACCTCGGCACAGGAGCCGAGGGGGCAAAGGGCCACCCCACACGAGGGGCTCTTTCAGCCGGTGGGGCGGGGGAGCAGGCCACCTCCTGGGCTCCTTGCCCACAGTGGGTGGTAGGCTCGGGAACTGGCCCAGAAACTGACCAGGCCTGCTCTGCTGGAGCCCGGGAGGTGGCAGGGGCCCTGAGTTCACGTCCTGGCAGGAGGGAGCTCTGGGATCCCTCCGCTGGTGGGGCCCTGGGGGCCCTGAGTCCTTCCCCACCCCCACGCCTATTTTTAGAGGCCGCCGTTGGCTTCCTGAGGTCGAGGGAGCTGGAGAGGGGTTTCCGCTTCCCGGCTGAGCCGAGGGTCCTGCTCCTCTGTCCTTCCTTCCTTCCTTCCTTCCTGCCCTGAGCGGGGCGGCCCTGCTCTAGAGGGCATGGCAGGACTCCGGGAGGGCAGTCAGGCCCCCTGTCACGGTGTCTGCCCTGTGGTGGGCGGAGGTGGAGCTCAGCCTGCGGGACCGCGTCCCGGGACTGGGTCTCGGCCCCGCCCGAGCGGGGTGCCCTCTGGCCCTGCTGACCCTCCACGCCCCTTAGCAGCGTCTGGGCTGCGCCTCTGCCCTCTGACTTGTCCCAGGGTCTGTGGGGGCACTTCCTGCCTCGCTCCCTTCCTGTGGCCTTCACTGTCCTCCTGGGCGGGTCTCCAGGCCCCAGGACCTCTTGGGTGCCGAGCCGCCTGGGCGCTTCCTGGGTCAGACAGCCGTCCTCCCTGACAGCACTGGACTGAGGGCATGAGCGCCGGGGGGCTGCTGGGGCCCAGCCGCCGATTAAGGGGGTGCGGGGTGCACGAATGTCCTGTCACTCCTGGAGCGTGTGGGCAGCACTTGGGGCGACCACACGGCCGGCGCCTGGGGGTGGGGAGGTGCCCGAGGCCTGGTGGGGTTGGTGGGGGGCAGTGGGCTCAGCTGAGAGGGAAGCAAGGAGACGCCCGCTCCTTCTCCGTTTCAGCTGCTCCTTGGAAACACAGACTGGCCAGGCGGGAACCCTGTGTACTTGGCAGCTCCCCCGCCCCCTCTTCCTAGCTGACGCTATTATTTATTAATTCTGGGGAAGGAGGGAAGAAGAGAGAAACAGAAAGTGAACCTTCAAAGCACTGCAAACAGCCCGTGCCATCCCCCAGTGTGGAGCCCTCTGGTCATCCCAGCAGCGGGTCAGCCAGCCCCTTCCTGAACTGCTGCCCAGCCTCGCCCCCAGCAGGAGCATCTCGGGGTCTGGGGGCAGCTCGGGTGCAAGAGCAGTTGGCGGCAGCCCTTCCGACAGGCCGGCTGGCGGGAGAGGGGAGAGGAAGCCGTGTGGACCCCACCAGGGACTGGCGTGCCCGTCCCAGCAATGTCGGGCGTGCTCCGTACACAGCGGCGTCATCCGCGCACTCTGCCTGTGTCCGCGTGTGCACGTGAATTCCTCAGTGAGCACGCGAGGACACTGGAGGCAGGAAGACTCCCAGGGGTCCCGGTTCCCACGCAACGCCAGGACGGCATGCCTTCCGTTAACACCGCACTCTCTTTTGTAGCAGGCGTGTCCTTAGTTATCCAGTCCCTTGTTTGACGTTAAACCTCAGTTCTGTGGACAAGATTTCAACATTTCCAGATGCTTCCTGCTGGCCACCGGAAGCCTGGGGTCCTGACCTCGGTGAAGAAGGCAGCCGGGATCCTTCGGGACTTGCTGCTTAGAAGTCCAGTAGACAGGGATCTGGGTGTGGGGGCTTTTAAACAGCTTTGTGTGACACAGCGTCAACTGCACGTTTAAGATGTACAACCTGGGGGCTGCCCTGGTGGCTCGGTGGTGAAGGAGCCGCCTTCCAGTGAGGAGGTGTGTGGGTTTGATCCCTGATCCGGGAAGACTTGGCCTGCTGCGGGATCACGAAGCCCATGGGCCGCGGCGGGTGAGCCTGTACCCTAGAGCTGGCGCCACGGCGGTGTGAAGCTCCCCCTGCAACCAGAGAAGGCCCTGCAGCAGTGAAGACCCAGCGCAGCCGCAAACAGAATGTCTTCAAAAGGAAAGGCGTCCCTGGAGGCTCTGACGGTAAAGAATCTGTCTTCAATGCAGGAGACCCAAGTTCAGTCCCTGGATTGGGAAGATCCCCTGGAGAAGGGTACTCACTCCAGTATTCTTGCCTGGAGAATCCCACGGGCAGAGGAGCCTGGTGGGCTGCAGTCTGTGGGGTCACGAAGAGTTGGAGATGACTTAGTGACAAATTTTTGCTTTCTTTTGTCCCCAGCCCCCGAGGAAGGCCGAACTACACTTGTGTGCAGAGTACACGTGTGCTCTGTGCCAGCAGGCCTGGTTCTGACGGCCTGCTCAGGGTCTACACTGGCTCCTGAACAATTTTCTCTTTGGCAGACTATAGGGCTTCCTCCTTTTCAGACTGTTCATGGGGTTCTCAAGGCAAGAGCACTGAAGTGGTTTGCCATTCCCTCCTCCAGTGGACCATGCTTTGTCAGAACTCTCCACCGTGAGCCGTCCATCTTGGGTGGCCCTGCACGGCATGGCTCCTTGTTTCATTGAGTCAGACAAGGCTGTGGTCCATGTGATCAGATAGGTTAGTTTTCTGTGACTGTGGTTTCCAGTCTGCCTGCTCTCTGACAGAGAAGGACAAGAGGCTTATAGAAGCTTCCTGATGGGAGAGACTGACTGAGGGGGAAACTGGGTCTTTAACTTCTATGCAGAGTACATCATGAGAAACGCTGGGCTGGAAGAAGCACAAGCTGGAATCAAGATAGCCGGGAGAAATATCAATAACCTCAGATACGCAGATGATACCACCCTTATGGCAGAAAGCGAAGAAGAACTAAAGAACCTCTTGATGAAAGTGAAAGAAGAGAGTGAAAAAGTTGGCTTAAAGCTCAACATTCAGAAAACGAAGATCATGGCATCCGGTCCCATCACTTCATGGGAAGAAACGCTGGGCTGGAAGAAGCACAAGCTGGAATCAAGATAGCCGGGAGAAATATCAATAACCTCAGATACGCAGATGATACCACCCTTATGGCAGAAAGCGAAGAAGAACTAAAGAACCTCTTGATGAAAGTGAAAGAAGAGAGTGAAAAAGTTGGCTTAAAGCTCAACATTCAGAAAACGAAGATCATGGCATCCGGTCCCATCACTTCATGGGAAATAGATGGGGAAACAGTGGAAAAAGTGGCAGACTTTATTTTTTTGGGCTCCAAAATCACTGCAGATGGTGATTGCAGCCATGAAATTAAAAGACGCTTACTCCTTGGAAGGAAAGTTATGACCAACCTAGATAGCATATTAAAAAGCAGAGACATTACTTTGCTAACAAAGGTCCGTCTAGTCAAGGCTATGGTTTTTCCAGTAGTGATGTATGGATGTGAGAGTTGGACCATAAAGAAAGCTGAGCACTGAAGAACTGATGCTTTTGAACTGTGGTGCTGGAGAAGACTCTTGAGTCCCTTGGACTGGAAGGAGATCCAACCAGTCCATTCTGAAGGAGATCGGTCCTGGGTGTTCATTGGAAGGACTGATGCTGAAGCTGAAACTCCAATACTTGGCCACCTGATGGGAAGAGCTGACTCACTGGAAAAGACCCTGATGCTGGGAAAAATTGAAGGCAGGCGGAAAAGGGGACAACAGAGGATGAGGTGGTTGGATGGCATCACCGACTCAGTTGACGTGAGTTTGAGTAATAAACTCCGTGAGTTGGTGATGGACAGGGAGGCCTGTGTATTGCGGTCCATGGGGTTGCAGAGTCGGACACACGACTGGACTGAACTGATAGGGCTTCCCAGATGGCGCTGGTGGCAGAGACCCCATCGGCCAATGCAGGAGATGCTGGTTTGATCCTTGGGACAGGAAGGCATTGCAGGAGGGCGTTGCAACCCAGTCCAGTATTCTTGCCTGGACAATCCCATGGACTGAGGATCCTGGTGGGCCGCAGTCCTTGGGGTTGCAAAAGAGTTGGACACAACTGAGCGACTGACACTTTCAGTTTCACAGGACCTGGTAGGTTTTCATGTGGGAGGCACCTGTGGACACCGAGCCCGCCCCAGGAGGGTGTGCACAGCCCTCACCCCAGCAGAGCCCCGGAGCCTGCCCCCAGGACGCCCCTCCCTGCTCCAGGCAGCCACTAGCCTGGCACTGCTGTCCATGTCTGAATGTCTTAAGTTTGTAAAGGGTTTTTGGATCCTTCGTTCCCTGACCAGGGATTGAACCTGTGTCCTCTGCATTGCAAGCATGGAGTCCTAAC
The DNA here is from genome assembly GCA_006410655.1 of Kobus ellipsiprymnus. Classification (NCBI taxonomy): domain Eukaryota; kingdom Metazoa; phylum Chordata; class Mammalia; order Artiodactyla; family Bovidae; genus Kobus; species Kobus ellipsiprymnus. Next base: position 247,503 of record SJYR01000774.1, read on the forward strand.
CCCTGGACGCCAGGGAAGTCTCTCTTATACTTTTTATATGAAGGGAGTCGGAAGGTGGGTTGTCCCTGGTTTGGGGGCTTACCGGGAAAGCACATGTGTATGGGCATGAATGTTCACCCCCACCCCCCACTTAGGGCAGTACCTGGGGGTTCAGGGGCTGGGCACAGGCCTGTGGGGGGCAGCATCCTGGGGGCTGGAGCTCTGTCTCTGGGTCCCCCGCCCCCACCGGCACCTGGTCTGGTCTTCCGTCTCTCTGTGGTTTTGTTTGCATCTCCCCTGGGGCCAGTGCCGCTGGGCATCTTTCCGTGTGTTTATTTGCTGTGAGCATTTCTTCTGTGGTGAAGTGTCTGTTCAGGCTTAGGTTTCCGTGAGGTTTCTTGGCCTGTTTTTTAAAAATCGGGTTATTTGTTTTCTTGCTGAGCTTTGGAAGTTCTTGATGCCTTTTGGATCAGGCCCTTGTTAGCCATTTGCCAGCGCCAGTCCATGCCCGTCTTTGAAGAGCAGGCTTCTTTCAGACTTGGGGGTTTTCTGGGACCCCACCCGCCCTCCTGGGGTGGGGTTGGGGGTTTGCAGTGCTGCTCTGCCCTCCTCCCTAGGTGACCGTAGGTGAGCGCTCACCGTCCCCTGGACTGGGCTGGTCACTGCCCGTTGCTTCCCCAGGCCCCTCCGAGTGGGCGTGTGCGGGGCCTGGAATGGCGGAGGAGGGGGCACTCTAGCACCAGGCTCCCCCCGCCCTGTAGGCAGGACGGGCTTACCTGTCCACCCCTCCCGAGGGTGGGGGAGCACAGGGAAGTCTGGAGACCGCAGCCCCCCTGCACATTCTGGGGTTTGTGCTGGGAAGCCCTTCCCGAGGCAGGAGAGGTAGGGGCTCTGTCTGCCCCCGGGACCCCCGCCTCAGTGTCTGGGGGTGGGGCAGGCGCGACCCTCACTGCTTCCATTAGGAGCAGGCGCCCACACGGGCCTGTCCCTGGGATCCTGAGGCGAGGGGCTGCAGGGGAAGATGGGTGGTCCCAGCGCAGCCAGGGGTGGGAGGGGCCCCTCCATGTTCGCCGCCCCTTGCCGTGGGGACACTGAGGCCAAGTCGGGGTGGACTCTCCCAAAGCTCTCTCTGGACCACAGTTTCCAAACAGAGTAAGTGGCGGTTTCCAGCCAGAGTTGCCACGGCAACCCTCAGCCTCACCACCGCCTCCAAGGCAGGCGGAAAAGGGGACAACAGAGGATGAGGTGGTTGGATGGCATCACCGACTCAGTTGACGTGAGTTTGAGTAATAAACTCCGTGAGTTGGTGATGGACAGGGAGGCCTGTGTATTGCGGTCCATGGGGTTGCAGAGTCGGACACACGACTGGACTGAACTGATAGGGCTTCCCAGATGGCGCTGGTGGCAGAGACCCCATCGGCCAATGCAGGAGATGCTGGTTTGATCCTTGGGACAGGAAGGCATTGCAGGAGGGCGTTGCAACCCAGTCCAGTATTCTTGCCTGGACAATCCCATGGACTGAGGATCCTGGTGGGCCGCAGTCCTTGGGGTTGCAAAAGAGTTGGACACAACTGAGCGACTGACACTTTCAGTTTCACAGGACCTGGTAGGTTTTCATGTGGGAGGCACCTGTGGACACCGAGCCCGCCCCAGGAGGGTGTGCACAGCCCTCACCCCAGCAGAGCCCCGGAGCCTGCCCCCAGGACGCCCCTCCCTGCTCCAGGCAGCCACTAGCCTGGCACTGCTGTCCATGTCTGAATGTCTTAAGTTTGTAAAGGGTTTTTGGATCCTTCGTTCCCTGACCAGGGATTGAACCTGTGTCCTCTGCATTGCAAGCATGGAGTCCTAACCCCTGGACGCCAGGGAAGTCTCTCTTATACTTTTTATATGAAGGGAGTCGGAAGGTGGGTTGTCCCTGGTTTGGGGGCTTACCGGGAAAGCACATGTGTATGGGCATGAATGTTCACCCCCACCCCCCACTTAGGGCAGTACCTGGGGGTTCAGGGGCTGGGCACAGGCCTGTGGGGGGCAGCATCCTGGGGGCTGGAGCTCTGTCTCTGGGTCCCCCGCCCCCACCGGCACCTGGTCTGGTCTTCCGTCTCTCTGTGGTTTTGTTTGCATCTCCCCTGGGGCCAGTGCCGCTGGGCATCTTTCCGTGTGTTTATTTGCTGTGAGCATTTCTTCTGTGGTGAAGTGTCTGTTCAGGCTTAGGTTTCCGTGAGGTTTCTTGGCCTGTTTTTTAAAAATCGGGTTATTTGTTTTCTTGCTGAGCTTTGGAAGTTCTTGATGCCTTTTGGATCAGGCCCTTGTTAGCCATTTGCCAGCGCCAGTCCATGCCCGTCTTTGAAGAGCAGGCTTCTTTCAGACTTGGGGGTTTTCTGGGACCCCACCCGCCCTCCTGGGGTGGGGTTGGGGGTTTGCAGTGCTGCTCTGCCCTCCTCCCTAGGTGACCGTAGGTGAGCGCTCACCGTCCCCTGGACTGGGCTGGTCACTGCCCGTTGCTTCCCCAGGCCCCTCCGAGTGGGCGTGTGCGGGGCCTGGAATGGCGGAGGAGGGGGCACTCTAGCACCAGGCTCCCCCCGCCCTGTAGGCAGGACGGGCTTACCTGTCCACCCCTCCCGAGGGTGGGGGAGCACAGGGAAGTCTGGAGACCGCAGCCCCCCTGCACATTCTGGGGTTTGTGCTGGGAAGCCCTTCCCGAGGCAGGAGAGGTAGGGGCTCTGTCTGCCCCCGGGACCCCCGCCTCAGTGTCTGGGGGTGGGGCAGGCGCGACCCTCACTGCTTCCATTAGGAGCAGGCGCCCACACGGGCCTGTCCCTGGGATCCTGAGGCGAGGGGCTGCAGGGGAAGATGGGTGGTCCCAGCGCAGCCAGGGGTGGGAGGGGCCCCTCCATGTTCGCCGCCCCTTGCCGTGGGGACACTGAGGCCAAGTCGGGGTGGACTCTCCCAAAGCTCTCTCTGGACCACAGTTTCCAAACAGAGTAAGTGGCGGTTTCCAGCCAGAGTTGCCACGGCAACCCTCAGCCTCACCACCGCCTCCCTTGGAGGCGCAGATGGCAGCCGGCTGAGCCAGGAGCCGGGACTCCCTCCGGAGCCACCCGCCTCACCGCCCCCCCCCCCACCTCCCCTGCTCTTGTCGTCCCCTGGGCCCTCCTGCCCTCTCGAGGGTGTGACGGGCACCTGGGGCGGCCTCAGGACACCTGCAGCTGGGCACTGCCCTTTGCAGGGGGCGCAGGGCCTGGGGGCCCCGGGAAGGACCTGCTGGTCCCAGGTGCCACCCTCTGTTGGGAAGTGGTGGCAGGTGGGGAGCGCCTCCATCCTGGGACAGGGGTTTGGAGGGTGCCGCCTGCTCTGGGGAGGGTGCCAGCAGCCTCCCCTGGCAGGGGCAGCCCGGCTGCTGCCAGGCGCCAACGGTCTCCAACGGTCCCTGCCTTATCGTGCGCGGAGCCAGCCCAGTGTGAGAGGGTCTGGGTGGGGCTGCGAGCCTCCCGCCCCAGCAGTGTCCCGTGTCTCTGCCTGGAGATCCCTGGGGGTGCTCGGGGCTTTCCTGGGGGCAGCCCGTGGGGCCGGGGCCTTGAGTCTCTCTTGCTCCGCTGAGCGTGGCCCCCACCGGTGACTTCGGGCCCCGCTCAGGGGCCAGCACTGGGCCGGCCAGGTGGCTTTCTTGGGCCCGTGTTTTGGTTTCTCTTCCTCTTTGGACACAGAGCCCGCGGTCTGTGCAGGAGCCGGCGCTCGTAGTTTCAAAGACAGTCACTTGCTCGCTGGTGGGGGAGCCCGGGGGTGCTTTCCCGGCCGGGTCGGATGCTCAGATGTGGGCCTGGCCTGGATGTGCTCTCAGGGGCAGACCCCGCCTGCCCCTGAGCCAGCGTCCTCTGGGGGTGAGTCAGCCGGAAGCCCCCACCCCCACGCCAGGCTCTGCGCAGAGCCCCCTTTCCTGCCCACTCTCAGGGCGGCCCCACCCCCAGCCGCCTCCCTCTCTCGGACAGCGGCTGCCAGCCCCGCCAGCCCGACCAGGGCCCGGTGGCATCAGATTGCCATCCCTCACCATGTCCTGGCACCAGAGACTTGGCGTCCACTCCTTGGAGTTCCCGGACGAGCTAGCTCAGGGCAGTGCCACCCCCTTGGAGGAGGGCTTGGCCTTTCCCCAGGCCGCGAGCTCCGGTGTGGCCTCTGGCCAGATTTAGCAAGTAAAATACAGGGTATCAGCTAAACTTCCCCTCCAGGTGAGCAGCGAGTGCTTTTTTGGTCTGAGTGTGTCCCGGGCAGTGGTTGGGACACACTCGATACGAAAGAAGTGTTTGTGAGTAACCAGATGTCTGAGTCTCATCTGGCAGCCTGTCCCGCAGTCTCCCGTGGTGCTTGGTGGGAGGGTCTGGGTGAGCCCCCAGTCCCCCCCGTACCGATGCCCGCCTGGGGTGTCTGGAAAACCAAGGGAGCAAAGCAGACGTGAGGCAGTGGGCAGCCTAGACCCCAGGGCCTGTGAGCCCTGAGTCTGTGAGCCCAGGGCCTGTGAGCCGTGCCCTTGGTGCTGACCCGCCAGAGCGAGGGCCCGGGACCTGCCTCTCTCTGCGCCGCCGCTTGGGGGATCCACGCGCGCCACGGCCAGTCTCTGAGCCGCGTGTGATCAGTGCCCTGCTGTCTCCCCAGCTGGCCGGAGGTGTGATCCTGGGCGTGGCCCTGTGGCTTCGCCATGACCCACAGACCACCAACCTCCTGTATCTGGAGCTCGGAGACCGGCCCGCCCCCAACACCTTCTATGTGGGTAAGTGACGGGATGGGGTGCAGACCCTGGGCAGCTCTGGGCTGGGAGCCGGCAGGAACAGGCCACTGGGGGTGTGATCGTAAGCTCAGTAAGGCTGCAGACAGGCAGGCAGGGAGCGCTTCCAGGAGGAGGCGCCGGAGTGGGGCTTGCTTCTCCCCAGGGCAGGGAGGAGGAGGCCCACCAGGAAGAGCTCGGGGGTGGGGTAGGGGGTTGCGTCAGCCTGGGGACCCTGAGCGGCCTGGGTGCCCTCTGCAGCTGTCCCAGGCCCGCCTGGGTCGGGGTGCTCCCAGGGAAAGCTGGATGGGAGGGTTGTGGGGCCTGTGGGGACCCCACCAGATCGCCCTTGGGCGAGGGGAGAGCCAGGGCGGAGCGCGGCAGCGGGTGGGGGCAGGGCCGCTAGGTCAGGTGGCAGGCCTCTCCGGGAGGCTCCTCGGCGGGGTGGGGCTGGATGCCTGGGCTGCCTGGGGGCCCTCGCCACACTGGCTGCCTTATTAGGCCGCGGCCTTTCAGGGCGCGTGTCAGGCTGGGTGTGGGGTGGGGGCCTCGGGGCAGTGGTTCTGGAGGATGGGGAGGGGTGCCTCCCGCCAAGCGCAGCAGTGCCTTCCGTCTGGTCCCGCTCCCCCCAAGCTGGGCCTGGCTCCCAGGGAGCTCAGGGAGGGTGTCCTTTAAAGGACTGGCCCCTGGGTGGGCCCCTCTTGCCCCCACAGGCAGAGCAGCAGGCCAGAAGCCTGCAGGGCTCACGTGGGGCGCGCGACCACCCACCATCCTGCGTGGCCCCTGCAAGGGGTCCAAGTCCTTCCAGCTGCTCGGGGGCCCCCACACTCGAGATGCACGCTTGGCTGCTGGGCTGGGGGTGGCCCACACTCAGCATGCCACTCGGCCGCCCCAGGGCCGTGGGGGTCCTTTTTGGGCCGCCCCGGGAGGGCTGGAGCCCGTGGTCTGGGGTGGTCCCGGGGCCAGCCCTCCAGGGAGGGTCCCCAGCCCTTGTCCGCAGGGTCCTAGGCTTCCCACCCCCCAGGCTGCAGGGGCCCCCCTCAGGTCTGAGTCTCAGGCGGAAAGCATGGGTGTGCGCGCCCCGAGAGTGCACGGGGGACCGTGACCCGGCCCCCGCTGTCCCCACGCCAGGCACCCTCAGAGCAACGCGGCCAGCCTTGCCCACACGTCTGAGGGTGCAAGGGTGTCCTCTGGACGCTCAAGGGGAGTTTCTCGCCGGGGCTCCTCCCAGCCCTCTCCTCCCCCTCCCCAGGGCCTGCCCCCACGTGGCCCCGGTCTTCTGTCCGCGTCCCCCCTCCAAGCTCTCCGTGCAGGGGTGTGGACTCCCTGGGGCGCACTGTTTGGGAAGGGGGTCCCTCTCCTCGTGGCTTGGCTGGCTCCTGCTCTCAGCCCAGCGTGTGGCCTGGCAGCCGGGAGAGGAGCTGAAGGCCACCAGCCTCAGCCTGGACGGGGCAAGGGTGGCAGCGGCTGCAGACTTGGGTGGCCCTGCGCGGCCCCCTGGAGACACAGTCCAGGGCAGACGCACAGGGGTCTGGGAGACAGACCTTGGTAGAAGACTGGAGGCTGGGGGCCGGGCCCAGGCCGTAGTGGGAAGGGTTCCACAGGGAGGCTTGTGGGGGCGTGGCTTGCATTGGGGGTGCCCCTCCAGCCCGTGCTACAACACTCCGTCGCTGGGCCTGAGGGCTCCCCTCGGGGAAGGAGTGAAGGAGGGCTGGACCACCTGGCAGGCCGGGTACCAGCCCCTGGACTCAGGCTTCTGCCGTGCCACCATGCCACCAGGAGTGGGGGCCTCTCAGAGCCCCTCTGGCAGCAGCGTCCCTGCCCACCTGGGGCCAGCCTTCTGGAACCCCCTGGCTGGCAGAACGATGCAGACGTCCGGTGCAGACGGGGCCTGCCAGGGCAGCGGGGACAGATGTGGGCCCTGACACGAGCTCTGTGTCCACTGCCGGGAAGTGGGGGGTGTTTAGCAGGACTCGAGCAGCACTGGGGCTGAGCTGCAGGGCCTGGCCTCACGGGTCAGAGCCAGAGCCTGCTGCAGTCGGAACGCTGGCCCCATGAGGTGGGCAGGGCGCTGGGGGCCGGCACCTGCCAGGATGCCCCTCCCTGGCACCCTGGGCCGTTCCGCTGAACCTCAGGGAGCGGTGTGGGAACGGGAGTCTCGGAACCTGGCCGTGTCCAAGTGAGGAGCTCCCAGGGATTACCCTTGGCCAGGCCCACTTGGGGTTGCCCAGAGGCTCTGGCCCAGAGGGGGCCCCAGGCTGCTTCTGAGCCTGCCAGTGGGTCCCACCTCCCAGACTTCTCCAGAGACGGCCGGGCAGGGCCAGTGGGCCCTTTGGCACCAGAGCCCTGGGACCTGGTGTCCTAGCTCTGTCCTAGCTTCGCCTGCTGTGTAACCATGGCAACTGGGGGGGGTGGGCCCGGGTCTGCTGAAAGGACTAGGGTTGTGGGAAGTCCTTTGAGAGACGTGGTCAGCGTTTCAAGGGGTGAGGGCCCCTTCTGGGTGGGCCGCAGACTCAGGGAAGGGCCATGTGGCCAGCGGTGAGTGCTGGGCAGGCCAGGGAGCCGGCTGACCCTGGGTGCCACTCCCAGGTGAGCTGGGGCCGGCAGATCCAGGCCAGCGGCCGGGCCCTTGGCACCGAGATGCGGGTGGCTCTCCAAGGCCCACCAAGCCCCAGAGGCTCTCAGGGGTCAGTGCGCACAGGTGGCGGGGTCCGGCGGAGGCCCCTGAACACTCACCACTGGCCATTCGGTCCTGGCCCTGGGGATGCTTGACTCCCTCCACGTCACAAAGGAGGAAACTGAGGCCCACAGAGGTGCCCACATGGCCCTGCCAGGCTGCTTCCCCCTCAAGGCTCTTCTCCAAGCCACTGGGCATCTGACCTCTTCCCAGCAGGGTGGGTGCCAGCGCCTCGTGGGCCATCCGGAGCCCTGAGCAGTGGCGTGCACGCCCAGCGCAGGCGGGACGGCTTCTGGGAGGCTGGGGGCTCCAGGGCGCTGGGTCGCTGAGGGTGTGACCTCTTCTCCGCTGCAGGCATCTACATCCTGATTGCCGTGGGTGCTGTGATGATGTTCGTTGGGTTCCTGGGCTGCTACGGGGCCATCCAGGAGTCCCAGTGCCTGCTGGGCACGGTAAGGTCCTGGGCTGGGTATGGGGTGGGGTCGGGGGCTGCCAGGGGGCAGACTCAGGAGTTCGGTGCCAGCCTGGCCCTGCGAACCTCCCTCGAGCGCCAGCTCTCTGGTCTCCCCGGTTTGTTCTCAGACCCCACCGAGGCAGACTGTGGCTATGTCCAGTTTTTTGTCTAGTTCCTGGTTGTAAATCCCAAAGTTGCTTTTCTCTCTCTTCTTTCTTAAAATGAGCCACAGATACAGTAGAGGGTGAGTCCCTGCCCAGGGCCAGCCTCAAGTGTCCTTGCGAAGTCACCACCCACAGGAAGCAGAGGCCTGGCCGTGCTGCCCAGGGCCTGGCGTCTGGGCGGCGTAGGCTGGGGAGTCTGCACCTGTGTCTCCGTTGGTGGGTCCTGGGTGCCCTACAGTGACCCCCCACTTCCCACGGGCTTTGCTCCCTGTCCCCTCCCACCCGCCCAGAGCCAGCCTTGCCCTC
>SJYR01000774.1:263797-273849 GCA_006410655.1 Kobus ellipsiprymnus
GGTGGGGGGTGCTGGCCCTTCCTCCTGGGACACTGCTCTTCCTGCTGATCCGCCCGGGGTGGTGGGTCTGAGCTTGTGTCCTCGGGGACTCCCGGGGCTGTTTTGGCGCAGGTGTGGCGTGGTCTGGGGACACATGGCAGAGGCAGGGGACAGCCAACACTTCCTTGACTCGGAGGTCGACGCCCTGCCTCCCGACACTGTCTCCCTCAGCGACTCGGACTCCGACCTTAGTCTGCCTGATGGTGCTGGGGTGGATGCCCTGTCCCCAGGGGGGCTGCCTGGGGAGGCCTCCGGGGATTCAGGCCCCGATGAGCCCCCCTCGCCCCCCCGAGGCCTCCCTGCAGAGGCGGTGCAGCCCTTCCACCTGAGAGGCACGAGCTCCACCTTCTCCCAGTGCAGCCACAGCGTCTTTGATGGGCTGGAGGGGGCCGCCAGGCGGGCTGTGCCCGCTGTGGCTCCAGCCAGCCCGGGCGACGGGGGGGGCTGCCAGCAGCTGCTGACACCCTCCAGCCAGCCTGTGGCGGGGGGCCCAGGTAGGGCTGCTGGGAGCCCTGCTGCCCCAAGGGCGTCCCCTGTCCCTGACTACGTGAGCCACCCTGAGCGCTGGACCAGGTACAGCCTGGGAGATGTGGCCGAGGCCAGTGACCAGAGCAACCGGGCCGCCGCCCTGGCCTTCCTGGGCCCGCAGAGCCTGGCCGCCCCTGGCAGCTACACGCCTTCCTTCAACCAGGACCCCTCCAGCTGCGGGGAGGGCCGCCTTGTCTTCACCAAACCCACCCGAGCCAGCGAGGCTCGGCCCGACAGGAGGAGGGTACCCAGGCAGGCGGGGGAGCCGGCCAGGGGTGACCCTGGGGTTCCAGTAGCAGCGAGGGGCGAGGGCCCCGTGGAGCTGGCCCACCTGGCCAGACCCGGGAGCCCCGAAGCCGAGGAGTGGAGCGGACCCCGAGGGGGCCTGCAGGAGGTGGGTGCACCTCCGGGCATGGCCCACGTCAGCTGTGGGTGCAGCCCCCCGCTGGTGGAGACAGTGGGTTTCCACAGCAGCAAGAAGCGGAGCAGGGACCACTTCCGGAGCAAGGGTGGCAGCCCCGAGGCCCCAGGTGCGGAGGTGTGAGCCGGGAAACCGCCCAGCTGCCTCCCTGACCTGGCTGTGCTGGAAGGCTGGCCACCGCTGCCCCCGGGGCGGCTTCAGGGCTGGAGCGGGCTCAGGGCTCCAGGGCAGCAAGCTGGCCCGCCGGCTGCCTGTAGGTGCCACCAGGGAATGGAGACCTTGCCAGGGTGTGGGCCGGGGGCAATGGAGGCCCAACCTGTTCTCTGCCTGGGAGACAGTAAAAGCTTCACGTGTTCCTCTGGCTCTGTGTGTCTTTGTGGACCACCTCCCCCTGCGACCGCAGCCAGGGCCCTCCGCCTCCAGCCCCCAGCGTCCCGCGCTCGTCAGGAGGAGGTCTTTTTACTCGACTGAGGCGAGTCCCTCCTTGGTCCCGAGCAAGAGGCTGAGACCCCAGCCCGTCCCAGGGAGGACTCCCAGCTGCTGGCATGAGGGCTGGGGATGGCGGCTGATGTGGATCTGGGGAGAGTGGAGTGTGAGCATGGCCGGGGAGCGGCTGCCGGTGGCCCTGCGCGCTGTGCTGACCCCTCTGTGTGGGGATGACTGGTGATGCCGGGACTGCTGGCTGCTGCGCCGGGCGCTGAGCCGGTCCCCAGAGGGCGCCAGGAGGCAGACGGGAGCCAGGGCGGCTCCGGTGACCGCTGTCAGGCCCCAGCCTGGCCCTGCCGCCGTGTCCCCCCCCAGGGCTGCAGGTCCCCAGGGGAAGAGACCAGCCTGGCCGCCCACTCGCCTGTGTGGGGTTCCCAGAGGGGCCTGGGCTCTGTCCTTTGTCACGTGCTTCACTGAACATGCACCCCGGGGTCCCCTTTGCCTTGGGACTGCAGCCCCAGGTGTGGGTGTGCTTTCTCGGCTCCGTTGACCGTAAAGCAGTTTTCGGGGGTGGCGCTGGGTCCTCTAGGGGTGGTGACCTGCCGCCACTGCCCAGACGGGATGGCCTGGCACTCTCTGTGTGTGCTGTCGGGCGTGGGGCGGCAGCTGACACTGAGCACTCAGCCTGGGTCTTGAAGACAGAGATCCTAACTCCAAGCGTTTCAGAAAAAGACGTCTCTTGGTGGGTGACACAGGTTGGGCGTGGACCCCAAGGCAGCTGCCCCCCTAAAGGGAGGCCCCCCTACAGGACGCCCGGCGAGGCCTGCTCTTCTGGCCCCTGCTGGTTGGCTCTGGATGGGGCTCGGGGGCCTGTGGCACGCACCACTGCACTCCCAGGCCTGGGGAGGGGCATCCCCCCTGGGGGCTTGACTGGTGGCGGGGTGTGCCGGCATCGCCACGAGGCCCAGGATGACTGGCCGAGGGCCGTGCCTCCAGGCCTGGGCCCCTGGGGGTGCTGGGCCCCCTGTGCTCACGTCCAGGAGGCTCAGGGGTTGGAGGGCGGCTGGCCAGCCTCTGGGCACTCCCTGCTACCCAGGGTTCCTCCGTGGTCAGCAGCGGCCGGTGGGTTCCCGGTGCTGGAGTTCCGAGAGTCTGGGGGGAAGGAAGACCCCTCTACAGCTGCTGGGCACCCAGTGGGGCAGCCCTGGAGAGAGCTGGCCCTGGGCAGGTTGGGCGGGGGAAGCAGCCAGTGGGGCCCATGAACCATGCCCCAGTTGAGTCGGTGGGTTCCCACAGAGGGCCACACCCGCCCTAAAGACCGTGGCCAGCCAAGGACCATCCAAAACCTGGGCCTGTCTTCTCCCAGGACAGGTGGGAAGCGGAGGCCTAAGGTAAGGCAGAGGACACAGCCCCCAGGCCTGCAGGCTGGCAGAGGGTTGCCCGTGCCCACCCACCCCCCGAGTGCCCAGGGCACGGGGGCCGTCACACTCACTCCAGTAGGCGCTGCCGTGGGCCAGCGACTCGGCCACGGAGGAGAGGAGCGCCGCGCAGTAGCTGACCTGGAAGAGGGAAGGCTGGGGGCTCCGGGGCCGAGCCCGCGTCCACCGCCCCCGCCCTGCCAGCCAGCTGCCCCCAACCCCGCTCTGGCGGCTATCACTCGAGGAGAGGGAGGAAGCGGCTCCAGTGTGTGTGTGAGGAGTGGACGGGGAGGGGTCTTCAGCGCAGGACCCCCAGGGAGTGGCAGGGTCTCCTCCCGGGGCAGGGGGCACGAGTTCCGAAGCCCCAGGCCCTCTCCGCCCTGCCCCTGCCCTGACTGCACGCCCGCCTGCCAGGCCCTGCTCAGGGGGGAGGGCGCCCTGGTCCGCCGGCCCACCTGAGCCTCCAGATGCCTGACGCGCCTCTCCTGTTCCCTCAGGCCCTCGAGGCACTTGGCTACGACGTCCACTCTGTGGCGGGAGCGGGCAGGCAGCAGGCTGCTGAAGGCCAGTGCCCCACACCGGGGGCCTTCCCATCACCCTGCCCTGACGCCCAGGCCCTTCGGGTGCATTTGGGGGTCACAGCCTCTGTGGGCGCCTGAGTTCAGGGTGCTCCGGCCCTTTGGGCGTGGTGGGGGGGTAGTCAGGGCTGTCCCCACCCACAGGCAGGACCAGGCATGTGGGTGTGAGGTTTGCCCCAGAGCAGGAGGAACCCCACGAGTACTGGCACCAACCCCCAAGTGTAGGGCAAGCCTGGCCCAGCAGAGCCCAGTCCAGGGTGAGAGGCTGCTTGTTAGAACCGGGCCACGTCCCTACCCAGCCCAGACCCAGTGACGTGAGGGGCCACGCCAGCCTTAAGGCAGCCTGCCACCCCCCAAGATCTCCCAGCCGCCCTGAGCCGGCCCTCCACCAGCGCCCCCAGCGCCTCCTGGCCCTGCAGGGAGGGCGCCGGCCCCGCGGGCAGCCCGGTGGGCTCGGCACCCCCGCACCTGTGCGCCGCTTTCCGCAGCAGCTGCTCCTGGCTCTCTTTCCGGCGCTTCTCCAGCTCGCTCAGGAAGTTCTCCTTCTGCACCGCCTCCCAGGTGACCACCTTCTGGTCCAGCGGCTCCGGCAGGTCCCTCTCTGGGGAGCCGGGCAGCCTCAGGGCAGGGCCCAGGCCTGGAGGCCCCGTGGTGGGCAGGCCCTCGGGGCTGCCGCAGAGGGGGCTGAGCCCACTTCCCCCTGGCCCAGCCCAGGGCCCCTCCGTCCGCGTGGTTCTGGCAGGAGCCTCACCCAGGCGCGCCCGCTTCTGCGGGGTCCCCCTCTGCAGGAGCCTCTTGAGCACCAGGCTCAGGTGGCTGAGAAGGATGAATGGGGGCGCCAGCGCGGGCCGCTCATGGTACTCCACGATGAGGTGGAAGCGCTGGAACTTCCAGAAGGTGTCCGCGTTGCCCTGCACCACCTGGAACGTGTAGCTGCGGACGGCCGGGGGCGGGCGGCATGGGCACGTGGCCCTAATCCCCGCCCGGCCCCGCCCCTGGGGTCCTCCACCTCCCCTCTGCTGCAGCCTGGCAGACCCAGGCACCCGCCCGCACACACCTGCCGGGCCTGCACCATCTCCTCGGTGCCCTGAGTGAGCGCCAGAGGGGAGACCTCCAGAGGGCAGCCCCAGCTCTGGAGTGACACCCCTTATCCAAGCCCCTCCCGAGGGCAGAGAGGCGACTGCCCCCTGCGGTCTGGAGGGCTAGACAGGTCTGGGCCAGGGAGACCAGAACCAAGGCCCCCAGAGTGGACAGAGCCCAGCAGCAGGGCAGCCACCTGAACATGGCGATGAGCAGGTTCATGAGCAGCACGTTGGTGACCAGCAGGAAGGTGACCAGCAGGAGGATGACCACCCAGTTGGCGTAGAGGTTGGGGCAGGAGGGCGAGCCTTCCAGCAGCAGCGGGTGCCGGGAGCAGTTCACGCGGGCTTCTGCAAGAGGCTGGGCGTGGGGCTTGGGGCGGGCCTGAGCCGCCAGCACCCTCGGGCATCTAGAGTCGTGTCCCCGCGGTTGAGGCCACCTGGGGTGGGGGGGCTGGGGAGGCAGCCAGTCCTCGTGCTTTCCTGGGCACAGGCTGGGCTTCGGCGCTCAGACTCCAAGTCCTGGGACACCCAGGTCCTGGGTGGTCTGCCTGGCCGTGCCAGCCCCATGCCCCCACGCTTCGCTTGGCTGAGGTCACAGCGGCCCACGGGCTCTGGAGGCAGAGCCCAGCCCGTGTCACCCCACCCCCACCCAAAGCTCTGCTCACATCCAGTGTGGGGGGCGCTGGCCGTGGCGAGGGTGTGGGGTTTCTCCTGCACGACTTCTCAGGCCTGTGGCTCACTGCCCGCCACAGGAGTCTGAGGGGGGGTCAGGTCTGCACCTTCCCAAAGCCTGCAGCGGCAGAACGCCCTTTACACAGGTTACCGTAGGCTTGAGGACAAGCTGGCTCCTTGAGCCGTCGGGGCAGGAGGGGCACGGGCAGTGAGCACCCAGTCTGGGGCAGGTTGAGCTCCAGGCCCCCGACGGGGATTCTGGAGGGGCCGGCATCCCTGAGGGGCCCCTCCCCTGCTTGTCTCAGCCCCTGCAGGGCCAGCCTGGCCCCCACCCCCGCCCCGGGAGATGGGAGGGATGTGCAGACGGAGGCCAGGGTAGGGCGCACGGGTTCGGGGGCCCCAGGGGCTGGGGTGTCTCCCTGGCAGGAGGGCTTGAGGCTGCAGGAGTGGTCTCCGCAGGCCGCGCGTGTGTGTGTGTGGACCTGGACACGCCTGCACGCAGGACTGTGTCATGACTGCCCCCCGCCTTCAGGCTGTGCCTCAGCAGGGGGGGCTGGGGAGGCAGCCAGTCCTCGTGCTTTCCTGGGCACAGGCTGGGCTTCGGCGCTCAGACTCCAAGTCCTGGGACACCCAGGTCCTGGGTGGTCTGCCTGGCCGTGCCAGCCCCATGCCCCCACGCTTCGCTTGGCTGAGGTCACAGCGGCCCACGGGCTCTGGAGGCAGAGCCCAGCCCGTGTCACCCCACCCCCACCCAAAGCTCTGCTCACATCCAGTGTGGGGGGCGCTGGCCGTGGCGAGGGTGTGGGGTTTCTCCTGCACGACTTCTCAGGCCTGTGGCTCACTGCCCGCCACAGGAGTCTGAGGGGGGGGCAGGTCTGCACCTTCCCAAAGCCTGCAGCGGCAGAACGCCCTTTACACAGGTTACCGTAGGCTTGAGGACAAGCTGGCTCCTTGAGCCGTCGGGGCAGGAGGGGCACGGGCAGTGAGCACCCAGTCTGGGGCAGGTTGAGCTCCAGGCCCCCGACGGGGATTCTGGAGGGGCCGGCATCCCTGAGGGGCCCCTCCCCTGCTTGTCTCAGCCCCTGCAGGGCCAGCCTGGCCCCCACCCCCGCCCCGGGAGATGGGAGGGATGTGCAGACGGAGGCCAGGGTAGGGCGCACGGGTTCGGGGGCCCCAGGGGCTGGGGTGTCTCCCTGGCAGGAGGGCTTGAGGCTGCAGGAGTGGTCTCCGCAGGCCGCGCGTGTGTGTGTGTGGACCTGGACACGCCTGCACGCAGGACTGTGTCATGACTGCCCCCCGCCTTCAGGCTGTGCCTCAGCGGGGGCACGGGGGCTCTGTTTCTCCGCGCGTACCATGACCCCACCTCTGGGCTCGAGTGCCAGGCTGGCAGGGCCTGTTCCCATGTGTGTCTCCCTCACGGGATGAGCCCGTCTGGAGTGGGGTACTTCGATGGGGGTTGGGGGCTCCGTGTGAGACCCCTCCCTAGCTGCCCCTGCCCTCCCGGTCTGCAGATCCGTTCTCGTCCTGGGCACCCCGAGCGGCCTGGAGAGCCTGCATGTCTTGTGGAAGCAGCTCCATGGTGACGAGCCGCCTGCATCTCCCCCGGGACTCTCAGAGGCGCGGCCAGGCCCAGCTGGGAGATGGGTGGTCCTGGGGCCTCCTGGGGCCCAGAGCGGGGCTCTGCCTGGGACACGTGGAGCCGGCTCCCGTGGCCTCCCAGGACCCCAGCTGGGACCACAGGCTGCGGGTGCCTTCCCTCTCAGCCTGTAAGTGAGCAAACCACCCTCTGCCCACGGGGCAGTGGGCTCCCAGGGAGGGGCTGGCCGGGGGTCCACCCTGAGATCCAGGGAGGGGGAGGGACCCTGAGCAAACTGGCCCAGGCTGGCGCTGCCATGGTGGGGCTCAGCCTGGCAGCTACAGTGGTGTTGAAAACTGGACCCCTGAGAGCCTGCACCCCCTAGTCCTGCCCAGGTGACCCAGGGCTCCTAGGGATCCCAAACCATAACAGAGTTCCCTCATACCCATGTGTGGCCATCAGGGTGGGACCCCACCCCTGCCCGGTCCTGGGCGCCCACTTGTCCCGCCTCCTCCCCAGGAGCCCCGTGGGACTGGGGCAGCTGGAGGTCATGGCAGCGTCTCCCAGGCAGGGCCGCCCAGGGAGGGCAGGCAGGGGCCCATTAAGCTAATGGCCTGGAAACCGCTGCCCACGGGAGAGCACACACGGGGGGAATAAGAAAACAGCCCAGGAAACGAGCCCGCAAAACCCTCTAATTAGGAGGCAGCTCCCGTGACGGCACGCCCCTCAGCCCGGAGCCCGCCGGCCTCAGTCACGTCCTCGTCCCATGGACAAACATTTACCAGGCCACAGGCGCTGACCTGCCTCATTAGCGGCCGCAGTCAGCCTCAGGGACTCTGCGCCCGTGATCGTCCCGTGACACCCGCCTGAGTCAAGGACCCCCTGCCCCCGCTCCACACCCCGGGAGTGCCCAGCACGCTGGAGCCCTGGGCCCCCATGCTAGGCCCCCTTGTTGGAGGGGCTGGTTCCCCTTCTCCTCCTCCTCAGTGAACCCCAGCCATGCCGGGGCCCACACAGGTGTTCTGGATCCAGCCCGGGGCTCCCCGAGCACCCCCTACCCCCCACTGCACTATCATGAGAAATTCTCGGAGGATTCCCTGGGGGCTCAGACGGTAAAGAGCCTGCCCTCAATGCAGGAGACCCAGGTTCAATCCCTGGGTCAGGAAGATCCCCTGGAAAAGGAAATGGCAACCCACTCCAGTAGTCCTGCCTGGAAAATCCCATGGACAGAGGAGCCTAGTGGGCTACAGTCCATAGGGTCTGAAAGAGTCGGGCAACATTGAGCGATTTCACTTTCCAGCAGCCCCCACCCCACCCCTATACAGGGGCCTCCCCGGAGACCCCCCTCAGGCAGGCCACACAAGCCAGGCAGGGCGTTGGGCTCACATGTCGGGTGGGTCCCCAGAAGCTAGGGTGCCCTCAGGAGCGGCCTTCCAGCTGAGGGCCTCCCCAGCGGGTGGGCCGCGTGCATACTGTCAGTGGGGACGTGCTGGGAGGGCCAGCTTGGGGCCCAGACCAGGCAATGGCCGGTGAGGGGGGCGCCCAGCCCTGTGCCCAGTGCCTGCCCACCCCTCCTGCAAGGCCCCGCCCCCGCGGCCCTCTCTGCCCACAGCTCCATCTCTGTCTCCCGCCCAGGGCCCGTGGTTGGGGCCTCCACAGCTGGCACCCATCAGCCCGGACCTGTCCCCCACCGGACATGACCTGGCGGGTGTGCCGGGCCTGGGGGCCGGCCCTGGGGACTTCCCCTCCGTCAGCCATCAGGCCAGGGTCTCCTGTGACCCCCCAGAGGCCCTGCTGAAGGGCCGGGTGTCCAGGGTCTTACAAAAGGAGTGTGCTGCTAGGGGGTCTTGGTGCTGTGACTCCCTGGGCAGGGCCCCGCGCGGAGCCCCCCGGCCGGGCTGAGTGCTGACCGTCGATCTCGTCCAGCGGGATCTGCCCGAAGATCTGCAGGTACGGCCGGTAGAGCACGCGGCGGAAGATCCACTCCAGGCGGCCGTCGTGCGGGTGCAGCAGCGCCTGCGTGGTCACGCCGTAGGCCACGAGCCACACGCTCAGGAAGAAGAGGAAGAAGAAGACATCCTTCATCTCGGGGGGCGGGGGAGAAGGGTCAGCACCTGCCGGGTGGGGCCTGGCCTCGCCGCCCCAGCCCGGGCTCACCATCCGCTCCACGATGATGATCTTGGGGCCCAGCTGCTTGTGGACGGCGAAGATGTGGATGAGCCGGAGCGTGAACACCATGAAGTCGATGGCGAGCACTGTGCGGCCGGCCTCGAAGGCCCAGGGCAGCATCCTGGGTGGGCGGGACGGCAGGCTGGGCGGCCGCCCATGCCCAGAGAGGGCTGGGGCTTCCTCCGGGATGCACAGCACGGGCGCCAGGCCCGGGCGGGCCCATCCTGGAGGCAGCCCTGCCCTCCAGCCCCCCGGGGCTGCCCCCGCCCGGCCCTGGGGCCCCCAGACCTGCAGGTGACCCCGGCGAGGAACAGGAAGATGGCCACCATGTCACACTTGTTCCAGTTGTCCTCCACGTAGAGCGTGAACTTCTTCACCAGGTGCGTGTCCTCATCCGTGAAGAAGCCCTGGCAGGGGCAGACGGCCCAGCGATAGTGGCCTGGGCTCCCCCTCGCGGGGCACGGCCCCTCGCGGGCTGGGCTGTGACCCGCAACCCCCCGGGCTCCGTCTGAAACCGGGCCGGGCCCACCACTGACCTGCCGGATCTCCTCCAGCACCAGCGTGAAGACCCAGAAGTAGAGGGCGACCTCAGACCCCGACGGGCCCCGAGGAGGGGGCCGGAAGTCCACCAGCAGGACGTAGGTGAACAGGAAGAGGAAGGCAAAGTACATGACCACGTTCCCAAGGAACACTGTGACGGGCGCCCCCCAGAACTTCCTCCAGCGCGTGAGCAGGAAGGCAGCTCGCTGGCCTCGGTCACCCTCGCTCCTCAGCGCCTCAGCCCTGCGCCCAAAGGAGGCCACGGCCAGTGTTAAGACGGGCACCCGGGGTCCAGAGCTCACCTCTGCCCACTGGAGTCCAGCTCCCCACCACTGTCCCCTCTGCAGGCCCTCACCTGCTGCCCAGGCTGCAGAGCCGGCTCTTCTCTGTATCCAGACTGTCCAGCTCTTGCAGGTCCTCGGGGCCTGTCCTTAGAGGGGCTTCCTCGCTGTGAGCACAGGAGCCCTCAGGGTCGTGGGGAGGGCACCTGAGACTCCCGCTTGGCCCGAGCACCCGACCAGCGGAGGCACCACAGAGGGATGCGGGGAGGGGGCACGCAGAGGGGCCACGAGCATGTGGGGTGGGGGAGGGGGCGAGCAGGGG
>SJYR01000774.1:288499-304183 GCA_006410655.1 Kobus ellipsiprymnus
CCACAGAGCCAGGGTAGGGGGCGGGGGGGCTAGGCCTGGCCCGGGCTCGGGCACCTCCCTGGCCCTGCCACCCTTGGGGTTATAACTGCTGGAGGGTCCCAGGGCGCCCTAACGAATGACCACCCGCTGGGTGTCTTAAAGCGACAGGAGGCCCTGGAGGCCAGAAACCCCAAATCAAGGTGCACAGGGCCTCACTCTCTCAGCAGGCTCTAGGCAGGGTCCTTCTCACCCTGTCCAGCTCTGGGGGCTCCGGCGTCCCTCCAGTCTCTGCCTCCATCTCCCCGTCTCCTTGTAAGGACACCGGTCACTGCTCGAGGGGCTGCCCCACTCCCTATGACCTCACCATCACTCAGTGCTTCTGCAAAGACCCTCTTTCCAAGCATTCTGAGATTCGGGGTGGACGTGAACTTGGGGGACGCTCTTCAACCACAGAGTGTAGGCAGTGACGTGGGGAGCCTTCCCAGCATTTGGCGGGGACAGGGCAGGGCTTGTGGGGGTGGCCTCCATCCCAACCGCTGGACGCACCCTGGCCCGGCGTAGGGGGCCTGGGCAGCACTGGAGTGCTCATGGTCCGGGAGCCCCAGGCTTGCTCCATCAGGCGGGGAGCCTGGGGCTGGCCTCTGTCTCAGGAGGCGTGCTGTGGTGCTCCCCCGCCAGCCCACGCTGGCCGTTCCTTGCTGAGAGGCAGGTGGTCCTAAGCCCCAGTTTTGCCTTCCCTGGGGCCACCACCTGTCCCCTCGCCCCACACCCCCAACCCCGAAGCCTGGTCCCTGGCCTCTGGCTTCCCAGCCCAGGGGCTGAGGGGCGTCGGGTCCTGTGCTGAGTCTGAGGGTCACTGAGCTTGGTGGGGGTGGTGACACTGAGCGCGGGGGGGTGGGAGGGGCTCCAGGCAAATGGGGCCACGGGGCGGGAAGGACATGCAAACAGCGGATTTGCATGAGCAGGTGTCCGGGGCTCGAGGCCCCTGTTCCTGGAGGGGGCGGGGGAGTCCAGGCACCGGGGGGTCCTGAGTCATCCCCTCATCCCTGCTGGAATCCCACCCCCTACACCCGACAGGCAGATCAGAATGGAGGCGAGCTCTTCAGCTCCGGCAGCGAAAGTGCTGGGGCTCGTGCTCGGGGCGGGAAGAGGGGCAGGTGGCCAGCTCTGGTCAGGGGTCTCCGGAAGCAGCCCCAGTGCTGTGGACCCTGGCAGCCAGGCCCCAGGGGTCCCAGCCCGGCCCCTCCCATGGCCGTGTCACGGGGGCCAGCCCCTCACCACTCAGGCCTGCCCCTCCCTCCCGAGATGGTAGAACGTGGTGACCAGGAGCAGGCACCCGGGGGTCCCACGCTTTGCAGCCAGCACTCAGCCTCCAACCAGGCGGGCCCTGGCTGTGAGCGCCGGCTCCCTGCGTCTGGCCCCCAGGGCCCCGGGGCTGCTCCTCCAGACCAGACCCTCTGCAGGCTCCTTCCCAGACACCCCGCCTCACCCACAGAGGGACCGTCTGTCTGCAGCCCCAGGAAGGCAGGACTCATTCCAGCGTCCAGGGGAGAAACCGAGGCACGGTGCAGGAAGTGATGGGGGGCAGGGCGCCCCCTCCTCCCCCCGGGGGCTGGTGGCCGGGCTCCTACCTGCCTGCTTTCTCCCTGAGGCCCGGACGTGTGACTGCCGGCCAAGGGGTGGGTGGAGGGGCCCACAGCCTGCCCGCCTGCCCCTCCCCGCCCTCCACGCCTGGCACCTGGGCAGCCAATGCCGTGAGCAGAGCTGGGCGCCACCTGACCTCAGCCTGGCCCGGCCCACAGGCCTGCTCTGGCCAAGCCACCGGGCACAAGGGCCAGCCCTCCCTCTCTGATGAGCCCAGGGACCCCTTGGGCAGCACCAGTCTCCTGGTGTCGAGAGGCGGCCCCGTGGGGGGTGGCAGCATCGCCCCTCCTGTGTCTCTGCTTCCTCCATTTCTCCAGCAGGTGGGAGTGGCTGATCCCAGAGGGTACAGCCCAGCCATCCCTGGAGGGGGCAGAGACTGTCCCCTCCCTTCCTGGGTCCCGCCAAGCAGGGAGGTGTCAGCCCCCCAGGAGTGCTGTCCTGGAGGGGTGGGCAGGCTGCTGTCAGCGAGCAGGCTTCGCAGGGACACTGTCGCCCCACCGAGGAGCGGTGCAGGGAGGCCCCGGGGCCCTGGAGCCCACGGTCCTGGTTCACGCCCTGCAAACCCTCTGTCTCTCTAACTCTGGGCATTGGTTCCTCTGGAAAATGGGGATCCGAGCAGCTCGGCTTCTGGGGTTTGTGGTAACTCACGAGAGCAGGTGACACGTCCATGCGCCCCTTCCTGAGACCTCAGGGCCCCCTCCTGGGACCTCTCACCCCCTGAGCTCGGGGCTGGGTGGGAGGCTGGGTCCAGGCCCAGCTCTGGGACCTCTGGCCTCTCTGCTTGGGCCCATTGGCCACCAGAGGGCACCCCGGGACCGCGGGCTGAGCTGGGGGTGGTGGACAGGCCTGGCCCGCAGAGGCCGCTGTGTCTCTGCACAGGATGGCAGTCAGGGTCGGGAGCCGCCATGGCTAGCCTGGAGCCCCGCCTCCGCTCGCAGGGAGGGGAGGGGCCGCCTGAGACCCCGGGCCTGAGAACCTACGGACCAGGTTCTGGGGGGATGATTCTGACCTTGCGGTTCCTGGGCAGAGGGCCAGACCCAGCACCGGCAAGGGGGTGGGACTGGGTCACACACCCCTGCTGGCCTGGGGCCCGGCCCCGCCAGGGGTCCTGCCAGTGTCCCGCCCAGGCGATGTGGCAGATGAGGGGGTCTCCCCAGACCTTCTGCGTCTGTGGGGCAGGAGGCACACGGTACTGCCCCTCCTCTCGCCCTCTGTTCCAGCCCTGCCCTCTACCGCTGCCCCCGGGACGCCCCTTTCTGGCCACCCCCAGCCTAGTACCAGGCTCCGCTCCTCCATGCCTGCAAGTCTCCATCGCTCCCTATTACTTCAGCAATGACACCCAACCCAGAACCCACCGGCCTGGCCTGCCCACCGCCCACCTCTCCGGCCACCTGGCCTCCTCCTCACACCCTCGGCCAACCTCAGAGGCCCCCCTGCTGTCTCCCTACACGCCCCTGCCCCCGCCACACAGGCTCAGCAGCTCCCCTGGTCTTTCTCTCTGTGTCAGCTAGCGTCACTTTTCAGGAGGCCTGACCCTCCGAGGGGAACTCGCGTGCTGCCTGCCTGCTTCCTGCCGGGGAATGTTGGCCACCGAGCCTCCCAGACCCAGGACCGAGCTGCAGGGGCGACGCAGCCAGTGAGTGGACGAGGGGTGTGGGCTGGCGTTTACGCGAGCCCCGGCCATGCGGGAGCCTCGGGAGCAGGGGTCTGCAGCCCTCGAGGGCTCTGCTTGGGGGGGGCCCACTGCAGGGAGGAGATGCCAGGTGCCACCTGCGCTCACCGACGTGGCTGGGGCCTGCCGAGGTCTGACTCCTGCTCTGCTTTTTCTCAGCTGCCTCCATCCTCCTGGCTCCCTACTCGGGATGGGACTGAGTTCGCTTGACCCCTCATTTGTGGGGAGACGCCTCGCCTGGCAGAGCGAGCACCAGCTCCCAGGCCTCTGTCTGTGGGACGGCAGGTCCCACTCCGAAGCAGGCTCTCCACAGAGAAGCACTCGTCTTCTGCCCCATGCTGAGCTCTGGGAGAGAGGGACACACACCCACACTGGACGGGGGCGGTCCCGGCCCACGCATGCTGGTGCCACGCAGGGCTGAATTTGCAGGAAGACTCAGCCACCTCTGCTTTTAGCCTCCTGGACAGAAGCCACAACCCAAAGAGGGGCCCAGCTGCCCCGCATCTCCCCACCAGCCTGGGGTCCTCCCTTGGGTCTGCATGAGGTCTGGACTCAGGCCCTTGGACAGGAAGGACCCTGCCCTGGTCCTTTGTGGGGGACACCACCTCTGGTCACTCCAGGTTGGAGAGGACAGAGCAGGCCGCCGCCATCTGCAACCTCTGGGCTGATCTGCACATCTGTGGGGAAGGCTGAGACCTGGTGGGCCACGCTGTGGAAGCCCCCTCCAAGCTGAGCAGCCCCGCTCGCTCCCCACCTCACTGCCTCCCGTTCTCCCGGGTCTTCTGTGGCTCCCCGCCTGGGACTCAGGAGATGGGCAGGCCCGCAAGAATGTCCACGGCTCTGAGGCTGTGCCTCGTGGGTCCTCAGGCCCCTTGCCAGTACCCTCCCCACAATGTGACCCTCAGGGTCTTCCCAGCCCAGGACCCTGCATCGGGCAGGCAAAGCCTCGTCTGTGGCCCTGACCCCGGGAACAGGACGGGGATGCGGAGGGCTGGGGGTGGCAGGGAGGCCCGGGGCCACCGGCAGCGCCTGCAGTCACCCACCTCCTGGCCAGGTGCCAGTCCTTCCGTGGGCCCCCAGGGGGAGGGGGAGCGTTAAGCATCACAGACGCAGGGAGAGGCTGGCAGGGGCTGAGTGGACCCTCAGGCACAGCCCCGGCCCGGGCTCGACCCCCTCCCCCACCGCCATTCTGTCTCTGGAGTTCTCTGGAGCTCCAGGAAGGAGCCACCCCCAGCTCACTCCCCCTCCCCCCACTGCCTGCAGGAAGCTGCTGTTAACACGGGGAGCTCCGCTCCCTGCTCCGTGGTGACCTGGACGGGTGCCATGGGGGGCGGGCGNCCGACTGCCGGGGCTTGCTCAAACTCCTGTCCATTGAGTCAGTGATGCCAAGTAACCATCTCATCCTCTGTCGTCCCCTTCTCCCACCTTCAGTCTTTCCCAGCATCAGGGTCTTTTCCAATGAGTCCACTCTTCACATCAGGGGGCCAAAGTATTGGAGCGTTAGCTTCAGCATCCGTCCTTCCAATGAATATTCAGGACTAATTTCCTTTAGGATTGACTGGTTGGATCTCCTTGCAGTCCAAGGGACTCTTAAGAGTCTTCTCCAGCACCACAGTTCAAAAGCATCAATCAGTTCTTCGGCACTCAGCTTTCTTCATGGTCCAACTCTCACATCCATATGTGACTACTGGAAAAACCATAGTGTTGACTAGATGGACCTTTGTCAGCAAAGTAATGTCTCTTCTTTTTAATATGCAGTCTATGTTGGTCGTAGCTTTTCTTCCAAGAAGCAAGGGCCTTTTAAATTCATGGCTGCAATCACCATCTGCGTTGATTTCGGAGCCCAAGAAAATAAAGCCTCTCACTGTTTCCATTTTTTCCCCATCTGTTTGCCATGAAGTGATAGGACTGCGTGCCATGATCTTCATTTTTTGAATGCTGGGCTTTAAGCCAGCTTTTTCATTCTCCGCTTTCACTTTCATCAAGAGGCTCTTTAGTTCCTCTTCACTTTCTGCCATAAGGGTGGTGTCATCTGCATACCTGTGGTTATCGATATTTCTCCCAGCAGTCTTGATTCCAGCTTGTGCTTCATTCAGCCCAGCATTTCATGATGTACTCTTTATATGTTAAATAAGCAGGGTGACAACATACAGCCTTGTCGTTCTCCTTTCCCAATTTGGAACCAGTCTGTTGTTCCATGTCCAGTTCTAGCTGTTGCTTCCTGACCTGCATACAGATTTCTCAGGAGACAGGTCAGGTGGTCTGGAATTCCCATCTCTTGAAGAATTTTCCACAGTTTGTTGTGAGCCACAAAAAGGCTTTAGAATAGTCAATAAAACAGGAGTAGGTGTTTTTCTGGAACTCTCTTGCTTTTTCCATGATCCAGCGGATGTTGGCAATTTGATCTCTGGTTCCTCTGCCTTTTCTAAATCCAGCTTGAACATCTGGAAGTTCACGGTTCATGTACTGTTGAAGCCTGCCTTGGAGAGTTTTGAGCATTACTTTGCTAGCGTGTGAGATGAGTGCAATTGTGCGGTAGTCTGAATTCTTTGGCATTGCCTTTCTTTGGGATTGAGATGAAAACTGACCTTTTTCAGTCCTGTGGCCACTGCTGAGTTTTCCAGATTTGCTGGCATATCGAGTGTAGCACTTTCACAACATCATCTTTTAGGATTTGAAGTAGCTCAGCTGGAATTCCATCACCTCCACTAGCTTTGTTCATAGTGATGCTTCCTAAGGCCCACTTGGCTTTGCGTTCCACTGTCTGGCTCGAGGTGAGGGGATATGTGTGTACACATGGCTGATTCATGGTGTTGTTCAGAAGAGACTAGCACAACGTTGTGAAGTGATTGTCTTGCAATGAATAGAAATGAACACGGGAGTGCCTCCCGTCACCCCATCACCGGTGGAGCAGCCCGTTCCAGTCACTGAGAGCGGGTCCCACATGGAGCTCTCGGCTAGCTGGCGGCCCCGGCCTCTGTGAGGGGTGGTGGGGTGGCCCTCGCCGAGTCCTTGGACAGCTGTGGGTCCAGGTCCTGATGGGAAGTGGGGACAATGATCAAATGGCTTTGCAGGACCTGTTGGGGAGGGGGAGCACTCAGAACAGAGCTGGCCTTGGCGCCACCAGGGAGCTTTGATGCAAGGACCGTCGGATGTGCGCCCAGTGCATGCAAGTGTGAGGATACCCCGCGTGTGTGTGCATGCCCGCGTCTGTGGACACACGCGCTCTCGCCCTGCGGGTGCAGTCCTCAGCTGTCCCTCTGTCCCCTTCCCTTCTTGGCCCCTGAGGAGGCCGAGGTGCAGATTGTCCCTTCTGAGGGTCGGTTAAGGCTCAAAACCACAGGCCTCAGTGGACCCCCACCTGTTCCTCCAAGCCCACCTCCCCTCCACATCATCGTCCACTGTCCCATCACCCACCAGCTCGTCCAGCCATTCAACGCGGGTTCACTGAGCCGCCTCCAGGCACCAGCACCGTGGGTCAGGCGACGGGCAGACAACAACGAAAGAAGTGAGAAACGAATTTAAAAAATGATTAACATTAAAACCATTTAAAATTAAATGATTAAAATAGAGCAGTTGAGAATCTGAATGGAGGGCAGGTAGCTGGGTGGTTGAGGCATTCTACTTTTAAACGGTCAAGGGACATCTCAGTGTGAAGGTAACGTTTGTGCAAAGGGTGGTTCACGTGCTCATCATCCTTCCTTAGCCACCCCATCCGTCCACCCGTCCATCGTCCATCCGCCTGCCCACCCGCCCCTCTGCCCGCCCGTCCGTCTGTCCCTCCGTCCGTGCGTCCACGCCTCTCTGCAGTCACACGCTCCCTCCCTGTCAAGTCCTCCCAGGCGCCTGGACTCAGCCGTGGGTGAGTCCGTCTCAGCCCTCAGGGCCCCACAGATGGGGGAGGCTGGGCAGCTCTCCCCCAGGCTCCGGCCGCTGTGGGGGTCGGGAGGAGGAGGCAGCTGGGGACGGCCCTGCGCCGCGCGGCGTGTGTCCTTGTGTGGCGTCTCCCCTGGCCTCACAGAGACGCTCACCACCCCTGCGGGCAGGGCCTCCCCCACGCCATGGCCAAGCCAGGCTGGGAACTCAGTAGGCGCCCCTTGGCTGCCGCCAGGCTGGCTGAGTCACCTGGCCTCGTCCTCCTCCGGTCAGCCCTGCCCTGCCGCTGGCTCCTCCACCCCGGCCTCCCTGGCCCGACCCACTCCTCTGCCCTCTCTAAGTCCACTCTCAGCCCAGGCCCAGCACAGGCTCTGGCTCTGCAGGGGGAGATCAGGGTAGCTTCGGAGGGCCAGCCGGGTTGGCCAGAGAGCCGGGTCAGCAGCGCTGGTGAGGTGGACGAGGACCTTGGCCAGGAAATGGACACACAGGCTCAAAGGACCAAGGACAGGCCACCTCCCAGGTCTCCTGCCCCCTTCTCCCAGGGTGCAGGGACGTTTGCCTGGATCTCTAGTGAGGAAAGTCCTGATGGCTCCTCAGATGCCCCAACACAGACACCGTCTGGGTTCCTGGGGTGCACGGTAGCCTGGGGCCCCCAAAGGGTCAGCTGAGGGTGGCAGGCAGTGGGTGGTATGCAGGTGCCCTGGAGAATGGGAAGATCTCAAGTCGTGCTGATCAGAATTGGGGTGTGTCGGGCCCCAGCCCTCACTCCCCAGGCCAGCTGGGGGCAGACCCAGGTCCTGGGGATCCCATGAAGCTCAGAGGTCCCCGACTTCACACCAACAGGTCACCCAGAAAACCAAAGGATCAGGGTGAGTGTCTGAGAGAACACCTTTTTGGAGTGATTTTACCAAAGAGGGCCCCAGGCTGTGACCCTGCATCCTTGCAACAGATGCGCTGGCAGTCTGGAACAGATTCAGATCAGTTTCGTAAGCTGTTGGGGCAAGTTCCCAGCAAAGATAACACAAGGTGGCCCTGCCAGCTGGAAGCTGACCCCGAACCCCGAGCCTGACTTTTCTGCCCAGCGTGATCCCAGCTGCCTGGGGCCCTTGTCACTGGGCTTTGGGTTCTGGGACTGGTCCCTGAGGCATCCTCTTGGAATTGGGGGAGGCCCAGCAGCCAGTGGGAGGGTGGCCGGGGGGGACCTTGGGCTGCTTGCAGCTGTGACCACAACTCCTCGTGCTGAAGCCAACCCCTGCCCCACTGCCCGGAACAAAGCGAGTGCCCAAACTTGAGTGGGATTTGGAGGACACGTCTTAGCCCCAGAGCGTGTCCAGCAGGGCTCTGTATCAGTGGGGCCGCCCTGATGGCTATCTGGGGACTTGTGACAACAGGGAGCATGAGCCCAGCTCGGTAGTATCAGCTGACCTAACCTCAGATGAAAGGAAATTCGCGGGCAGCCGGATCTGAGTCCGGGGTGGGGTGGGGTGAGTGTGGGGTGAGGCTCCGCGGGCCCAGCCCCCGATGACCCAGCCCTGACCCAGAGCCCCAGCTGGGCTGCCTTCCGGGAGCCCTGCTGCCAGCCCCCAGGTCCCACTGCTCTGGGCAGCCCTCGGGAGTGGGGTGGGGTGTCCCCTTTGCCCACATGGTCCCTAAAGGGCTTGTGTGCCCCACCTGTGGACACATGGCCAGACACGTGTGTGCAATACACTTGTGGGCTGCGCACCCCACTCCCAGCGCATACCTGGGACAGGAGGGCGGCGGCTGCCTGGACCTCGGGCTGTGTCGGAGCCTCCGAGGGGGGCCACCAGCTGAGGCGCGGGGCTCGTCCCCGGGGCCGGGACCGCCCGGGCTGGCCAGCTGCTCAGTGAGTGTCTGGCAGCCCCTGGGGGCAGTGGGGAGACGGATGCCCCCGCCTCCGCCCGGCCTTGGGTGCTGTGGGCTCGGGGTCCTTGGCCTCCCCTGCCCAAGAGGGCGGAAAAGGAGGCAGGTGAGAGGCCGGGTCCCAGGCCAGCGGGGCCCCCCTGCAGCAGAGCCCGCCCCGTCCTTGTCCCCTGGTCCTTCTCCCCTCTCTCCTTGCTGCTGACCCTGGGCCTGGGGCGGCCCTCAGGGCTCTGCAGGAGGGAGGGGGTGAGTGGACACTCCAGCTGCGGAGCTGGAGGGGGTACCAGCCGGGCAGCTCTGGGGGCAGATCCCTGGCCTGGACGCTGACCACTCCCCCCACCCCAGCCTCAGTTTCTCTCTGTGTCCCTGACAGCCTCTGGGCTCCTTGCACTTATGGCCCAGCATGGGTCTAGAGAGCTGAGGGGTCTTGGCCAAGAGCTGCCAAAGGAAGGTGAGTGTGGTATTTCCAGAATATTCTGAGGCCCAGAGTCGGCCCATGGCGCCTGAGAAGCAGGGAGGGGGCCTCCGGGTCCACACCCAGCCAGGTGGGCCCGTCAGCTTCTGCCTCCAGAAGCCCTGGGTGTGAAAGGAGCAGTCGCTGGGAAGGGAAGGGGCTTTCCTTGCTGTGGGGGGGGGTCCTGAAGGGCAGCTGGGGAGCCTAGGGCTGAGCCAGGCCCCCTGAGAGCCCAGGCCTGTGCTGCCTGGGGCTGGCCCTGCCCCCCCAGCCCCCAGCCTGCCACCTGCCCTCTGAGCCCCTCCTCCCCTGAGCCACAGCCCCAGTTCACGCAACCACTTCCCTCTCCCCACCCCCCAACTCCTCTGAGCTTTTGGGAAACTTGCGGGGACCCCTTGTTGTCTGGCCTCCCATTCAGTCCAATGTCCCACGCTGGGGCCAGGACCCCCAGAACTGGCGCCCCAACTCCCGGGTGCTTGGGCGGCTACTGACTATAATTTTCAGAATACGAAGACTTGCACGCCAGTAAAGCCCACGGTGCGGAGCCTGAATCCGCCGGCCGGCTCAGCAGGGGCCAGTTCAGAGCAGGCTGGCCTCGTTGACTCCGCGTCGTCTGCCCGGAAGCCCTCAGTACATACTTAGGGCACGTGGGGCCTCGGTGACCCTGAGGTCCGGTGCGTGCACAGGAGGAAGGGCAAACACTTGATTCTGTCCCTTTCTGATTTATTTTATTCCTTTTCAAAATAATGAGCCCTAGCCTCTGACCAAGGCCCAGTGAGGATTCTGCAGTATTCTTTTGAATAAAATGGATTTTAAAGATATTTGGTATATTTTAATCCACTTTTTTTTTTTTTTAACTTTATCACCTCATTTACTTGGAGCATGAGGCAAAAGAGAAAAAACAATATGCATCAGCTTCAAATGATCATCATTTTCCATTTGATTGCAACGCTGTCTGTGGATCCTGGCGCTGAAAACATCCTAAAATCTAAGAGCAGCCGTTACACAAAACGTTAGTGTACACCGTGGATTAGCGTCTCTGTAGAATGCATTCACATTGCCAGTTTCAAACAACAAGCAGAAAGAATGCCTAGAAAAGGAAACAGAATGGTTATGGAGGACCCCAACCACAAGGTCTTATATTAAAGTGAAAAGCACTTGAGTTAATAATACTGTTAATTAGAAAGTTTGGTCGCTAACAATCTTTCATATAAAGCATCATTTTTCCTGTCTGTAACGGTTTTTTATTTTACATTTCCATCCAACCTGTTGTACAGTAGTTGCCTAAAAGCAGGTACTTCTAAAGCAGGCTCGCTTTGTGCCATCTCTGTTGTTGCCGCCCAGCCGCTCAGCTGTGTCTGACTCTGACCCCATGGGCTGTGACACGCCAGCCTTCCCTGTCCTTCCCACCTCCCGGAGTTTGCTCAAACTCATGTGCGCTGACTCGGTGACGTTAAATAACCATCTTGTCCTCTGTCCTCCCCTTCTCCCCCTGCCCTCAACCTTTCCCAGCATCAGCATCTTTTCCAATGAGTCAGCTCTTCACATCAGGTGGCCATATTATTGGAGCTTCAGCTTCAGCCTCAGCCCTTCCAGTGAATATTCAGGACTGATTTCCTTTAGGATGGACTGGTTGGATCTCCTTGCAGTCCAAGGGACTCTCAAGAGTCTTCTCCAACACCACAGTTCAAAAGCATCAGTTCTTCAGCACTCAGCCTTCTTTATGGTCCAGATCTCACATCCATGCATGACTATGGGAAAAACCATAGCTTTGACTATGCAGACCTTTGTGGGCAAAGTGAAAGAAACATCACTCCCTTGTGTCTGATTCTCTGTGACCCTTTGGACTGTAGCCCACTAGGCTCCCCTGTCCATGAAATTCTCCAGGCAAGAATACTGGAGTGGATTGCCATCCCCTTTTCCAGAGGATTTTCCTGACCCAGGGGTCAAACCTGGGTCTCCTGCATTGCAGGTGGATTCCTCACTGTCTGAGCCACAGGGAAGCCCATCGGCAAAGTGGTGTCTCTATTTCTTAACACGCTGTCTAGGCTTGTCATAGCTTTCCTCCAAAAAACAAGTGTCTTTTAATTTCATGGCTGCAGTCACCATCCACAGTGATTTTGGAGTCCAAGTAAATAAAATCTGCCACTATTTCCACCCCCCCCCCCCACTTATTTGATGTATCATTTTTATGCAGTGAAATCCATACTTCTTTTTGATGAGACAACTTTTCAGCAGTCAGAACTAGAAAGTAGTCTTGTTTTGAGAAAATAGCTGAGGAGTTTATGTTAACATTCCCAATCCAAATTTAAGGATGGGTTTGCACTTTGATTTCCTATTTCTCTCTCTTTGCTCCTGTACTGAAAATCCTGGTTTCTAAGAAGTTTTCCATGCCACATGTCCTGCATATATTACACATATACGTCATTTCAAAGCAGCAATGCCGATATCAATGCTAATGATGTGACTCTCAGGGTTCCTTTGTCCCTGGAGTGTTAGTGACACCATTGATAACATGGTGCGCTGTACCATAGCGTGCTTCAGCTAACCGAGGGACGTTCTGGCTGTTTTTATTCTTTCACTGGTACAAATAAGGGCTTCCCAGGTGGCGCTGGTGGTAAAGAAACCACCTTCCAATGCCGGAGATGTGAGAGCCCCAGGTTTCATCCCTGGGTTGGGAAGATCTCCTGGGGGAGGAAATGGCAACTCACTCCAGTATTCTTACCTGGAGAATCCCATGGACAGAGGAGCCTGGGGGGCTCCAGTCCAAAGTGTCGCAAAGAGTTGGAGAGGACTGAAGCAACTTAGCTCACACTTACAATACAACTCGTAGCCTCCTGCGTGTTTTCTAGTTTTCCTGTGTGTCTGTGGGCCAGTTCCTAGAAGTGGAACCAACCAGCCCAACCGAATGGTATGAGCGCTTGTCCTAAAGCTGCCAGGACCCCCTTCTGGCAGGTGACATGCCAAAAACACCTGCCCTCCCTCAGCTCCGCCCCCGGAGCCTGCGGGAATGCCTGGAATTTTGCCCATCAGATAAGAAAGCAATGATCTCTCTGTGTACCTTCAAATTTACATTTTTTTGTTCCGAGTGACGTTGAGCATTTTTTTTTCACAAGAGCAAAGATCATGAGTCCCTTTCCCTGCGAGCTGCCCACGTCTTTCACCTGCCTGTCCACAGGGCTGTCTGTCATCTTGCCGGTCCTGGGCGCTCCCTGGGTATCAGCGCCCTTAACCCTGGCCCGTGCTGCTGTTCGCAGCTTCTTTTCCAGGTTGTCATTTGTTTGCTTTGCTTGGTTGACTTCAGTTATTGTCTCCGGGTTTCAGCCACAGCTGGGCATGTTTTCGCCATGTGGAGTTTGTTGAGGAGCTCATTCATATTCTCCTGCAGAGCCCACATGGCTTCGCTTCAGCGTTTACAATGAAGCCTCTGAGCCATTCAGGCGTTACCCTTCTGCATTGTCTGCAAGGCGGATCAACTCTATTTTGTTTCTTTCTCTTTGACTCTCCAGTTGTGCCAACACCGCCTATTAAGAGTTCACCTTCCTCCTGCTCAGCACACTGCGGATGTCCTCGCCCTGCACTCACACCATGCCTTCATTCGGAAAGTATTGACTGAATGCCTGCCCGTGCCCTGGCTGTCCCCCAGGCCCTGTGGAGGCGACTTCCCGCCTTCTGCTGGCTGGCTGCCCGCTTTGTGTCCTAATTGATGAGCTTCCCAGCAAGGCCTTGCTGCCTCGGCCGCCCTGAGTCTCCACGTGCCTGGCACAGGTGGGGACCCACTTCATTCATTCCTTCTGAGAATACAGGCTGTGCCGGCCGCACCAGCCGAAGTGTGGGGAGTCAGAAGGGAAGGACCGAGCTGCATTCGGTCCAGCAACAAGAGCTGACTTTCTTTTTTCTCATTCTGGGAAGGAAAACATTATCCCTTTTGGTTTTACTCCCTAAATAAATGAACTAATTTTTTTAAAAATTTATTTATTTATTGTAATTTAAATTTTTTAAAATTTTAATTACAGGATAATTGCTTTAAAATGTTGTGTTGGTTTCTCCCATACAACAATGTGAATGAGATATCAGTTCAGTTCAGTTCAGTCACTCAGTCATGTCCGACTCTTTGTGACCCCATGAACCACAGCACACCAGGCCTCCCTGTCCATCACCAACTCCTGGAGTTCACTCAGACTCACGTCCATTGAGTCAATGATACCATCCAACCATCTCATCCTCGGTCATCCCCTTCTCCTCCTGCCCCCAATCCCTCCCAGCATCAGAGTCTTTTCCAATGAGTCAACTCTTCGAATGAGGTGGTCAAAGTACTGGAGTTTCAGCTTCAGCATCATTCCTTCCAAAGAAATCCCAGGGCTGATTTCCTTCAGAATGGACTGAGCATTCTTTGGCATTGCCATTCTTGGGGATTGGAATGAAAACTGACCTTTTCCAGTCTTGTGGCCACTGCTGAGTTTTCCAAATTTCCTGACATATTGAGTGCAGCACTTTCACAGCATCATCTTTCAGGATTTGAAACAGCTCTACTGGAATTCCATCACCTCCACTAGCTTTGTTCGTAGTGATGCTTGCCAAGGCCCACTTGACTTCACATTCCAGGATGTCTGGCTCTAGATGAGTGATCACACCATCGGGATTATCCAAGTCGTGAAGATCTTTTTTGTACAGTTGTTCCGTGTATTCTTGCCACCTCTTCTTAATATCTTCTGCTTCTCTTGGGTCCATACCATTTCTGTTCTTTACTGTGCCCATCTTTGCATGAAATGTTCCCTTGGTATCTTTAATTTTCTTGAAGAGATCTCTAGTCTTTCCCATTCTATTGTTTTCCTCTATTTCTTTGCATTGATCACCGAGGAAGGCTTTCTTATCTCTCCTTGCTATTCTTTGGAACTCTGCATTCAGATGCTTATATCTTTCCTTTTCTCCTTTGCTTTTCATGTCTTTTCTTTTCTCAGCTATTCTTAAGGCCTCTTCAGACAGCCATTTTGCCTTTTTGCATTTCTTTTTCTTGGCGATGGTCTTGATCATTGCCTCCTGTACAATGTCACAAACCTCTGTCCATAATTCTCCAGGCACTCTATCAGATCTAATCCCTTGAATCTATTTGTCATTTCCACTGTATAATCATAAGGGATTTGATTTAGGTCATACCTGAATGGTCTAGTGGTTTTCCCTATCTTCAATTTAAGTCTGAGTTTGGTAATAAGGAGTTCATGATCTGAGCCAAAATTAGCTCCCGGTCATGTTTTTGCTGACCGTATAGAGCTTCTCCATCTTTGGCTGCAGAGAATATAATCAATCTGATTTCGTTACTGACCATCTGGTGATGTCCATGTGTAGAGTCTTCTCTCATGTTGTTGGAAGAGGATGTTTGCTATGACCAGTGCGTTCTCTTGGCAAAACTCTGTTAGCCTTTGCCCTGCTTCATTCTGTACTCCAAAGGCAAGTTTGCCTGTTACTCCAGGTATCTCTTGACTTCCTACTTTTGTATTCCAGTCCCCTAAAATGAAAAGGGTAGCTTTGGGGGGCATTAATTCTAGAAGGTCTTGTAGGTCTTCATAGAACTGTTCAATTTCAGCTTCTTCAGCATTATTGGTCAGGGCATAGACTTGGATTACTGTGATATTAAATAGTTTGCGTTGGAAATGAACAGAGATCATTCTGTCGTTTTTGAGAGTGCATCCAAGTACTACATTTCGAAGTCTTTTGTTGACTAGGAGGGCTACTCCATTTCTTCTAAGGGACTCTTGCCCACAGTAGTAGTCCTCTGAGTTAAATTCACCCATTCCAGTCTATTTAAGTTTGCTGATTCCTAAAAGGTCGACATTCCCTCTTGCCATCTCCTGTTTGACCACTTCCACTTTGCCTTGATTCATGGACCTGACATCCCAGGTTCCTGAGCGATACGGCTCTTTACAGCATCGGACTTTCCTTCCATCACCAGGCACACCCACAGCTGGGTGTTGTTTTCGCTTTGGCTCCGTCTCTTCTCTCTTTCTGGAGTTATTTCTCCGCTGATTTCCAGTAGCATACTGGGCACCTACTGAGCTGGGGAGTTCATCTTTCAGTGTCCTATCTTTTTGCCTTCTCATACTGTTCATGGGGTTCTCAAGGCAAGAGTGCTGAAGTGGTTTGCCATTCCCTTCTCCAGTGGACCACGTTTTGTCAGAAC
>SJYR01000774.1:304253-315880 GCA_006410655.1 Kobus ellipsiprymnus
TCCAGGGACCACGTTTTGTCAGAACTCTCCACCGTGACCCGTCCGTCTTGGGTGGCCCTCCAGGGCATGGCTCCTAGTTTCACGGAGTTAGACAAGGCTGTGGTCCATGAGATCAGACTGGTTAGTTTTCTGTGATTGTGGTTTCCGGTCTGTCTGCCCTCTGATGGAGAAGGATAAGAGGCTTATGGAAGCTTCCTGATGGGAGAGACTGACTGTGGGGGAACCTGGGTCTTGTTCTGATGGGCGGGGCCGAGCTCAGTAAATCTTTAATCCAATTTTCTGTTGATGGGCGGGGCTGTGTTCCCTCCCTGTTGTTTACCTGGGCCCAAACTGTGGTGGAGGTGATGAGGATAATGGCCACCTCCTTCAGAAGGTCCCATGATGCACTGCTGCCCTCAGCGCCCGCGGCCCTGCAGCAGGCCCCCCGACCCCCGCCTCCCCGGAGACCCCTGGGCGCTCCCGGGAAGGTCTGGGTCAGTCTCCTGTGGGGTCAGTGCTCCTTTCTCCTGGGTCCTGGTGCCCACGAGGCTCTGTCTGTGCCCTCCAAGAGTCTGTTTCCCCATCCGGCGTAAGTTCTGGCGGCTCCGTGGTGGGGTTAATGCGACCTCCTCCAAGAGGGCTCATGCCATGCCCGGGTCTGCTGCGCCCAGAGCCCCTGCCCCTGCAGCAGGCCACTGCCGACACAAACCTCCTCAGGAGACACTCAGACACAGTGCTGGCTCTGCCTCTGTCTCTGCAGGGTCTCAGAGAACATTCAATGCAAAGATGGGCACAATAAAGGACAGAAATGGTATGGACCTAACAGAAGCAGAAGAGATTAAGAAGAGGTGGCAAGAATACACAGAAGAACAATACAGAAAAGATCTTCACAATCCACATAACCACGATGGTGTGATCACTCACCTAGAGCCAGACTTCCTGGAATGTGAAGTCAAGTGGGCCTTAGAAAGCATCACTATGAACAAAGCTGGTGGAGGTGATGGAATTCCAGTGGAGCTGTTTCAAATCCTGAAAGATGATGCTGTGAAAGTGCTGCACTCAATATGTCAGGAAATTTGGAAAACTCAGCAGTGGCCACAAGACTGGAAAAGGTCAGTTTTCGTTCTAATTCCCAAGAAAAGCAATGCCAAAGAACCTTCAAACTACTATGAGTGCACAATTGCACTCATCTCACATGCTCACAAAGTAGTGCTCAAAATTCTCCAGGCCAGACTTCAACAGTACATGAACCATGAACTCCCTGATGTTCAAGCTGGATTTTGAAAAGGCAGAGGAACCAGAGGTCAAATTGCCAACATCTGCTGGATCATGGAAAAAGCAAGAGAATTCCAGAAAAACATCTGTTTCTGCTTTATTGACTATGCCAAAGCCTTTGACTGTGTGGATCACAATAAACTGTGGAAAATTCTGAAAGAGATGGGAATACCAGACCACCTGACCTGCCTCTTGAGAAACCTATATGCAGGTCAGGGAGCAACAGTTAGAACTAGACATGGAACAACAGACTGGTTCCAAATAGGAAAAGGAGTACATCAAGGCTGTATATTGTCACCCTGCTTTTTTAACTTATATGCAGAATACATCATGAGAAATGCTGGGCTAGATAAAGCACAAGCTGGAATCAAGATTTCCGGGAGAAATATCAATAACCTTAGATATGCAGATGACACCATCCTTATGGCAGAAAGTGAAGAAGAACTAAAGAACCTCTTGATGAAAGTGAAGAAGGAGAGTGAAAAAGTTGGCTTAAAGCTCTACATTCAGAAAACTAAGATCATGGCATCCAGTCCCACCACTTCAAGGCAAATAGATGGGGAAACAAATGGAAAGAGTAAGAGATTTTATTTTGGGGGGGCTCCAAAATCACTGTAGATGGTGACTGCAGCCATGAAATTAAAAGATGCTTGCTTCTTGAAAGAAAAGCTATGACTAACCTAGACAGCATATTAAAAATCAGAGACATTACTTTGCCAACAAAGGTCCATCTAGTCAAAGCTATGGTCTTTCCAGTAGTCGTGTATGGATATGGGAGGTGAACTATATAGAAAGCTGAGTGCCAAAGAACTGATGCTTTTGAACTGTGGTGTTGGAGAAGACTCTTGAGAGTCCCTTGGACTGCAAGGAGATCCAACCAATCCATCCTAAAGGAAACCAGTCCTGAATACTCATTGGAAGGACTGATGTTGAAGCTGAAACTCCAATACTTTGGCCACTTGATGCAAAGAAATGACTCATTGGAAAAGACCCCAATGCTGGGAAAGAACGAAGGCGGGAAGAGAAGGGGACAACAGAGGATGAGATGGTTGGATGGCATCACCGACTCAATGGACATGAGTTTGAGTGAGCTCCGGGAGTTGGTGATGGACAGGGAAGCCTGGCAAGCTGTAGCCCATGGGTTCACAAAGAGTCGGACACGACTGAGAGACTGAACTGAAATGAACTGGACTGGACTGAACTGTGGGGTCTCTGGGTCCTGGCACGCACAAGGTTTGTCTGAGCACCGAGCGTCTCTGGCGTGTATGGGGTTCAATTTTCAATGCGATTTCACCCCTCCTACAATTGCTGGGGCTTCTCCTTTGCCGCTGGACGTGGGGGTATCGTTTTTGGTGGGACTCAGCACTCTGCTGTTGATGGTTGTTCAGTAGGGAGTTGCCATATTGTACTACAGAAAACGAAAGTTACAGGCCAATATCACTGATGAACATAGGAAGATCTTATTTCATTTAGAGTCTGAAATGGGGGCGGGTATTTTTGATGAGTTTCTTGATTGAATTCACCCTGACATTTTGGCTGGGGAAAGTTAAGAATTCTGGGTAGAAATGGGCTAACTCTGTTTTACAATTCAACAAGCAGTAGTTGTCAGGAAGGTAAATCAAGACTCCAAAGGCATCCATGAGGAAAACAGTACATGATGCCTCTCCCGGGACACTCTGTGAAGAGGAAAAAGGACAAAGCAGTCAGGGATGGCCTTCTGCCTTCTGTCTGCAGAGAAGTGACTATCAGCTGGAGGCTCTGACTCGCAGAAACAAAGGAGGTCACACACTATTTATATATTTCTATATGTATACAGAAGCCTTTTTACTACACTTGGGAAAGGCTTGAGAAAGAACATAAGAAAGAAAGATGGAGAAATTGGAAAGCACAAACTAAGTGAAATGGCAGCACTGAATATGAAATTAAAAAAGTGAAACAAGCGAGATAAAAGTAAAATACCATCATGTAGTCCAGCTGTTTTTAAACGTGGCTGTTCATTAGAAACACATCTGGAACTTTGGAGGAAAAAAAAGGCAATACCTGGGCGTTTGTGTTTTTCAAAAAATTTCAAGGTAATTCTGATATGAATCTGGATTTTAAAAAGGGATTACAGGCTTTTCTATTAGATGGTAGTTTTAGTGATACAGAATTCTGCTATTTTTTGTTGACCAATCGTGATACGATGATTGCACTAAGCAAAATCACAATAGTAGAAGACAGGTGTCAGTTTTCACAATCAGTAGCCAGACTAAAATAAAATATCATTACAACTGCAAGCCATAATGGAAACACGATTAACCTAACAGTATAAAGTAATCACATACAATCTGGGGGATTAAACAGAGTGACATGGTTAAGTGGAAGTGCATAAAAGCACATGTTTCCATCTGCCTAGCCAGTCTACATCTTTCGGTTCATGCACTTAATCTATTTATGTTTGAGGTAATTCTCAAAATGTATGACTCTATGGAGAGTCCCTTGGACAGCAAGGAGATCAAATCAGTCCATCCTGAAAGGAGATCCTAAAGGAAATCGACCCTGAATATCCATTGGAAGGGCTGATGCTGAAGCTGAGGCTCCAATCCTTTGGCCACCTGATGCACTTGCTGGAAAAGACCCTGATGCTGGGAAAGACTGAGGGCAGGAGGAGAAGGGGATGACAGAGGATGAGATGGTTGGATGGTATCACCAGCTCAATGGACATGAGTCTGAGCAAGCTCTGGGAGATGGTGAAGGACAGGGGAGCCTGGCGTGCTGCAGTCCATGGGGTTGCAGAGAGTCGGACACGACTGAGCGACTGAGCAATAACAACGGGACCCTACTGGGCTTCCCAGGTGGCACTGGTGGTAAAGAACCAGCCTGCCAGTGCAGGGGTCATAGAGATCACAAGTTGGATCCTTGGGTTGGGAAGATCCCCTGGAGGAGAGCAAGGTAACCGTTCCAGTATTCGTGCCTGGAGAATGCCATGGACTGTAGCCTGCCGGGCTCCTCTGTCCAAGGGGATTCTCCAGCCGAGAATACGGAGTGGATTGCCATGCCCTCCTCCACGGGATCTTCCCAGCCCAGGAGTCAAACCCAGGTCTCCCGCATTGCACATGGATTCTTTACTGTCTGAGCCATGAGAGAAGCCCAAGAATACTGGAGTGGGTAGCCTATCCCTTCTCCAAGGGATCTTCCCGACCCAGGAATTGAACTGGGGTCTCCTGCACTGTGTGCAGACTTTTCACCAGCTGAGCTGTCAGGGAAGCCCTACAGGTTGGACGTGACTGAAGCAACTTAGCATGCATGAGCCTATCCTGCGCGACCCCAACAACTTTCTTCATTGTCTTGGGTTTATTTTGTGTAGGTCTTTCCCTTCTCTTGTGTTTCACATTTGTTGTAAAGCTGGTTTGGTGGTGCTGCACTCTCTTAACTTTTGCTTGTCTTTTGATTTCTCTGTTAAGTCTCAGTGCGAGTCTTTCTGGGTAGAGTATTTTTGGTTGTAGGTTCTTCTCTTCCATCACTTTAAATAATCATGACGTTCTCTTCTGGCTTGTAGAGTTTCTGTTTTCTGTTGAGAAATCAGCTGATAACTTTATAGGAGTCCCTTTGTATCTTATCTGCCATTTTCCTCTTGTTTCTTTTAATAGTTTATCTCTGGTTTTAATTTTTGTCAGTTTGATTGCTGTGTGTCTTGGTGCGTTCTCCTTGGGTTTATCCTGCCTGGGACCCTGTGATTCCTGGACCTAGTTGACTATTTCCATTCCCATGTTAGGGAGATTTTCAGCTATTATCTCTTCAAATATTTTCTCAGGTCCTTTCTCCTTTTCAGACCCCTACAGTGTAACTGTTGGTGTGTTGAGTGTCGTCCCTGAGTTCACTCAGGCTCTCGTTTCTTTTCATTCTTTTCTCTACACTCTGCTCTGTGGCAGCAATCTCCACTGTTCTGTCCTCCAGGCCATCTATCTGTTCTTCTCCCCATCTGCTATCGATTCCTTCCAGTATGTTACTCATCTCAGTTTCTTTGTCCTTTAGTTTGCCTAGGTCTTTGGTAAACATTTCTTGCAGCTTCTACATTGTTTTCCTGAGATCCTGGATTCGTCTTAAAGTGAAGTGAAGTGAAGTGAAGTGAAGTCGCTCAGTCACGTCCGACTCTTTGCAAACTCATGGACTGTAGCCCACCAGGCTCCTTGGTCCATGGGATTTTCCAGGCATGAATACTGGAGTGGGTTGCCATTTCCTTCTCCAGGGGATCTTCCCAACCCAAGGATCGAGCCCAGTTCTCCTGCATTGTAAGCAGATGCTTTACCATCTGAGCCACCAGGATTCGTCTTTACTATCATTATTCTGAATTCTTTTTCTGGAAGTTTGCCTATCTTCACCTCATATAGTCACTTTTCTGAGGTTTTATCTTGTCCCCTCATCTGAAGCATAATTTTATGCCTTTTCATCCGGATTAACTTTCTATAATGTAGTTTTTGTCCTGATCACTGTGGGATTGTGGTTCTCCTTGCTTCTGTCTGCTCTCTGATAGAGGCAGCTAAGAAGCTTGTGTAAGCCTCCTGATGGGAGGGACTGGGTGGGAAAAACAGGCTTGCTGTGGTGGGCAGGGCTGTGCTCAGTGAAGCTTTAATCCAACTGTTTGCTGATGGGTGGGGTGGTGCTCCCTCCTCGTTTGTTGTTTAGCCTGAGGTGACCCAGCCTGGGGATCTATGGGTCTATGGGGCCTATAAGGTCTATGGGTAGAGTTAGTGGTGACTT
This sequence comes from Kobus ellipsiprymnus, assembly GCA_006410655.1. Classification (NCBI taxonomy): domain Eukaryota; kingdom Metazoa; phylum Chordata; class Mammalia; order Artiodactyla; family Bovidae; genus Kobus; species Kobus ellipsiprymnus. Next base: position 310,248 of record SJYR01000774.1, read on the forward strand.
CCGAAAGGACTTATGCCAAGGGGCCCCTTCCAGGCCTGCTGCTGCCAGTGCCCCTGTCCCTGCAATGAGCCACTGTTGACCCGCATCTCCATAGGAGACCCCCCAACACCACCAGGTAGGTCTTCAGTCCCCTGTGGGGTCACTGCTCCTTTCCCCGGGGTCTTGGTGCATGCAAGATTTTGTTTGTGCCCTGTGAGAGAGGAGAAGACTCTTGAGAGTCCCTTAGATTGCAAGGAGATCCAACCAGTCAATCTTAAAGGAAATCAGTCCTGAATATTCATTGGAAGGGCTGATGCTGAAGCTGAAACTCCAATACTTTGGCCACCTGATGCAAAGAACTGATTCATTGGAAAAGACCCTGATGCTGGGAAAGACTGAAGGTGGGAGGAGAAGGGGACGACAGAGGCTGAGATGGTTGGATGGCATCACCGAGTCAATGGACATGAGTTTCAGTAAACTCCTGGAGTTGGTGATGGACAGGGAGGCCTGGCGTGCTGCAGTCCATGGGGTCGCAGAGTCGAACACGAGTGAGTGACTGAACTGAACTAACGGAACTGCAAGAGTGGAGTCCGTTTCCCCCAGTCCTATGGAAGGCCTGTAATCAAATCCCACTGGACTTCAGAGTCACATTTCCTGCGGATCCCCAGACTGGGCAGCCTGACGTGGGCTCAGAAGCTTCACAACAGTGGGAGAGCTTCTTTGGCATTGTTCTCCAGTTTGTGGGTCACCCACCTTGTGGGTGTCGGCTTTGATTTTATTGTGATTATACCCATCATACCATCTCATCGCAGCTTCTTGTTTGTCTTTGGACATGGGGTATCATTTTGGGAGCTTCCCGCATCCTCCTGTCCATGGTTGTTCGACAGTTATTTGCAATTTTGGTGCCTTGCAGGAGGAGACGAGCACACATCCTTCCACTCTGCCATCTTAAACCAAAACTAAAGTTTATTTATTTCTAATTGAAGAACAATTGCTTTACAATTTTGTGTTGGTTTCTGCCATACATCCACACGAGTCAGCCTTAGGTGTACACATGTCCCCTCCCTCTTGGGCCTCCCTCCCACCTCCCAACCCCCGACCCCAGCTTCTGGGTGTCGCAGAGCACGGGTTTGAGCCCCGAGTCACGCAGCAAGTTCCCACTGGCTGCCTGACACGCGCTGATGTGCATGTCTGCATGCTGCTCTCCATCAGGCCTGCGCTTCCTCCCCCACTGGGCCCACAAGTCTGTTGCCTATGTTTGTGTCTCCGTTGCTGCCCTGCGAACCGGCTCATCAGCACCATCTTTCTGGATCCCAGGTATGAGCATTAATGTACCACATTTGTTCTTCTCTTTCTGACTTACTTCTCTATAATAGGCTGCAGATTCTTGCACCTGATTAGCACTGACTCAAATGCATTTCTTTTTGCGGCTGAGTAATATTCCACTGTATATATGTGCCACAGCTTTATTCATTCATCTGTTACGAACGTCTAGGTTGCTTCCCTGCCTTCAGTTTAGTCACTCAGTCGTGTCCGACTCTTTGCAACCCAATGAACCACAGCACCCCAGGCCTCCCTGTCCATCACCAGCTACTGGAGTCCACCCAAACCCACGTCCATCGAGTCTGTGATGCCATCCAACCATCTCATCCTCTGTCGTCCCCTTCTGCTCCTGCCCTCAATCTCTCCCAGCAACAGGGTCTTTTCAAATGAGTCAGCTCTTCACATCAGGTGGCCAAAGTATTGGAGTTTCAGCTTCAGCATCAGTCCTTCCATTGAACACCCAGGGCTGATCTCCTTTACGATGTACTGGTTGGATCTCCTTGCCGTCCAAGGGACTCTCAAGAGTCTTCTCCAACACCACAGTTCAAACGCATCAATTCTTCAGTGCTCAGCTTTCTTCATAGTCCAACTCTCGTATCCATACATGACCACAGGAGAAAACATAGCCTTGACTAGACCTCTGTTGACCGATAATGTCTCTGCTTTTGAATATACTATCTAGGTTGGTCATAACTTCTCTTCCAAGGAGTAAGCATCTTTTAATTTCATGGCTGCAATCACCATCTGCAGTGATTTTGGAGCCCAAAAAAATAAAGTCAGCCACTGTTTCCACTGTTTCCCCATCTATTTGCCATAAAGTGATGGGACTGGATGCCATGATCTTAGTTTTCTGAATGTTGCGCTTTAAGCCAACTTTTTCACTCTCCTCTTTCAATTTCATCAAGAGGCTCTTTAGTTCTTCTTCACTTTCTGCCATAAAGGTGGTGTCATCTGTATATCTTGATTCCAGCTTGTGCTTCCTCCAGCCCAGCATGTCTCATGATGTACTCTGCATATAAATAAGCAGGGTGACAATATACAGCCTTGATGTACTCCTTTTCTTTTCCTATTTGGAACCAGTCTGTTGTTCCATGTCCAGTTCTAACTGTTGCTTCCTGACCTGCATACAGATTTCTCAAGAGGCAGGTCAGGTGGTCTGGTATTCCCATCTCTTTCAGAATTTTCCCCAGTTTATTGTGATCCACACAGTCAAAGGCTTTGGCATAGTTAGCAAAGCAGAAATAGATGTTTTTCTGGAACTCTCTTGCCTTTTTGATGATCCAACAGATGGTGGCAATTTGATCTCTGGTTCCTCAGCCTTTTCTAAAGCCAGCTTGAACATCTGGAAGTTCATGGTTCATGTATTGCTGAAGCCTGGCTTAGAGAATTGTGAGCATTACTTTACTAGCGTGTGAGATGAGTGCAACTGTGCAGTAGTTTGAGCATTCTTTGGCATTGAGTTTCTTTGGGATTGGAATGAAAACTGACCTTTTCCAGTCCTGTGGCCACTGCTGAGTCTTCGAAATTTGCTGGCATATTGAGTGCAGCACTTTCACAGCATCATCTTTCAGGATTTGAAACAGCTCTACTGGAATTCCATCACCTCCACTAGCTTTGTTCATAGTGATGCTTTCTAAGGCCCACTTGACTTCACATTCCAGGATGTCTGGCTCTAGGTGACTGTGAGTGATCACACCATCGTGATTATCTTGGTCATGAAGATCTTTTTTGTACAGTTCTTCTGTGTATTCTTGCCACCTCTTCTTAATATCTTCTGCTTCTGTTAGGTCCATACCATTTCCGTCCTTTATTGTACCCATCTTTGCATGAAATGTTCCCTTGGTATCTCTAATTTTCTTGAAGAGATCTCTAGTCTTTCCCATTGTGTTTTTCCTCTATTTCTTTACATTGATCGCTGAGGAAGGATTTCTTATCTCTCCTTGCTATTCTTTGGAACTCTGCATTCAAATGAGTATATCTTTCCTTCTCTCCTTTGCCTTTCACTTCTCTTCTTTTCACAGCTATTTGTAAGGCCTCCCCAGACAGCCATTTTGCCTTTTTGCATTTCTTCTTCTTGGGGATGGTCTTTCTCCCTGTTTCCTATACAATGTCACGAACCTCCGTCCATAGTTCATCAGGCACTCTATCTATCAGATTTACTCCCTTGAATCTATTTCTCACTTCCACTGTACAGTCATAAGGGATTTGATTTAGGTCATACCTGAATGGTCTAGTGGTTTTCCCCACTTTCTTCAATTTCAGTCTGAATTTGGCGATAAGGTGTTCCTGATCTGAGCCACAGTCAGCTCCCGGTCTTGTTTTGCTGACTGTATAGAGCTTCTCCATCCTTGGCTTCCATGCCTAAGCTATTGTAAACAGGGCTGCAGGGAACACTGGGGTACCTGCGTCTTTTTGAATTACGGTTTTCTCAGGGTATATGCCCAGTAGTGGGATCGCTGGGTCATGTGGTAGTTTTATCCCTGGTTTTTAAAGGAATCTCCATAGTGTTCCTCGTAGTGGCTGTATCAGTTTACATTCCCACCAACAGAAAAGCACTAAGTTTTAAAGATAGGTTCAAAACACCTAGTTACGTACACTAATAACTACATCATAGCTGAATCAGTGTTAATATTTTGGATAGGATCTTTCTGTTCACATTTGAATGATAATCTAGTTGGTTCCTGTGTAATTGGGAAAAATATAAGAAAAAAAGGAAGCAAACAAGAAGAGTTTTCCTGAAAGGTATTGACGTTCTCTAAACTGGTCCAAGTCGTCTCTTTCTTTGGATACTTTATTTCTTTGTTTCTGGCTCTGATGGGTCTCCCTTGCCGCGCGGGCTTTTCTCCGGTTGCGGCGAGCACGGCCTGCTCTCCAGCCGCAGTGCGCGGGCTTCTCCCGCGGTGGCCTCTCGTGCTGTGGAGCAGGGCCTCCAGGGCGCGGATCTGAGCAGCTGTGGCTCCTGGCTGTACAGCACCGGCTCGGTAGTTGTGGCACACGGGCTTAGCTGCTCCACAGCACGTGGCATCTTCCCAGGTCAGGGACTGAGCCCGCGTCTCCATCATTGGCAGGCAGATTCCTCACCACTGAGGCATCAGGGAAGCCCTCTCTCTTTTATTCCACTTTCTGAGCTGTATTTGCAGAATCTCAGCTCTCAGTTGCTAAGTCGTGTCACCAAATCTTTTGCGACCCCATGGACTGTAGCCCACCAGGCTCCTCTGTCCATGGGATTTCCCAGGCAAGAATACTGGAGTTGCCATGCCCTTCTCCAGGGAATCTTCCCAACCCAGGGATCGAACTCCATGTCCTGCGTCTCCTGCATTGCAGGCGGATTCTTTACTACTGAGCCACCTGGGAAGTTCATCAAATATTCTCACCTGGAAACTCCCGTCACTCTGCCTCATCTACCGCTTCCTGTTTTTTTCCCTCAAATCTTCACAGCAGTAACAGCCTTCCATAGACCTGCCTTTCTGAGGGGAGAGTACATGAAATAAAGCAGCGCAGGGTGCTCAGTCAAGACCTGGGAAGTGTCTCCCAGGTTACGGGTCCCTGATGTGGTGGGCAGTTATTCCTCTGCCCCGGGGCAACATCCTAACAGAGGCCAGTGTTTTTCTTCTTGACATCCTTTCTCCAACCTGACGCCAGTCAACGTGCGGGGCTTGAGATGCCAGCGCCGGGTAGGGCACTCGAGTGCTTCTGATCCCCTGGACACCACTGCCCTTCAGGGGAGACAGGGCACCACAGCAGCCCCGTCCAGAGCGCGAGGAGGACCAGAAAGCGGTTCTCTGGGGCCTCTCCCCTGACCTGCCCAGGCAGCCCTGGCAGCGGCGCCTGCAGGAACTCCCGCGGCCTCGGGAGCACACGGCGCCCCAGGGGGCTGGATGCTGACCCATGAGGGCCCGGACGCTCCCGTCTGGCCTCCAGAGTTCACTGGCCCTGTGGGCACCGACCCGGCCGCGCTGTCTGCCTGCAGCATGCGCTGGGGCGCCCAGGGTGGCCCAGATAGTTCAGGGGGCCTCGCCGCCATCCTCCCGGTGAGCCCCTCCTCACCCCTACCGTCTGTGGAGGGACTCAGAGCCGGTGAAAAGGGTGTCCACGCCCCACCCCATCCTCCTGCCCAAGCAGTTCGCGGTCCCGGCACCCTGCGGACCCCGAGCCGCCCTTGCTGGCTTATGTGGGAGCTTCGCGCAGACCGCGCGCAGCTGGGCTTGGCGTTTGCGAGCACGTGGGCGCAGGCGGGCGGAGAAGCGAGGAGCAGCGCGGGAGGGGGCGGACCGAGCAGGTGGGGAGGGCGGGCCGAGCAGGTGAACGCTGCAGCGGCGGGCGAACAGGTG
>SJYR01000774.1:316616-343256 GCA_006410655.1 Kobus ellipsiprymnus
CGTGAGCCTGGACCCGCGCGTCTCCATCTACAGCGCGCGGCGCCCGCTGCTCGCCCGCACTCACATCCAGGGCCGCGTCTACAACTTCCTCGAGCGCCCCAGCGGCTGGAAGTGCTTCGTCTACCACTTTGCCGTGTGAGTGTCGCCGCCGGCCGGCACGGGCAAGGGCTTTCCGCGGGGCTGGGGAGGGCGCGCGGGCGGCAAAGCCCCTGTGCCACCTGCCGCCGGAGGGACCTTGCGGGAGCAGCGGCTGAGACCCGCCAGGAGGGAAGGGAAGGGTTAATGGGAGCGACAGAAACAGCAGGGAGCCTGTCAGGTGAAGCTCAGGGCCTTGTGGGTCTGACCCTGCGCGGGTGGGAGCTCCCCGCTGGTGCTGCCCGGGCATGTGTGTGGGTGGCGGAACCAGCTGGGAGCAATGCCCGTGCTCAGGGCTGGTTTGCTGGGCCCCACAGGGTGGCCCAGGTGTTAATCCTTCCAAGAGAGCACGTATGCAGGGGAGAGAACTCTGGGGGGCTGAGAAATAAGAGAAGACAGGGTCCCGGTGTCCCCCAGCAGGGGTGGTCTCCCCGGCCAGCAGAGCAGGGCTTTTGCAGACGGTGGCCGGCCTTGTGCCGTGGCTGAGGCATCAGCATGGCCTAGGGGGGGTGCCCACGCCCCATGTGACCCTGACCCGGCTCCTAGAAATCTGGGTTGAGGCAGAGGGGCCTGGAGGGGTCAGGGCTGGGGCAAGAGGAGAGAGAGGGGCCCCGACTCTGCTGGTTGCTGGTGGCTCGGAGGAAGCCGTGTGCCAGGCCAGAGCCGGGCCCTGTTGGCGGCACCTGGCCCTACTCCCACCTGGCCCAGCGTGGTCGGTGGCCTCTCCGTGTGGTGCCGGCCTCAGAGCCTGGGCTTGGCATCCGTGGGCTGCTCTGGGGGCTGCCCAGAGGGACCTCCCCCGATCTCCCATTGGTCAAGGCGGGTGCTTGGCCCTCCCACCTTGGCTGGCCTGGGGCTGGGAGACCCCTGGCTGCAGGGTGCCCAGGGCTGTCCCTGGAACCCCAGGGAGCAGAGGGGTGGCCGTGAAGCAGGGTCTCAGTGGACGCGGCGAGGTGGGGGGCACAGCCTGCGTCCCTGACCTTCTCCCCTCCGAGCTCAGGGCGTACTAGGGGTGCAGGCGGGGTGGCCCTTCCAGAGCAGCAGGGCCAGGCCTGGCGACAGTGTCCTCAGAAGCACAGAGGGGCCAGCGGTCCTCCAGCCTTCTCCCCAGCCCCCTTTCCCGTCTCCCGCGGGGGCAGAGGGGGCCTCACCGTGGCCATGGCTATCTGCGGAGAGGGCGGCCTTGCCCTTGGCTGCGGCAGCAGAGGCTTGTCTTGGGGCTTGGGAGATGTGCGTGCGCACTGGCACTGGGGGACTGCGCCCCGTCTGATGCTGGCTATGTGAGCACCCCGCCAACAGCAGGTTCGTGGGAGCTGCCGTGCACTGCCATCAGCTGCCGGGCCCCAGGATCCCGAGGTGCCCACCGTATGGGAGCCCACAGCTGGTCCCGAAGCAGACCCTGCTCAGCCGCCTCTCTGGCCAGGACCCTGCGTGCCAGCTCCGGGCATAGATGGGAGGACCAGGCAGAGCGCTGCTTAGGGGTCAGCAGTGCCCCCACACCCCCCGAGGGCTGCTGAGTGAGGGGCCTGCAGACACGCCACCGGTTCGCGTCCCGGGGTCACAGGCCCAGGGGCGCTCGCCTTGCCCCGGCTCCCTGGCGGCTGCGGTGCCTTGTGGAGGAAGAGGGCCCGCCGCACCCCAGAGGAAGTCACTGCTTGCACTGTGTTTTCTTCCTGATTCCGATTGTTTAGCTCTCGGAAGTCTGCTCAGCTCGGTCTGCCTTGCCCAGCCTCCCCAGGAGCTGCAGGGCCGGGGTGGCTTCTGCGGACCGTGGCGGCCTCCGGGGACAGTGGCCCAGAAGCTTCTCCGAGTGGGGAAGAGGCTCTGGGGAGGTGAGGCCCTGCAGGTGGTCTGGTGACCTGGGGCCAGTCTTTTCCCGCTCGTGTCCCTGTCCCTAAGAGGTGGGTGCAGCTCCCCACCCAGGGTGTGCAGCCCCCCATGCAGGGAGGGGCTGCAGGTGGATCCTGGCCGGGCAGGGGACGTGGCTTCCCTGGGGCCTGGGAAGGTGTCCTTTCATTTCTAGGAGATTGGCGAAAGCCACGGGACACTCTCTGAATTGGCCAGTCTCTCGAGGGCACCTGGCTTCAAGCTGGGGCAGCAGGGGCAGCCTGGGCTGAGTGGCCAGAGGCTGGTCGCAGCCCCAAGAAGAGGGGTGGACGGTACCCACTGCAGCTCCGGCAGGGTCCGAGACAGTAGCAGAGACAGAGCTCTGTCCTCGGTAAGGCCGACTGTGAAAGGGGAAGGATGGTTGTTACGACCCAGGCTGAGCTGGATTTCCGGCCCAGGAAGGATGAGCCTGGCCTTGAAGGGCTGGGGCCCGGGCGGGTGTGAGAGCTGCTGTCCGCAGCCCCGCGGGGCTGGGCATGCTGTCCCAGGCGCAGCTGGGGAAGGAGGCCAGGATATCCTGTCCCCCTCCTGGTCAGGGAACCCCTGCTCCGGCCAAGAGGAGAGCAGCCCTTCCTGTGCGCGCCCGGCCTGCCCCGTCTGCCGGGGTCAGGAGGCAGGAGGCCGCCGCCCGGGCACTGCCCCTGCCCGCCTGGCCTTCCTGCCCGCTGCCCCCAGTCTTGGTCTGAGGCTCTTCACGGTGGGGCGGCGTCTACTCGTGTTCAGGGCATGGCGGGGCCGTGGCCTCTCTGCTCATGGGCCTTGGAGGGCTGTCTGGTTGTGGGGGATGCCTGCACTGGGGGCGGGCCCATCGGCTCTGCAGCAGCCGGCCCCACCACTGGCCTGCGCCCCCGCCTCCGATCATGGAAGGCTGGGTGGATGGGGCCCCCAGGGCCCTCATCCCTCCTGCCAGGCCAGGAGCCCCCGGAACCGCTCTTCACTCCTTCGCCCTCTCCTCTCCTCGTCCCTCCCCGACACCCCTTCCCCTGACCCCCACCTCTTGGGGGCTGCAGGGTGACACAAGCAGACTCCCTGCCTCAGTTTCCCCAAGTCCCCTCCGCCAGCATCCCTGCTGGTGGGGAGAAGCTTGGACACTGGGGGGAGTCTTGGGAGGGTTGTGGTGGGGTGCCCGGGAGTGCATCCCGTCCCATCCCTGCCCTCCTGCCACCCTGCCCTTCCCGGGTTCCCAACCACTTCCCGGCGGTTTGGGCGGCACCTTCACAGCGGGTGTTAATCATTGATGGCGCTGGCAGCTGGCCTGGCTGTTTGCTGGGCAGAGCCCGCCCACCTTTCGGAGAGTGGAGGCCAGTTGCTGAGCATATCACCCCTTCCCCGGCCCCTGGTGCCCCTCTCACCCCAGGCTCAAGTCAGGGTCTTACAGGCCTGGAAGGGGAGCCAGTAGGGGAGGGCAGAGGTGGTCGGGCTCCCTGGTCTCCCCACCGTGCCCTTTAGGATGCCCCAAGGCTTCCCTGGTGGCTCAGAGGGTAAAGAATCAGCCTGCAGTGCAGGAGACTTGGGTTCCATCCCCGGGTCGGGAAGGTCCCCTGGAGAAGAGAATGGCAACCCACTCTAGAGTTCTTGCCGGGAGAGTCCCATGGACAGAGGAGCCTGGCGGGCTGCAGCCCCTGGTGTCACAGAGTTGGACACAACTGAGTGACTCACACTAACGACTTTCCGCTAACTGTTCCTCAGCCCCCAACACCCTGGGAAGCTGGGGGGGTTCCTTCTACTTCTCCCCACGTCACGTCCTCTGGGACCTGGTCCCTGGTCTCCCCCTCGCTGTCTGGAGACCCCGCACTGCCACCCTAGACCCATCCAAGTGTTTCTGGACCCACTGCCCTCAGCGTGTCCAGCGCCTCGTCCTGGCCTGGTGTTAGTTGGGTAGCCCCCTGTGTCCCTCATATCAGGGCCACCAGCAGTGGGGGAGGGCTCCTAGGAGGCAGAGTGGGAGGGGAGGGATGGTCTGGGAGGCGGGGGCCCCTGAGCTGGAAGGTGTACCAGTGCACGCGAGGGTCTGGGGCCAGGGGGCGCCTGGTGCAGGACACGGGGCTGGCCGTGCGCTCGGCCCCAGCTGGGCCCAGGATTCATGCCCCATGCTGCCCTGTGGCTGGGCCACCCCGAGTCCCCACCCCCGTCCTCTGTGGCAGGCTTGGTGTGTGCTGGCACCTTCGGGCAGGGCTGCTCAGGTGGGAGGGAATGCTTGCCGGTGCCTGGCGCTGAACCGTCAGCTGCCTGGGGGCTTGGTGCCTGTGGCCCCAGCCTGTGCCCGGGCTGGAGGGGCAGGAGGGGCGCATTAGCACTCAGCGCCTGTTCCTGGGGAGCTGCCTACAGCAGGTTTCGTGGAGCCGGGGTGGGGTTTGACCCAGAGGAGACGGACGTGGGAGCAGCCAAGGCGGGCCTGGGGCGCTGCACCCCCCGCCCACCCGGGGTCCAGGCTCCACCTGGGGTGTCCAACTCCCACGCCCTGGCTTCGAGAGGTGCGGCCGCTTGCAGTCCTCCTCCTGCAGAAACCGGTTCTCAGGCTGATTCTTCAGCGTGAACGGGGCTCAGCAGGCCCTGGGGACGCTGCTGGAAGCCAGAGGTATCCGCGGTCAGGGGCCCAAGTCCTGGTTTCCCACCAGCTCTGGGTGCCGGCCGCCGAGTGGGGAGGTGCTCCTGACGGGGACCCTGGGCCGAGCACCCCTACCTCCTGGTCTGGTCCAGGGGCCCAGGGAAGCTCTTCCCAAACTGCGCTCTCAGTTGACTCTCAGCTTGTGTGGCGTCTCTCGTGGCTCCTGCCCCCGGTGAGATGGGCCGCCGGGACGGCGTCACACGCGGCCCCGTGAGGTGGAGACGGTGTCCACGGGTGTGGTCATGCCGGGAGGTGCCACAGACGCGCACATGTGTAGGTGCCTGGGCTCTGCTGCAGGGAGAGTGAGGGCCAGCTCCGTCACCTGACCTTTCACCTCAGGCGTCGAGGCTCTGGGTCTGGACGGGGGGCCTGGCAGGGCCAGCTTCCTCCCCAGGAAGGCGCCCTGGAGCAAGGGGCAGAGCATGGAGGTGGCCTGGGGTCCCTAGGCAGGTCAGGTGGCTGCAGTCTGACCCGAGGGCAGAGGGCCAGGGCTCTCCCTCCCACAGTCCCCTGGGTGCTGTGACCACCCCAGACCTCACAGAAGGTAGGGGTGCAGTGGGCAAGGGGTGGGGCCCAGCTGTGACTCCAGGTGACCTGAGCCCCAGGGGCCATTTTTATACGCGGCTTCTGATCGTGTGATGACACTTGGCCCCGCCATGGTTGCCTTCTGCTGACTGGTCCAGGTGACCCTGGGCCCCTTCTCTGAGCCCCGTGGGCACTGGCTGGGGTGCAGGTGCTGAGGCAGAGGGGCAGCCTGGCTCTCCCTGGGCCCTGGAGGAAGGTGGAGAGGGATGGGCCTGTGCAAACCCATGCCCACAGAGGGGGGCGATGGGCCTGTGGTCACACAGCTGGTGTGCCCAAGGCTGCCCGACTCCAAAGCCTGCAGCTCGTCCTGCCCAGGATCTGGGCAGGCCTGGTGAGGCCCTGGGCGGGGGTTATAATGCTGACCCTGGGGTGGCGTGGGCCCATGAGGGGTGGGTGCCCCTGTTTGTTGGGGGAAGACAGAAGAAAAGGAAGCTACACTGGGACACAGGCCGGGCCTCCCCGGACGTGCTAGCCTGACTGGGCCCTGGCTGTCCACTCCGGGGCCTGCCACCCTGTGGGTGGGGGCCTGGCCTTCGGAGGCCTTTGATAGGCTGTTTTAGGTCTCTGCCCTAAAGCCCTGCTGCCCAGAACCACAGGCTGAGGCTCAGCTCGGAGGCCTCCCCCTCCAGGAAGCCTCCCCATGTTGCCCCAGGCAGAGCCGTGCCGCCCCTCACGGCCACCCTGTTCCGTGGTGCTCAGAGCCCCCAGCGGCTCAGCCGCTCCAGAGCTGGTGGGGCATTAGTGTGCGCTGTTCCCAGTGCCCCTGGGCATTGAAGGGTCCAAGTGGGTGGGCAGGGCCACTGGAAGCTGTCTCGATGCACAGCCCGCACCCAGCAAGGGTAGGTGCTGGGGGCAGGGTCACGTGGTGTCCGGCCCAGGAGCCCTGCAGCCCGGCTGTGGCGGTCAGCCCGCTGCCCGGCAGCCCTGAGCCCCACAGGTGGGCGGGCCTGATGACACTGGCTATGGGTATTTTTATCCAGTGGCATTCCTGAGCTAGGGAGGCGGGTGAGCTCAGAGAGTGATGGGCAGGCACCTGGGGCCCTCTTGGGGCTGCGGGAGAGTCCTGCAGGCCCCCGAGTGTTCATGGAGGGGTCTTTCCAGGGCCCTCTCTCCTGGAATGCCTCCATCCTCACAGCAGCCCTTGCTGGGTGGGAGCGGATCCTCGCTGCCTGGGTGAAAAGCCTGCAAAGGGAGTGTGTCCCGAGGAGGGGCTGGAGCCGCCGTGGGTGTGTGGTCCCCGCCCGAGGAGGGACGCCTGGCCCAGGGAGGCAGCGTGTCGGTGTCTGCGGGGGCCCCAGGCGCTCCGTGGGGATGCTGGCTCCACCTGTCGGAGGGGGACTCCCCCAGCAGCCCCCTGACACGCACACACTGTGCCCACCTCGCAGGGGCTGCGGTGGCCCACCCTGACCACTCTGGGCCTCGGGCCTGGTCTCTGCTCAGTGACTCGCGATGGGTAAACTGAGGCCAGGCTGCTTACTCTCACCCCAGGCTCAAGTCAGGGTCTTACAGGCCTGGAAGGGGAGCCAGTAGGGGAGGGCAGAGGTGGTCGGGCTCCCTGGCCTCCCCACCGTGCCCTTTAGGATGCCCCAAGGCTTCCCTGGTGGCTCAGAGGGTAAAGAATCAGCCTGCAGTGCAGGAGACTTGGGTTCCATCCCCGGGTCGGGAAGGTCCCCTGGAGAAGAGAATGGCAACCCACTCTAGAGTTCTTGCCGGGAGAGTCCCATGGACAGAGGAGCCTGGCGGGCTGCAGCCCCTGGTGTCACAGAGTTGGACACAACTGAGTGACTCACACTAACGACTTTCCGCTAACTGTTCCTCAGCCCCCAACACCCTGGGAAGCTGGGGGGGTTCCTTCTACTTCTCCCCACGTCACGTCCTCTGGGACCTGGTCCCTGGTCTCCCCCTCGCTGTCTGGAGACCCCGCACTGCCACCCTAGACCCATCCAAGTGTTTCTGGACCCACTGCCCTCAGCGTGTCCAGCGCCTCGTCCTGGCCTGGTGTTAGTTGGGTAGCCCCCTGTGTCCCTCATATCAGGGCCACCAGCAGTGGGGGAGGGCTCCTAGGAGGCAGAGTGGGAGGGGAGGGATGGTCTGGGAGGCGGGGGCCCCTGAGCTGGAAGGTGTACCAGTGCACGCGAGGGTCTGGGGCCAGGGGGCGCCTGGTGCAGGACACGGGGCTGGCCGTGCGCTCGGCCCCAGCTGGGCCCAGGATTCATGCCCCATGCTGCCCTGTGGCTGGGCCACCCCGAGTCCCCACCCGCGTCCTCTGTGGCAGGCTTGGTGTGTGCTGGCACCTTCGGGCAGGGCTGCTCAGGTGGGAGGGAATGCTTGCCGGTGCCTGGCGCTGAACCGTCAGCTGCCTGGGGGCTTGGTGCCTGTGGCCCCAGCCTGTGCCCGGGCTGGAGGGGCAGGAGGGGCGCATTAGCACTCAGCGCCTGTTCCTGGGGAGCTGCCTACAGCAGGTTTCGTGGAGCCGGGGTGGGGTTTGACCCAGAGGAGACGGACGTGGGAGCAGCCAAGGCGGGCCTGGGGCGCTGCACCCCCCGCCCACCCGGGGTCCAGGCTCCACCTGGGGTGTCCAACTCCCACGCCCTGGCTTCGAGAGGTGCGGCCGCTTGCAGTCCTCCTCCTGCAGAAACCGGTTCTCAGGCTGATTCTTCAGCGTGAACGGGGCTCAGCAGGCCCTGGGGACGCTGCTGGAAGCCAGAGGTATCCGCGGTCAGGGGCCCAAGTCCTGGTTTCCCACCAGCTCTGGGTGCCGGCCGCCGAGTGGGGAGGTGCTCCTGACGGGGACCCTGGGCCGAGCACCCCTACCTCCTGGTCTGGTCCAGGGGCCCGGGGAAGCTCTTCCCAAACTGCGCTCTCAGTTGACTCTCAGCTTGTGTGGCGTCTCTCGTGGCTCCTGCCCCCGGTGAGATGGGCCGCCGGGACGGCGTCACACGCGGCCCCGTGAGGTGGAGACGGTGTCCACGGGTGTGGTCATGCCGGGAGGTGCCACAGACGCGCACATGTGTAGGTGCCTGGGCTCTGCTGCAGGGAGAGTGAGGGCCAGCTCCGTCACCTGACCTTTCACCTCAGGCGTCGAGGCTCTGGGTCTGGACGGGGGGCCTGGCAGGGCCAGCTTCCTCCCCAGGAAGGCGCCCTGGAGCAAGGGGCAGAGCATGGAGGTGGCCTGGGGTCCCTAGGCAGGTCAGGTGGCTGCAGTCTGACCCGAGGGCAGAGGGCCAGGGCTCTCCCTCCCACAGTCCCCTGGGTGCTGTGACCACCCCAGACCTCACAGAAGGTAGGGGTGCAGTGGGCAAGGGGTGGGGCCCAGCTGTGACTCCAGGTGACCTGAGCCCCAGGGGCCATTTTTATACGCGGCTTCTGATCGTGTGATGACACTTGGCCCCGCCATGGTTGCCTTCTGCTGACTGGTCCAGGTGACCCTGGGCCCCTTCTCTGAGCCCCGTGGGCACTGGCTGGGGTGCAGGTGCTGAGGCAGAGGGGCAGCCTGGCTCTCCCTGGGCCCTGGAGGAAGGTGGAGAGGGATGGGCCTGTGCAAACCCATGCCCACAGAGGGGGGCGATGGGCCTGTGGTCACACAGCTGGTGTGCCCAAGGCTGCCCGACTCCAAAGCCTGCAGCTCGTCCTGCCCAGGATCTGGGCAGGCCTGGTGAGGCCCTGGGCGGGGGTTATAATGCTGACCCTGGGGTGGCGTGGGCCCATGAGGGGTGGGTGCCCCTGTTTGTTGGGGGAAGACAGAAGAAAAGGAAGCTACACTGGGACACAGGCCGGGCCTCCCCGGACGTGCTAGCCTGACTGGGCCCTGGCTGTCCACTCCGGGGCCTGCCACCCTGTGGGTGGGGGCCTGGCCTTCGGAGGCCTTTGATAGGCTGTTTTAGGTCTCTGCCCTAAAGCCCTGCTGCCCAGAACCACAGGCTGAGGCTCAGCTCGGAGGCCTCCCCCTCCAGGAAGCCTCCCCATGTTGCCCCAGGCAGAGCCGTGCCGCCCCTCACGGCCACCCTGTTCCGTGGTGCTCAGAGCCCCCAGCGGCTCAGCCGCTCCAGAGCTGGTGGGGCATTAGTGTGCGCTGTTCCCAGTGCCCCTGGGCATTGAAGGGTCCAAGTGGGTGGGCAGGGCCACTGGAAGCTGTCTCGATGCACAGCCCGCACCCAGCAAGGGTAGGTGCTGGGGGCAGGGTCACGTGGTGTCCGGCCCAGGAGCCCTGCAGCCCGGCTGTGGCGGTCAGCCCGCTGCCCGGCAGCCCTGAGCCCCACAGGTGGGCGGGCCTGATGACACTGGCTATGGGTATTTTTATCCAGTGACATTCCTGAGCTAGGGAGGCGGGTGAGCTCAGAGAGTGATGGGCAGGCACCTGGGGCCCTCTTGGGGCTGCGGGAGAGTCCTGCAGGCCCCCGAGTGTTCATGGAGGGGTCTTTCCAGGGCCCTCTCTCCTGGAATGCCTCCATCCTCACAGCAGCCCTTGCTGGGTGGGAGCGGATCCTCGCTGCCTGGGTGAAAAGCCTGCAAAGGGAGTGTGTCCCGAGGAGGGGCTGGAGCCGCCGTGGGTGTGTGGTCCCCGCCCGAGGAGGGACGCCTGGCCCAGGGAGGCAGCGTGTCGGTGTCTGCGGGGGCCCCAGGCGCTCCGTGGGGATGCTGGCTCCACCTGTCGGAGGGGGACTCCCCCAGCAGCCCCCTGACACGCACACACTGTGCCCACCTCGCAGGGGCTGCGGTGGCCCACCCTGACCACTCTGGGCCTCGGGCCTGGTCTCTGCTCAGTGACTCGCGATGGGTAAACTGAGGCCAGGCTGCTTGGCTCAGCCACCCCAGAAAGCTGCTCTACTTCTGCCCGGATCTCTTCCAACACTGAGGCTCCCCGCGTCACGCCTGGTGTGCGCATAGGCACCCACTCCTGCTGGCCTGTACTCTGACTTTGCAGAGGGCCCCCCCGGCCGTGTCCAGGAAGTGCCCGATGGCCGCCCTTTTCTGACCTCCCATAGCACTGGTCCCACGCCTGCCTCTTGTCCTGGGCACGCTCCTGGCCTCCCCTGCCCATCGGGTGTTCACCAGGGACCAGGGGCTGTGGGCTTCCCCTCTGTCTCTCAGGGGTGGGCTTCCTTTTCTTCGTCTTCTGAAAAGCATGCCCTGGGACAGTCCCTCCCTCCTCCTGCCAAATTTGCTGCTGAGCACCGTGCAAAGACCTAGAGGAAGTCAGAAAAAGGAACCAGAGTCCCCGCCTTGCCCCTGAGTCCCTCCAGCCTTGGAACAGTTCTTCGTATGGAGGTGTCCAGCCATGCCAGGACCCCCACATCACCACACGCCACCCCCCAGTCTGGGCCAGGGGTCCCTCCTCAACTGCCAGGCTGACCCTGCTGAGAAGGGCCCGCAGGAGGAGCCCTGACCCAGAGGTGCCCCGCCCCTCATGGGGAGAAGCTGAGGGTTCCCAGAGCGCCCAGGGGCGCGCCACGTGGCTCCTGAGCAGCCCTGTGGCCACGTGCTTGGGATGTGTCATCTCGGTGGGGCACGTGGCCTGGATTTCTGCTCCAAGACATCCCCAGCTGGTCTCTCTCAGAAGTCACATCCACGTTCTTGGCTGGGAGGCTCACAATGTTATAAAACAAAGCTCGGGTAGTAAAAGCAGTGTGGTACTGGCAGGCGGACAAGCAATAAAACAGAGTAAAGAAAATCCACGTGTGGACCCAACCGCGCATGGAAATTTAGCCAGAGCTGTAGGTAGCATCTCCAGCCAACGTGGTTTTTAGTAGTTGACACACCGGGAGGAGCAGATGAGGGTGGACCGACTTCTCTCGCTGCACCCTGGGGTGGCTCCCAAGTCGTCGGAGGACCACTTGAGCACCAGGAGGAAACTCAGGGACCCTCTGCAGCCTGAGGGTGAGGGTGCGGAGGCTTCTCTGTGGCTCAAAGCCAGCGCATTAGGGAAGCGTTAGTGTACTTTCATGCATTGGAAAAGGACATGGCAACCCACTCCACTGTTCTTGCCTGGAGAATTCCAGGGACGGGGAGCCTGGTGGGCTACCGCCTGTGGGGTCTCACAGAGTCGGACACGACTGAAGCGGCTTAGCAGCAGCAGCAATGTGGGCGGGATGGCATTCACGCGCACCACCAGCTCGTGAGACATAGAGAGACTGGTGGAAGACCAAGGGAGGATTGAGATGCATCTAAAACAGAGAAGGAAAACCCCAGTGGCCCCAAGGAAGAGGAGCGAGAGACGTGAGTGGAGAGAGTTCATGGGCAGAGCAGCTGGTGGGGCAGTTCCTTAGACGTGCGAGGTCAGAGACACAGAGGTGGGGCTTTGCGGGGTCCCCCGGGCCGGCGGAAATGCGGACGACACCCTCAACTGGTAGCAGCCGAGGCTGTGGGGAAGAGGCACCCCTGCCGCTGGAAGGCCTGCACGATGGCAGACTCCGTGCGGACTGGGCTTGGGTATCTGGCTGCATCTGGCGCGAGCGTGCTTGCCTGTACCCCTGGGCCTGGAAGTCCCGCTTCCGGGGACCTGTCTTGAACATACTGCCCCCTTCTCCCCTTCACCCTGCCAAAACCAAAGGACATGTGCACAGGGCTGATTGAATTTTTGAGTTGTTTGGAAACTGGATTTTTGGCTGTGCTGGTCTTCGTTGCTGTTGCACACGCTTTGCTCTGGTTGTGGCGAGTAGGGGCTACTCCGTCGCTGTGGCCGGCGGGCGTCTCTCGCTGGGGAGCGTGGACACTAGGGAGCCCGGACTTCAGCAGTTGCAGCCCCCGGGGCTCCAGCTACTCTACGGCCCGTGGAGTCTTCGCGGCCTGGGAATCGAACTCACGTCTCCTGCACTGGCAGGCGGCTTCTCTACCGCCAAGCCAACAGCAAAGCCCAAGGCTGACGGTTAAAGCCTTCTTTCTACTAGCAGAAGATGGGGAGCCCGGGTGCCCGCCCACAGGAGGCCGCTTGGATTTGCAGAGTCCCGTGCAGGCGTGATGGAGGGACAGTGCACTCTCCACAGGCTTTAACGGAGAGGCTACCAGGGAATGCTTTTAGTTTTGATTTTTTTTTAATGGAAATTTTTATTTTTTGGCCATGCTGTGTGCCGTGCCAGATCTTAGTTCCCGACCAGGGACTGAACCCCCGTCCCTGGCATTGGCAGGTAGATTCCCAACCACTGGACCACCAGGGTAGTCTAGTCAGGAAATACTTTTATGTGAAAAAAAAAGCCCCACATAGACAGCGGATAAAAATATAACAATGGCGGCTCCTCTAATAAAAGGGGACGCTGATAAATACTTTATATCGAGCTTCCCTCGTGGCTCAGCTGGTAAAGAGTCTGCCTGCAACTTTATATTAAGAAGCAAAAGTAGTGGAAGGGTTAAACCCTCTGGGTAGGGGGTACATAACAGAACCTAAATGTTTCTAAGGATAATTTGGTGGTTTTATGGGTTTGACTTTGGAACCTTGTAAACAGTTCCCATAATTTTAAATATAAAAGCAACCCCCGATCTCCCAAATCCCTAAATAAATCTTAACTAGAAAAAGAAGTCCCTCAAAACATAAATGACCCTAAGCTTCACTGACGGGGCGGAATGATTCCCAGAAGAGGTCTTATTGCAGATGACCTGCTGCCAGTGGGTTGTCTGCTGAGGACGAGCAGAGCTGAGTGTGTGCACAGCGCTCTTCTGATGGTGCCAGGGCCGGGATGCATTTGTTTTGTTATTCCAAGTGCCTTGTGTAGCGTCGTGGGGCGAGGCTGCCTAGGAATTCTGCTGGGGTCCCTGTGAGCCGGGCCGCTGGGCACAGGAAAGAGCTGACAGGTGTCCTGCTCAGCGGCCCAGTCGCGTCTGACTCTGCGAGCCCGTGGACTGCAGCGCGCCAGGCTTCCCTGTCCTCCGCTATCTCCTGGAGTCTGCTCAAACTCATGTCCATTGAGGCGATGACGCCATCCGACCATCTCATCCTCTGTCACCCCCTTCTCCTCCTGCCCTCAATCCTTCCCAGCCTCAGGGTCTTTGCCAGTGAGTCGGCTCTTTTCATCAGGTGGCCAAATCCTGAAAGATGATGCTGTGAAAGTGCTGCACTCAATATGCCCAGAAACTTGGAAAACTCAGCAGTGGCCACAGGACTGGAAAATGTCAGTTTTCATTCCAGTCCCAAAGCAGGGCAATGCCAAAGAATGCTCACTCTACTGTACCATTGCGCTCATTTCACATGCTAGCAAGGTAATGCTCACAATTCTTCAAGCCAGGCTTCGACAGTGCATGAAATGAGGACTTCCAGAGGGGCCATGTGTGTCCTTATGGCTGATTCATGCTGTTATATGGCAGCAACCAATGCAACATTGTAAAGCAATTATCCTCCAATTAAAAAAACAACAAAATGCTTCTTCGTTTGCATGAAAGGGCTAGACAGAAAGACGGACCCGTAGCTCTGAGCATCCCAGCCTCCAGTTTGTGGTCCCAGGTTCCATTTCCCTGGAGGGACACCAGGGGTCCCGGGGAAACGTCCACGTGCAGGGTTGGGGCAGGGGACACATGAAGTGAGGCCGGAACATCGTCCCACGAGGGAAATCAGGCGTCCTGTCGGGCCCCGGGGGCCCCATCTCGGGGTTTGGAGTCAACTCAAGGATGTGCCTGTTGGCTACATTGCAGCAAGTCCAGAGTAACACCCCCTCAATGGATTTGGCCTCACAAGGAGCTTCGGCCCTAGGCTGCACCTCAGCGTTGTCACAATGCGTGACTTTGGGCCACAGCCTGGCCAGCCTGTTGTCTCATCCACACAGTCTGAGTGGTTCCTTCCCTTCCCAGGTGGGGTCAGGAACTCAGGGGGCACAGCAGGTGTGGAGCAGTGGGCCTGGTCAGACCCAGCGCCCTGACTCATCGAGGCCCCTCGGCCATAAGATGGGGGCCAAGGGAGACAGGAGGCCCTGCCTCTGTGGCTGGGGAGGTCCATCTCGGAGGTGCCCTTGCTCCCAGGCGCGAGGCTCCTGGTTTCTTCTTTGGGGTCCTTGTCATCCGTGCACAGGGAGCCTTCACATCCGTCTTGTCCGCTGGAGGGCTGAGGCCCTGTGCCCCTTCCTGGGGATGGGGTCCTGCTATGGGAGGGAGCCCCGTGCACCCATGGTGTTTCCTGAGTCTCAGGAGTTTGAGGCCTGTAGTTGCTGTGGAATAAGGGGAGGGTCTGGACCCCTGGGCCAGTACGGGGCACAGCTTGGAGTAGGTGTCCCCGAGGGATGGGCGAGTGGATGGGTGGACAGACAGATGTCATTGGATATTGGATGGACCGGTGGAATGATGGATGGACGAATGGATGGATGGATGTGGGTGTGGATGGTGGACAGACAAATGTAGGGATGGATGGTAGATGGACGGAATGATGGATGGACAGATGGACGGATGGGATGTAGCACTGGATGGGTGGACAGGTGGATGTAGAGTGGGATGTTGGATGGACAGATGGACGGATGGACAGATGGATGGACGTGGGGGTGGATGGGTGGACAGGTGGCCGGATGACTCCACAAGGTCCCGGCTCGCGCCAGGGGCACTGGTCACCTGCTGTCCTGAGAGGGTCTGCAGGCGGTGTGACTTTGGCCAGACTCGTCCCCAGGGTGGTTGGGGTGGATCAGCTGTCCTGGGACAGCCTAGCTGAAGCCCATGACCTAGAAAAGTTGCAGAAAGTCCTTGGTTGGGGGAGACCAGTCCCGCCGTCCTGCCGGGGTCCCCAGGCCTGTCCTCGGGAGGGCTGTCCTGTGGGCATCACTTTGGGAAGGCACGGGAGCCCTGGGTGGCCTAGATCCTGGGTCCGTGGGCGTGTGGGTGGATCTGCACAGTCCCCGGGCTGCCCGCCGCGGTGGGTGATGGCGTGAGCCTGCTGCCTGGTGGGGCCAGTGCCCGCGCTGCGTCTGTGGCATTGAGTCTGGACTCGCCCCCTCCCTCTGACTGTCTCGTCCGGCTGCCCCGCAGGCTCCAGCGAGGGCTCCATTTCTGGAGCGTGCTGCCTCAGTTGCCACGGGAGCCTCGTGCAGTGGCAGCCCTCACAGCGCCCCCCGCTTCCCCTGGAGACCCCACGGCACTGGGCTTGGCTGTTCTGTGGGTCCTTCCCCCCGACCTCTCATGTGCCCTGGGGTGCGGAAGGGAAGGGTGACCCCACAAAGAATCAAACCGCTTGGGGAGGCCTGGCAGGGCCTGGGGGGATGGGAGGGCCGAGCTCCAGCTTCAGTTAAGCCAGTCCAGCAGCTTTGCGGGGGCCTAGGTGAGGGTCCCGGCGTGTTTGAGACCCTTGGGTTGCTGAGTGGGGGGTGAGGGGAGTGAGGTGGATCCCAGGAGGCCCCAGCTTGCCTGATCGTGGTGGGAGCCCCACCCTATGGCTCTGCTCCTGGCCTGTCCCTGACCTGTGTGCGTGCGGGGGCCACCGGGTGACCCCCTGTGTCCCTGGAGAGGCCTGCCCTCCACCCCCCTGTCCCCAGGCTGAGGATGAAACAGGAAGTGGGTGAGAAGCCCCCAGGGGTAGAGGCTGCTCTGTGCCCTCCCTTGTCTGCCCCCCTGGATCGAGGCCCAAGGTCCTGCAGGCAGCTCGGTGGGGGTGCGGGCACCTCACTCCTGGGCACTTCCCAGGCAGCGCTGGAATGTTCTGGCTGCCCTTGCCATGAGGGGGACGGGCGGGGCGGGGGTTCTGCAGGCCTTGCTGGCCTCATCCCCAGGACAGGCCCCCCCCGGCTCCGCACTCTTATCAAGGTCTCTGGCAGGCCGCCCGTCACTGCCAAGTCATGCCGCCCCGGGTGTCCGCGGGCCTCCTTGGTGGGGGTGGGGTGGCAGGCAGTCACCTGGGGAGGGCCCCCCTTGCCCCCAAGGGGTGACTCGGTGCTCGCTCAGGGAGCTCGGAGACCACAGGACCGAGGTCTGACCCGGGTTTGGAGGACTTGAGGCTCTAAGCAGTGGCCTCCTGGCTTCCTGAGACCCCAGGATGCTTCTTAGGAGGGGGTCAGCCTGGAAGCAGCTGGCCAGGCCCCTGGCTGTACCGCCCACTCCAGGGTCCATGCCCCCAGGGCCAGCTCCCCAGGAAGTGCTCAGCAAACCCATCACAGGGAAGGTGGAACCGGCACCCTGGGGCTCCTTGTTGGGCGTGGGGCTTGGTTTGCTCCCAGGGGACCCGCATAAAGGGCTGTGTCTGCAGTGAGGCAGAGTGCGGTCAGCGGGGGTGCCGGGGGGGCGCGTGCAGCCTGGACCAGCTGTGACCGCAGCAGGCAGCAAGTGCCCACTGGCAGCAGACAGTCCCGGGGTCACAGGGCCCAAAACGCACAGTCGAGCGGATGGAGTGGCCCAGAAGTGGACACTGAGGGCTCACCCACCACCCCTGGGTGTGGGTTCTGGGTTGCAATTTTTAAACTTCTGCTTCTCTGAATTTTCCACTTTGAAAATATTGGTTGTTTCAAAAATCAGCGTAAAGGGTCATCTTCATTAACATCAGCAGCCCACAGGCCCTCGAAAGGTGCTGGGGCCCCTCGCCCTGCCAGTGGCCGGGAATCCCGAGGCGGTTGAGCATGGCGTGGGGTCGGGAGGGCAGTGAGGCGTCCGTGCCTACCGGTGTCCAGAGGCTGCCTCCGGGTTGGGCCGGGACAAGCCTGGGCCCCCGGCCCTGCTCCTGGGGAGACTTGGGGGCAGGGCGTGGGCAGGGCTGCCGTGCAGGGGACCCCAGCCTCTCTCAGGATCATGACTGCACTGCCCGCTTGGGTCCCTCTTGGCCCAGGTCTAGGGCGGTCCTGCCCAGAGACAAAAGGAGCTGGCTGATGGCAGGGGGGAGCCCCCCAGAGGCCTCAGCCCTGGGGCAGGAAGGGCACCCTAGGGCCCGGACAGCAGGCTCCCAGGGCCTGTGGGGTCTGCGAGCAGCTAGCTCTGTGAAGGACGAGTCCGGCTGCAAGTGTTGTGTTCGTAGTAAAAGCTAAAGGTTCTCCGAGTGGCTTCGCTGGAGACCGTGTATGGTCTTTCTCTAGGCTGTTCGTTGTTTCTTTGTTTTTCCTCTTTATCAGAGAAGCCTGATTTCTATTTTAGCTACAATGACGCCGACCCCTGTGCCCAGCCTGGGGGCCAGGCTGCCCATCCAGGAGGGAGGCTGGGGCCCTCCCTGCAGCTGCGGCCCTTGGGGTGGTTCCCTGGGCCGGCGGCCGGCTGCCCTCTGCCCGGCCACGTGGCCGGAGACCTCTGACTCCACTGTGGCCAGGCTTGTCTTAGGGTCCGTGCTGGAGGGGCTCAAACACACCCAGGTGGGGGGCAGCCAGTGGCCCTGCAGCCTGTCAAATGGGTGGAGGCCCCGAGGGGACAGACACGTGCCCCGGTCCCATCAGGGTGGGTGGCAGGGCTGCGTCGACCACCTCCCCGGATGGTCCCTTGCTTTCTGAGTTGCTGCTGGCCTCTTGCTCTGGGCCGGCTCAGGCCGGGGCGTGTATCCTGGTGGTGGGGTACCGCGGCCTGGGGGCCTGCTGGGTGTCGCAGGGGCCATGAGGGGCCGCTTTGCCTGCTGGTGGCTGGAGCAGGTGCCCTGCCTCCTGGGTGTTCCCGAGGTGTTCCGGCCTGAGTCGAGGATGCAGGTCCTGGGCCCGGCCCGCCAGGGGTGGGCTGGCTTGGTGCTCTGCCCCCCACCACCACGCTGCATTGGGGGACTCTGGACAGGAGCATCTGGGGCGGGGCTTTGAAGGAGTGCCCGGGTGGTCCTGCAGCCTGACGCTTGCTTCCACGGACGGGCGTGTGTGCTCGGCCCCGAGCCTGGGCAGCTCCCAAGGACAGCCTGGCCCGTCTGCTCACCTGCCCGCAGTGCCCCCGGGAGCAGGAAGGTCATCCTCGGCTTGGCAGGCCTGGTGGGAGCTGAGCCTCCCTGGTGGTTCTGGATCTGGGTGGTTCCTGGTGGCACCTGCCCAGCTGGTAACACGATTCGCCCTTCCTCGGGGAGCTGGGTGACCGCCTTGGCATGGCCTCCAGGGCTGGGGGCTGGGCACAAGGGCACTGCACCCCCTGGTCCTGGGCTGAGGCCTTGACCAGGGGACTTGGGTGAAGCCTCTGCTTAGGACGTGTTGCTGATGAGGCTGGACAGTGACTCCCTGTAGCTGAGGGAGCGGGTGGGAGAAGGGGCCGCCTTGGCTGAGCTCCGGCCTGAACAGGTGGGTGTCAGCGGGGCAGACCCTGGGCTTCCTCTCCAGAGGGTGGGCCTGGCCCCTCCGTGTCCGCACCATCCCTGATGCATCTCCCACTTCGCAGGAACAGGGTGGGGCCTTGCAGAGTGAGGGTCCAGGAAGTGCTGTCCTCAGAGGAGTGAGGGGCTGGCAGTGGTCCCGGCCCCTGGGCGTGTCCCGGAGTGGGAATTAGGGTGGCATCACAGACATCTGCCCCGCCTCGGGGCTTGGCCTCTGGTGTCAGCCTTGCCCCGGGGAACATGATCCTGGAGGCCAGAAGGCCCTGTGCATAACTCGCTGCTGGCTGGCCCTGCCTGTGGTAGCCAGGCTGCAGGAATGCTGGCCGGTGTTGTGAGGGCGGGCACTGCCAGGTGGGCATGGAGAGAGAGCGCTCCCATCTGCAGGGTGGTGTGGGGCGGGCAGGCTCTGTGCCCCGGCCCTGGACGTGTCTGGCATGATGGTGGCTTCATGCAAGGCCTCAGCTGTCTTATCTGCACCGAGGATCGTGAGAGATTTCGGTTTATAGCATAGGCTCCCCTGCCTGCCCCAGCGCTCCTGGCATTTTGATCTGGATCATTCCTGGGGCAGTGAGGTGGGGGAGCGTCCTGTACTCTCTGGGGCAGCAGTACCCCTGGCCTCAGCACCCAATGGACACCAGTAGCGTCCGCCCCCAAGTTGTGCCGGTGGAGGCATCACCTGGTGTCGCAGAGGGCAGGCTGCGGCTTAGAGCCCCTGCTCGCAAAGGGTTGAGGAGGTCAGCACCCGGCAGGCCTGGAGGGCAGCGGGCAGGTGGACGCTGTGGGCGGCCCCGCCAGGTGCAGGGGCACCATCGTGGGGAGAGGGTGAAGGTCTCCTTGAAGTGTGGGCCCCATCCACAGTCCGCTGAGCCAGTGGGTGTGTCCCCAGCTCCCAGTGGCCCCGGGGTCAGTTCCTTCTAGTGGGGGGTGCAGACCCCAGAGAGGACCTTGGTGCTGATGAGAGCAGAGCTGGGAAGAGATGCGGCCTCCCAGGGGCTCATTGCCCGTGGGGACAGCCAGCCACAGTGGTGTGGTCTCAGCGTGGTGTCCAGCCCAGGGACATACCTCCAAGCCAGGCCCGGGGACAGCCTGCGACGATGCTGTGGTCATAGGCCCGTTGGGGTGGGGTCTGTGCCCCCAGGCTGAGGCCCACGAGTGACCCCAGCCCTGGGGGACTCAGGCTCCAGGAACCCCCCGCCCACCAGGTGCCTGCATGAACCCTGAGCCTGGGCTTCGGGCACCCCCCTCCCCATCGGTGCCCTGGGCCTGCAGTTCCGTGTGAGCTGGGGTCCAGCTCAGCTGAGGCCACGCCCCCTCGCCCCGCCAGCCACTCCCCCAGGGGGCTGCCCTGTGCCTTTGCGGTGCCCAGCAGGCAAGTGAGGCCCTGAGGACCCGGCCTGTTGCCCTGTCCCTTCTGCTCCGCTGTGCCCTTTGCCCTTGAGCAGCCTGGATGCTGTGGGCCACCTGTGCCTTCTGCAGCCACTTCCCAGGGCCCTGGCAGGGCTCCGGGTCACGGCAGGTCGGGGGTGGCAGCCCCAGGCCTCTGCTTGCCCTGTCCTGTCCATCCACGGCTCAGGGGACACCCCATGGGCATGCCCCACAGCTTCCTAGGGCCGCCTGGCTGGCAGTCCTGGGCACAGCCAGCCGGTGTGGCCAGGGGCCTTCCCAGGCCATGGGGGCCCATGTGTGCTGCAGGGGGCTCCGGGGTGGGGGCCAAAGGGAAGCCCTCCCAGAGAGGTCAGGAGGCGAGAGGGGCCAGGCTGTGGCTGGGCAGCTGGGCAGGGCTGCGGCCACTGAGTTTACACCCCTCACCCAAGCAGCTCCTGGGCTGAGGCTGAGCCATGGACGCCCTCGGGTCTGGTGGGAGGTGGGTGCTGACTGTGTCCCGTCCCCTCATTCCAGGAGGGGTAGGGAGGGGAGGGTGGGGCATTTTCCCCTGGCCTGGCCAGCCTCCTGCAGGGCATGTGGTATGGCTGGAGGACCAGCTGAGGAGCCCTGGGGGAGGGCAGACACTATGTTAGGAAGTGGCCTTGCAAAGGCCTTTGAGATGGCATCGGGGTGCAGGGGCCCTGGGGGGCGGTCTTGGGGCCCAGGGCAGGCCTGCTTCTGCCAGTGTGCCTGCCATGGGCCCCTTCTCAGAACACTTTTTCCAGAACAGCTTTGCGTGTGTGTGAGGTCACTTCAGTCCTGTCCGACTCTGCGACCCCATGGACCGTAGCCCGCCAGGCTCCTCGGTCCATGGGATTCTCCAGGCAAGAATACTGGAGTGGGTCGCCATGCCTTCTCCTCCAGGGGATCTTCCTGGCCCAGGGATCAAACCCGGGTCTCTTATGCCTCCTGCATTGGCAGGCGGGTTCTTCACCACTGGACTGGGGTCCAGCTCAGCTGAGGCCACGCCCCCTCGCCCCGCCAGCCACTCCCCCAGGGGGCTGCCCTGTGCCTTTGCGGTGCCCAGCAGGCAAGTGAGGCCCTGAGGACCCGGCCTGTTGCCCTGTCCCTTCTGCTCCGCTGTGCCCTTTGCCCTTGAGCAGCCTGGATGCTGTGGGCCACCTGTGCCTTCTGCAGCCACTTCCCAGGGCCCTGGCAGGGCTCCGGGTCACGGCAGGTCGGGGGTGGCAGCCCCAGGCCTCTGCTTGCCCTGTCCTGTCCATCCACGGCTCAGGGGACACCCCATGGGCATGCCCCACAGCTTCCTAGGGCCGCCTGGCTGGCAGTCCTGGGCACAGCCAGCCGGTGTGGCCAGGGGCCTTCCCAGGCCATGGGGGCCCATGTGTGCTGCAGGGGGCTCCGGGGTGGGGGCCAAAGGGAAGCCCTCCCAGAGAGGTCAGGAGGCGAGAGGGGCCAGGCTGTGGCTGGGCAGCTGGGCAGGGCTGCGGCCACTGAGTTTACACCCCTCACCCAAGCAGCTCCTGGGCTGAGGCTGAGCCATGGACGCCCTCGGGTCTGGTGGGAGGTGGGTGCTGACTGTGTCCCGTCCCCTCATTCCAGGAGGGGTAGGGAGGGGAGGGTGGGGCATTTTCCCCTGGCCTGGCCAGCCTCCTGCAGGGCATGTGGTATGGCTGGAGGACCAGCTGAGGAGCCCTGGGGGAGGGCAGACACTATGTTAGGAAGTGGCCTTGCAAAGGCCTTTGAGATGGCATCGGGGTGCAGGGGCCCTGGGGGGCGGTCTTGGGGCCCAGGGCAGGCCTGCTTCTGCCAGTGTGCCTGCCATGGGCCCCTTCTCAGAACACTTTTTCCAGAACAGCTTTGCGTGTGTGTGAGGTCACTTCAGTCCTGTCCGACTCTGCGACCCCATGGACCGTAGCCCGCCAGGCTCCTCGGTCCATGGGATTCTCCAGGCAAGAATACTGGAGTGGGTCGCCATGCCTTCTCCTCCAGGGGATCTTCCTGGCCCAGGGATCAAACCCGGGTCTCTTATGCCTCCTGCATTGGCAGGCGGGTTCTTCACCACTGGCGCCCCCTGGGAAGCCCCCGGAACAGCTCAGTGAGATACAACTGATATCCAGTCAACTGCTTTAGGGTACTGGGTTGGCCCCAAAGTTCAGGTTTTTCTGTTATTCTTGAACTCTTGGGCCAACCCAGTGCGCAGCTTGACCAGTCTTGACATATGTAGATCTCCCGAAACCACCGTCAGCTTGGCGGGCGCATCCGTCAACCCCCAAGTGTCGTTGCGTCCCTGGGGAGCCCTCGCTCTCGCCCTGCCCCCTGCCTCCGGCCCCCACCTGTCTGCTTCCAGTCTCCGCGGTCGGTCTGTGCTTGCTGGCGTTTTCAGAGAGGGGGGCCCTGCCCTGAGCACTCTGCCTCGCTCAGCACCCCCAGAGCTTCATCCCGGGCGCGGCCCACCCTCACAGCGGGGAGCAGCCATCCACAGTGGGCCGCTTGGGCCCCGCTCGCCTGGCGACGGGCATCCGGGCTGCCTCCAGATGTGGGCAGTTACGAGTGAAGCTGGTTTGCAAGGTTGGGAAGGGTGTGTTGCTTGTTTTCTTGCTGGTGACGTCAGGGTTCTTTGTGATGTTCTAGACACAAGTCCGTTTTCACCCGCCTGCTCTGTACAGGCTGTCCGCGGTCTGTGGTGTCATCCAAAGAGGAAAAGCCTCTGATGCTGCTGGAGAAGGACGCCCCTGTGTGTCCTCTGTGGACTGTGGTTCCAGTGCTTTGTCTAAGAAACCTCTGCCTGACCTGAGGCCCAAAGGTTTCTGTTTCCTTCTAGGAGGTGTGTTGTTGTTGTTGAGTTGCTAAGCTGTGTCTGACTCTTTACAACCCCAAGGACTGCAGTGCGTCAGGCTCCACTGTCCTTAACCATCTTCGGGAGTTTGCTCAGATTCATGTTCATCGAGTCGGTGATGCCATCCAGCCATCTCATCCCCTTCTCCTCCTGCCTTCAGTCTTTCCCAGCGCCAGGGTCTTTTCCAGTGAGTCAGCTCTTTGCACCAGGTGGCCAAAGTATTGGAGCTTCAGCATCAGTCCTTCTGATGAATGTTCAGGGTGGATTTCCTTCAGGATGGACTGGTTGGATCTCCTTGCAGCCCAGGGACTCTCCAGAAACTGTGTAGCTGGTGTTGGGTTTCAGTTGGGTCTGTCTGAGTCCGTTTCTGCATCAGACCGGAGCTGTGAAGGAGGCTCCCTCCTGCACGTGGGCTCACTGCCGCCTGAGCTCCCTGAAGGGTCCCCCCTCCGCTCCCCACCATGTCCGCCCCCCGCCCAGGTGTCCTCGGCACTGGTCCCTGGCTCTGGAGCCTCTGATGGTGAGGAGGCTTGGCTCACACCGTCCGCCCACCTGCTGGAGCCCGAGGCAGGCAGCACAGCCCCCAGCTCACTCCACCCGAGTCCCGGACGGGGCGGCCCGGGGGCCCCCACTTCCGGATGGGGTTCTGAGTGTGGCAGCACCTCAGCCTTGTGTGTGTGCAGGTGTGCACGTACTTCTGTGTTTACACGTGTGGGAATGCAGGCGCGTGTGACGTGCGTGGGTGTGTGCACACATATGGGAGCCTGTGCCGGGGCGATGCAGGAAGTGCACAGTGCCCCCTGAGGCTGGCCTGTGCATCTCAGGGTGGGGGCCCTGCCCGCAGCGGGGGCGGTGAGAGCCAGGGCCTGGGGTCCGGCAGAGCAGCAGGGGGGGTGTTGTGCTGAGAGCTCTGAGTCCCCGCTGATCTGAGTGCGTGGGTGGGCAGCCAGCCAGTGGGGCGCTGCTTGCTGACGCAGTTCTTGCCTGCCCTTGAACTTGCCCCTCTCCTGTCTGGGGTGCAGGGGGCCATCCCTGCCCCCTTGACTGAGGAGTGGACACTGTGGGCCTGTGAGCTTGGCCAGGTTCCGTGCTGTCTGCAGGGGCCTTGGGAGAATACCCCGACCTTCCTGGGGCCTCAAGGGGGCTCACAGCTTTGGACCTCAGGGCCCCCGACTCCCAGGTCCCAGATGGGCAGGGAGAGGGGGACTCCTGGTGGGGGGTGGGGGTAAAGTCACTCAGGGAAGGAGCCTGCCCCCTCCCCTTCAGTCTTGGCCCCCAGGTGGGCGGCACCTTCCAGGCAGAGCGGGACACAGAGTCCCAACCACCTTAGGCTCCACCTCCCACTCTGGCCCCGGAGACCCCCACCCCAGCCTGGACTCCCTGTGAGATCAGGACCCCCGAAGGCTCTGCGGTGCTGAGGAGGGGCTGGCCCCGGAGACCCCCACCCCAGCCTGGACTCCCTGTGAGCCCGGAGCCCCCGAAGGCTCCGCGGCACTGAGGAGGGGCTGGCCCCGGAGACCCCCTCCCCAGCCTGGACTCCCTGTGAGCCCGGAGCCCCCGAAGGCTCCGTGGCACTGAGGAGGGGCTGGCCCCGGACGGCAGAGCAGGAGCCCTGTTGCCTGTCCTCTGCCGGCTGCTCTGCGTCTGTCCAGCAATAAACCCACAAACCCACGGAGGGACGGGGCTGGGCCACTGTCAGCTCGGGGGTTGCAGGCGGGCATCGGGGACTCAGTGGGGACTCCGCTCTGGGGGCTGTGAGGGGGGCGGTGGGTCCCGCCAGGAAAGCTGGTCTTGGAGATGAGATGTGTATAAGAGACAGGCTGTCCTGGGACAGCCTAGCTGAAGCCCATGACCNAGTGCCTGGGGCGGGACCTACGGTCAGGGCGTGTGGACGAGCAGGCGTCAGTGACCTGGCATTGCTCTGCTGGCCGAGGGCTTTTCTCCATGACCCAGAGCCTGCCGGTGCCTCCCCGAGCTGGGGCGGGCGGGCCAAGGGCAGCCCACCAGTCCAGAGCTGAGTAGGCGGGGCTGCAGCAGCCAGCGGACAGCTTCCAAAGCGGCCGGCGGGTGGTCGGGGCTGCCTGAGACTCCCTGTTCACCCAGCGGTCCTGCCTGTGGGGCCCCAGCTGGGCTGGGGTCTCAGAAGCGTTCAGGATGCCGCCCACTCGCCGAGGCCCCGGGGCTGCCCTGACCGAGGCCCGGCGTCAGGGTGCTCCACCTGGGCTGGAGCTCCTCGCAGCACGGCCAGGCCTCCTGCTTTTTAGGCCTTTGTGGGCGCCCCATGCAGCGGGTGGCGGTCAGGCTAAGTGTCAGGAACGGGGCGCTGGCATGGGGGCGTTTCAAGTCAGGATGGATTGTTCTAGGTCATGATGGTAGTGGTCAGCCTTACAGGGGTGGGTCCCAGACATGTGCTAGCTGCCCGTTAGGCACTTGACCTGAATCAGCCTTGTTTATGGACCAGGAAACTGAGGCATAAGATGCCCAGCAGGTGAGAAGCAAGCCACATGGGAATCCAGATGCCTGACTTCAGAGAGGCCTCTGTGTGAGTGTGTGTGTGTGTGAGTGTGTATGTGAGTGTGTGACTGTGTGTGTGAGAGTGTGTGTGTGAGTGTATGTGTGAGTGTGAGAGTGTGAGTGTGTGTGACTGTGTGTGTGTATCAGTGTGTGTGTGTGAGTATGTGTGTGTGTGTGAGTGTGTGTGAGTGTGTGTGACTGTGTGAGTGTGAGTGTGAGTGTGTGTGTGACTGTGTGTGAGTGTGTGTGCGTGTGTGAGTGTGTGTGAGTGTGTGTGTGTGTGAGAGTGTGTGTATGTGTGTGTGTGACTGTGAGTGTGTGTGTGTGTGAGTGTGTGTGTGTGAGTGTGTGTGTGTGTGAGAGTGTGAGTGTGTGTGTGACTGTGTATGAGTGTGTGTGTATCAGTGTGTGTGTGTGTATGTGTGTGTGTGTGAGAGTGTGTGAGTATGTGTGTGTCAGTGTGTGTGTGAGAGTGTGTGTATGAGTGTGTATGTGTGACTGTGAGTGAGTGTGAGTGTGTGTGTGTGTGTGAGTGTGTGTGTGAGTGGGTGAGTGTGTGTGTGTGCGCATGAACTTAATACGAGAGGAAAGTCACATCACTGAAGTCCCGTTTTCATCAGCTGAGAGCGCACGGCTCTGCGGTGTCCAGCGTTCCCAGTGCTGTCCACCGTCACCTCTGATTCCTGAGCTCCCCATCACCGGATAGGAAGGGCCTCACCGTGGCCCCAGCCCTCCTCCAGCCCCAGGCGGCCGGGCCCTGCCCTCTGTGTGCGGGGCTTTGCCTGCTGCGGAGTCCAGTTTGAACGGCGCGCACGTGTGGTCCTGCAGGCCGTCACTTCCTGTATTCTCTCAGGCTCCGCCCGCGTCACAGGCTGGGTTCGAATGTTGCCTCTCTGCGCGCTGGATAGCATCCCGGGTGGACGGACTGCGCGGTGTTGACTCACTCGCCCCCTGATAGCTTCCTGGGCTGCCTCCGCCTTCGGGCTGCTGTGGGCAGTGCTGCTGTGAATGTGTGTGACCAGTGTGTGTTTGCACACCTGCTTCTGATTCTCTGTCATCTGCACCCAGGAGTGGGATGACCGGGTCATGGGACTGCTGGTTGGAGCTGCCCGGGGGAGCCTCGCCTGCAGCAGCTCGTTCTGAGGGCGTCCACGGCGGATTGCGGTGTCTACCCACATCAGCTCCTGTCCTGCCCGCCCCACACCCCTCACGCTCTGGCCCTGGACAGAGTCCTCGCTGCCCCCCACTCTCCCCCGTCACCCCATCACACTGGGTGCCCAGCCCTCCTGGGACCAAGTTCCTCCTTCCCCGGGAGTGTCCCCGCTTCTGTCGGATGAAACCCTCTCTTGGGCCCCTGATGGAAGTGCAGTGGCGTCTCAGCCCCTGTTTCTACCTGTCATGAAACGTGCCCCAGCGATGGCTGGCCCCGGGCATATCAGGGACAGGGTGTGCCCCAGTGGGGCCCTAGGGAGAAGCGGGTTTCCTGAAGGAGGGTGGGAGGGCCGTGTCGGCCTCCTTCCCCCTCCCCTCCTCCCC
>SJYR01000774.1:344907-378446 GCA_006410655.1 Kobus ellipsiprymnus
TCCCAGCTGGGCTGGTGCTCCTGGGGCCTCCGTCTCAGCATCACTGCACACACTTACCTCTGCCCTCCAGTTGACAAAATGGTAACCAGTCCACCTCTGAACTCTGCACTCCGCCCCACCTCAGGCTGCCTTCTGTCTCCACCCTGGAAGGCCAGACTTTTCCACGCAGGTGAGCAGTGGCGAGAGCCCCTTACCAGGAGCCTCTGTCTTAGAACTGACTGAAAACACATATGTTGTCTAGAAAACCACAAGGTCAGGCATAGCACCATCAGAATCTGAGAATGGCTGCAGATCTTCAAGCATGTGCACCAGGAGAGACAGGCCACAGTCTCCGCTCAGTCGTGTGCGACTCTTTGTGACCCCATGGACTGTAGCCCACTAGGCTCCTCCGTGCATGGGATCCTCCAGGCAAGAATACTGGAGTGGGTTACCATTTCCTTCTCCAGGGGATCTTCCCGACCCAGGGATCGAACCCAGGTCTCCCGCATTGGAGGCAGAGGCTTTAACCTCTGAGCCACCAGGGAAGCCCCAGGAGAGAACAGAGGTTGCAGCCTTAATCTCGGGTGAAGAATCAGGCCCAGTGGTTAGGAATCTACCCTGCAATGCAGGAGGCCTGGGTTCTGTCCCTGGCTGGGCAAGTGAGACCCCACATGCTGTGGAAGCAATAGCGGCCACGTGCTCCTGAGCTCACAGGCCACAACTGGAGGGTCCACGTGCTGCAACCAAGACCCGCTACAGCCAAACAAAAAATAATAACAGCGAAAACCAAGGCAAAAAGGGTAATTTTGAAATACTAAAGATACAGTCAGTGCTGAAGCTGTTCATAAAGGGTTTTAAGACAAGAGTTGTTTAAAATCCAAAGAGAAATAAGCTCATTCACTCTTTGATCAAGAAAGTAAAAAATCATTTGAGTTGTTAATATAATTAAATTGATAGATTTGCCACACTTTGCACCCTATAAAGATATGTCTTTTACAATATTCCTGGCGTAGTCACAAGAGTTGATTTTATGCTAGACTGAAAAAGTCTCAGTACAATCTAAAATCAGCAAGCTATACTGGAGTTCCTTGATTGCAATATAAGTTTAATGCCAACTATAAGCTTAATTAATAACAGGTGTTTAGAAAAGCTACTTAGCAATGAAAACAGCAGCAGCACTGTTAATACATAAGATAGCAAAGTTAAAGGGATGTGTGCACATCTGTACTCTGAGGCAAAGTCATAGCTACAAGCACCATCATTCTTAAAAAGGGAATAAATACATGAACTAAGCATGGACGTTTAAAGCTTCTGTAAAAGAAAAGTAGAAATGAAGTAACAAGCGATAAGAATAGGACTCTCTGGGGGTCCAGCGGTTAGGAACCCACCCGCCAGTGCAGGGGACATGAGTTTGACCCTGGTCTGGGAAGAGTCCACAGGCCGCGGATCGCCCACGGCTGTGAGCTGCAACCGCTGGCCTGCACCCTCGAGCCTGCGCCCCACAGCCAGAGAAGCCACGGCAGCGAGAAGGCCACACGCGGCAGGCGGAGAGCACGCCTGCTCCCCAGGACTAGAGGAAGCCTGCAACGAAGACTCAGTGCAGCCAGAAATAAGTAGATCAATAAATTTTTAAAGACATAAGAATAGAAAATAATATTGGTTCAGTTCAGTTGCTCAGTCGTGGCCAACTCTTTGTGATCCCATGGACTGCAGCACACCAGGCTTCCCTGTCCCTCACCAGCTCCTGGAGCCTGCTGCTCAAACTCATGTCCATCGCATTGGTGATGCCATCCAACCATCTCATCCTCTGTCGTCCCCTTCTCCTCCCGCCTTCAATCTTTCCCAGCATCAGGGTCTTTTCCAATGAGTCAGCTCTTCGCATCAGGTGGCTACAGGGCTGGCGTTTCAGCTTCCGCATCAGTCCTTCCAGTGAACACCCAGGACTGGTCTCCTTTAGGATGGACTGGTTGGATCTCCTTGCAGTCCAAGGGACTGTCAAGAGTTTTCTCCAGAACCACGGTTCAGACGCATCGATTCTTTCATGCCCAGCTTTCTTTATAGTCCAACTCTCACATCCATACACGACCACTGGAAAAACCATAGTTTTGACTAGACGGACCTTTGTTGGTAAAGTAATGTCTCTTCTTTTTAATATGCTGTCTAGGTTGGTCATAACTTTTCTTCCAAGGAGCAAGCATCTTTTATTTTTTTTAATTTAATTTTAAATTAAAAGAAAACAATAAGCAAAAAATTTGGATTGACAGTCCTATTCAGGATCTGACTCTTGGTTCTTTGAGAAAAAAGTGACATAGCTTTCATAGCTCCAGTCAAGGAAGACCAGCAAGTATATCATTTTAAATGAGGCCTGAGAAGGCTCTTGTGTAGTATATTTAGATAAGGTTTTAAACTTGACAGTGACTGTACAGGTCTTCCAGCTTCTGAACTGTGGTGTTGGAGAAAACTCTTGAGAGTCCCTTGGACTGCAAGGAGATCAAACTAGTCCATCCTCAAGGAACTCCGTCCTGAATATTCACTGGAAGGACTGATGCTGAAGCTGAAACTCCAATACTTTGGCCACCTGATGTGAAGAAATGACTCATTGGAAAAGACCCTGATGCTGGGAAAGATTGAGGGCAGGAGGAGTGGACGACAGAGGATGAGATGGTTGGATGGCATCACTGACTTGATGGACAGGAGTTTGAGTGAGCTCCGGTCATTGGTGATGGACAGGGAAGCCTGGCGTGCTGCAGTCCATGGGGTCGCAGAGTCGGACATGAGTGAGCAACTGAACAAATTTAAACTTTGTGAGATGATGATACTAAAGTTGTACTAGTAAGAAGTAGAACATCTCAGTAGGTACGAGGTAAATTTGAAAGTTCGCACAGTTGGCGCCACGCACTCTGAGCACGTTAGAAGGTGAGGGGATGGAGGGACAGCATGTGGTCAGGGCACGGGGCGTCTGGGTGCCGCCTCGGTGGGCGTCCCCCACGTGGTGCTTTCATTCTGTTTGAAAATTTCCAGATGTGGGATCAGGGATAACAAGAAAATGTTTTTTGAAGAGTGGCTGGGGAGTTCTCTCCTAGAAAGCGTCTGGCCAGGTGACCCACCCCACGTGTGATTGCAGAGAGCGTCCACCCAGGCGAGCTGCTCAGGGCAGGTGACCACTTCGGCTTGTAAGCAGGTGCTGTTGGGAAAGGCAGGCAGGGCTGTCGGGGAATGGTGTGGGCCAGCCTGCGCACTGGTGCGATCAGGAAACCCAAAGCAACACAGCAGCCGGCTCAGCTCAAGAGTAGGTTACAGTTGACCCCACGTAGGAACCCCGTGTGGGTTGGTTCCATAAGGAATCCTACTGCTACTGCTAAGTCTCTTCAGTCGTGTCTGACTCTGTGCGACCCCATAGATGGCAGCCCACCAGGCTCCCCTGTCCCTGGGATTCTCCAGGCAAGAACACTGGAGTGGGCTGCCATTTCCTTCTCCAGTATGTGAAAGTGAAAAGTGAAAGTGAAATCGCTCAGTCGTGTCCACTCTTAGCGATCCCGTGGACTGCAGCCCACCAGGCTCCTCCGTCCATGGGATTTTCCAGGCAAGAGTACTGGAGTGGGGTGCCATTGCCTTCTCCATAAGGAATCATAATCAACCCTGAATATTCATTGGGAGGACTGATGCTGAAGCTCCAGTACTTTGGGCACCTGATGCGAAGAGCTGACTCATTGGAAGAGACCCTGATGCTGGGAAAGATTGAGGGCAGGAGGAGCAGGGGACGACAGAGGATGAGGTGGTTGGATGGCATCACCGACTCGATGGACGTGAGTTTGAGCAAACTCTGGGAGATGGGGAAGGACAGGGAAGCCTGGCGTGCTGCAGTCCGTGGGGTCGCAGGGTCAGACACGACTGAGCAGCTGAACAACAATGACCCACGATGGGGGAAAGGGATGTAGCTTGCGAAATGAGAGCGCCCACACGGACACACCTGTGTGTGGTTGTGAGCAAGTAAGGGGGTGATGACACTGTGCCCTCAGTGTGGACACCAACCGGGGAGGTGGGGGAAGTGGCGTGAAGGAGCGGCTGAGGCAGGGGAATTTGAGGGTCTTACAGTTCCACGCCCACCCCCGCCACGGTGCTGATCCATTGCTAGGGAAGATGGAACATTCCAGGCTTAAAGTTTGCAGTCCCCACCTCCCCCAGTGAGCAAAGGTGACACCCCAAGAAGGGACAAACCCACATGAGAAGCCTGGAACGGATGTCCTTAGTTAGCTGTATCCTCGCCAAAGACACAGCCTGAATCTAATCATGAAGAAATCCCAGATAAACCCAAGTTGAAGGGCACACTCCAAAGCAGTTGGCCCGAACTGCTCAAAAATGTCAAGGTTAAAAACTGCAGAGACTAAAGCACTGTTCCAACTAAAGGGGACAAAGAGACAGGGTCCCTGGGGAGCGTGTGTGGCTCGGGAGGGAACCCTGCGATCCGGGGTCGGGCTGGAGCAGGGCAGCACCAGCTGGGTAGCGGTGTGGTGTCAGTGCCAACGTTTTCCAATCTTGACAACCATTCTGTGGTTGCGGAAGAGCAAGTCCTTGTTCCCGAGAATGCACATGCAAGTATTCAGCAGAAAACAGGCGCAAATGTCTGCAGCCTACTTTCAGATGGTTCAGGACCCCCTTGGGGACGGGGAGGGGCTGGGGGACCAGGACACAAAGCAGGAAGTGGCCAACTGGCTGGCTGGGGACGCGGGGCCAAGGGAGTGTGAGTGAGTTTGCGGTGAAATGAGATAAAGGAAAATGTTCCCCCAAATGACCACAACCACTTTCTCTCCTGACCTTGTGAGTAGGCGGCCGGCCCTTCTGAAACTCCCCAAAGGCTGTATTGCATCACAAATGCTAATCAAAAGCAAGTGATTATTTCACCAGGAACTGGAAATCGCCAGACATCAGAACGTGTTTTTAGGAGATTAGCTTTTCTGATTATAAAACTCTGAAATGTGGAGCGTAGACCATTTGGAAGTTTTTTTAAAAATTTATTTATTTTTAATTGGAAGATAATTGCTTTACAATATTGTGTTGGTTTCTGCATTTGGAAATTTTTAAAGAAGAAAACCGAAATTACTCATTATACCATGAACCAGACATGTCATTGCTGATTCCCTTCTAGCCTTTTGCCAAGTATGCGTGTGTTTGTGTCTGTGTGTGTGTGCATGTGCGCACGCTCAGTGATGAGCACCGGATCCAAGGCTGGACTGAAGCCTTCTGTGGCCACTGGCTGATGCTGTGGGTACCTCGGTTTCTTCGCCTGAGAAGTGGGGTGATCAGGGCCCCTGCCTTAGATGGCTTTGGAGGGTTGGCTGAGGTCAGTGGAGCATACCTAAGTAAGTCTAGCTCGAAGGGAGCACTCGGCACCTGTTATTCCATGAGTAGTTGAATGTCTATATGATGTAAATACTTGGCAATATTGAGATGATGCTGAACTAGTCATCTGCACCGTTTTTCTCGTTTGACGTGTGAACGTCCCTCCCATTGTCTGTCCTCGCCCACACATCTGGCTCATTTCCTATTTTATTCTTAGAAATAACGTAGCGATGCAGATGCTCGTACATGCGTTTCCCCCCGGAACCCAACCCAGATTGTTTCCTTGGGTCACAGGAGGAGGTGGACAGGATCAAAGGGTTCCTCCATTTTTAACAGCTCTGACACCGCCAGCCCGACAGCCTTCCAGGAGGATTCTCCTCACTTAACCTCCCGCCGTTGTGCTGGACATGACTCATTATGTTACACCCTCTCCAAAGCGGGGTCGAATCACAAAAACACTTTGCCATTTGGACGAGGCAAAAATAGCAACTCGCTGTTCGTAGTGAGGGGGACGCTTCCGTGCATGTCGGGCTCTCTGTCTGAGGCCATGTGCTAGCTCGTCTGTGCGCCTGGGGTCTTCTGGGCTCCTGGGAATCTGGGGATTAATGGGGGGGAGCTCTGTCCTCCGGGAGGTTACACTTGAGAGAGTGAGCCAGCGCGCAGAGCGTTAGAGCCTGGAAAGCGCGCAGCAGGCGGGTGGCAGAGGCGGCTGGGGTGCCCGGCCCCCTCCGTGGGCTGGTGGGTCAGCCTCTCGGGCTGGGTGGCGTTCGAGTGGAAATGTGAAGGCCGGAGCTGGCCGGAGCAGACGTTGTGTGCCAGGACCCTGTGGTCGGGATGTGCTTGGCGTCTGTGCGGAGCAGCAGCAGGGCTGGGGGCAGGGCGTGCGGGTGGCGGGGATGAGGGTGTGAAGGGTGGTCTGGCCACAAGAGTGGACCTGGGCTGAGTCTCAGCGCTGATGGGCCTTTAGGAGGAGTAATGAGAGCGGTCCTCTCTTAACGTCTCTGCTTTTTTTTTTTTTGAAAGAAAAGTTCCAGAATGGCACAGAGAGCTCCAGGCCCCTCACCCAGCTCCTCCTTAACAGTAACATGTTCATGCCACAGGCTTTTACCAAAACCGGAGGTTGGTGTTGGTGCCGTTTTGCTCCCTGAGCTGCACACTCTATCCGAATCCTGCCAGTTTAGCCACCAGCGTCCTTCACCTGCCCCGAGACTCCCACGCTGCGTCTGCTTGTCCCCTTCATCCCCTTCCTGCCCTGGCAGCTCTGCAGCGTGTCTTGACGTTCATGAGTTGGACGTTTAGGATGGGGGGCCGGTCAGCTGGTGTGCGAAATGCCCCTTGTTCTGGGTTCTCCCGTTGGGTCTCATGATTAGATCAAGATTATGCCCTTTTTGGCAAGAACACCCGGGGACCGTGCTGGGTCCTGCGAAGTGCCTCCTATCAGGGTGCAGGATGCCTTGTTTCTGTGGTTCGACCTTGGTCCCCTGGCAGAGGCGTGTCTCCAGGGCTTCTCTGTGGCCGGGGACTCTCTCCCCTCCTGTCATCAGCAGGCGTGCGGAGGGAGTCTCTCTGACACGAGGTGTGTGCGTCTTCCTCCGGAAGTGCTGTCTGCTGCCACCAGCCACCCCTCGGTGGGAGCTGCTGTCTTAGCGGCAGCTGTGCCGTGGGGGGCTTCCTCTTCCCGTGTTCTGTCTCCGTCGATCGGTTGGGATTTCCTTGGAGGAACCTGTCCCTTTTCCTCCGCTGATCTGTTCAGTGATTTGTTTAGATCAGTGTGTTCCTGCGGATACTGCCACTATTCATGGGTCGTAAAGGAGGAGACAAGAATTACAGAGGATGAGATGGTTGGATGGCATCACCATCTCAACATACATGAGTTTGAGCCAAGTCCAGGAGATGGTGAAGGACAGGGAAGCCTGGCGTGCTGCCGTCCATGGGGTCACGGCTAAGCGACTGAACAACATGGGGTTGCGACCCACTGCCCTCGTTACTGCCCCGGTGGCTCCGGTGGTCCTGACGCGGGTCCTCGGGCATCACTCAGGTCCGACATTCCTCGTCTTCCCTGGAGCTGTATCCCTTCCTGGCTCCCCGAGATGCTCCAGACTTGGCTCACGTTTTCCTCCCCTGGCGCTGCAATCAGTGTCTTCCTCCCATGAGCCCTGGCTCCTTTTTGGCGAGTGTTATTTAGAAACCAAGCCATGGGTGCTGGC
Source organism: Kobus ellipsiprymnus (assembly GCA_006410655.1). Lineage (NCBI taxonomy): Eukaryota > Metazoa > Chordata > Mammalia > Artiodactyla > Bovidae > Kobus > Kobus ellipsiprymnus. The sequence continues at coordinate 352,434 of SJYR01000774.1, forward strand.
TGTGCTCCTGCCGGCTGCCAGATGGGGGAGAATACCTGTGTGTGCACAGCCCACGTGGTGGACACATCTGTCGGCATTTCTCGGCCTGGCCACCTGTGTGTGTGACGTGAAAGTCTCTCGGTCATGTCCAACTCTTTGCAACCCCGTGGACTGTAGCCCGCCAGGCTCCTCTGTCCATGGAGTTCTCCAGGCCGGAATGCTGGAGTGGGTAGCTGTTCCCTCCTCCGTCGTATCTTCCTGACCCGGAGATCGAGCCCGGGTCTCCCACATCGCAGGTGGATTCTTTACCATCTGAGCCACCAGGGAGCCCTTTGACAGAAACGTGAGCTCGCCCTGGTGGCTCCCACGGGACTCCTCTAGCGCTGTGCCGTCTTCGGTACGCTGCCTGGCCTGACCTCGGGCAGCCTGCCCTCCCTGATGACTTGTCCCTGCAGCCCTGGTGTGCACTCGTGTTTTGATGGAGACTTGCCATCACATGCCTGGGAGTGTGTGTGTGCTGCTCCTGGACCTGCAGGGTTCTGTCCAGTTGCTGGAGCCCACCGTGACTCAGGACACCTCCTTTCTTTCCCACCCCGACCGTTGGCCCTGTCATTGATGGAACACAGTGGACCTCAGTCGTTAGGTGGACTTTCCGTTTGGAGTTGCTCCACGTTCTGAGTGGCTTTATTGCCCCCATCTGGGGGCACAGGGAGGGGACACGGAGCTCTGCGGGGGCCAAAGCGTCGGAGCGGTAGGGCCCAGTGTCCTCCCCCGCAGGCCCGCCTTCCTGCTGCTCCTCCCCACCCGCCCTGCAGGTAGTCTCTGGTTCCTCCTTCCTGTGGTTCTCTTGCAATCAAATGTGTATTTTCTTATGCCGCTTTCTTTTTTACATGACAGAAAGTGTATATACTCTTTAGTAAACTTTTTAACTTTGGTAAATTATTGGAAATGTGTATAATTTGCCAAACTAATGGTGAGGATGGCTTCCCTGGTGGCTCAGATGGTCAAGAATCTGCTTGCAATGGCAGAGAGCCAGGTTCGATTCCTTCAAGACCCTGCTTTCAGTTAGTTTGGAGATGGGGCTGGAAGCAGGGTGGCTGACCCCACCCGCCCTGCAGGTAGTCTCTGGTTCCTCCTTCCTGTGGTTCTCTTGCAATCAAATGTGTATTTTCTTATGCCGCTTTCTTTTTTACATGACAGAAAGTGTATATACTCTTTAGTAAACTTTTTAACTTTGGTAAATTATTGGAAATGTGTATAATTTGCCAAACTAATGGTGAGGATGGCTTCCCTGGTGGCTCAGATGGTCAAGAATCTGCTTGCAATGGCAGAGAGCCAGGTTCGATTCCTTCAAGACCCTGCTTTCAGTTAGTTTGGAGATGGGGCTGGAAGCAGGGTGGCTGCGCCGTGCGGCCCCGCGGGTTTCTGCAGCCACTGCTCCGCTTCGCACTCCTGGCAGCAGCGCATGAGAGTTCTGACTTCCCCGCGCTCTCACCCACACCTGTTATTTTCCGCTGTTCGTCGGCAGCCGCCTCCTCACTGGGCGTGAAGTGGCTTCTCGTTGGGGTTGTGATTGCAGTTTCCCAGGTGCCGCTAGTGGTGAAAAGCCCGCCTGCCAGTGCAGGAGACATAAGAGCTGTGGGTTCGATCCCTGGGTCAGGAAGCTCCCCTGGGGAAGGAAATGGCGACCCACTCCAGGATTCTTGCCTGGAGAACCCCGTGGGCAGAGGAGCCTGGCGGGCTGCACTCCACGGAGTCGTAAGTAGTCAGACAAGCACGGCATGGCAGTGAACGTGCAGTTGTGTGCACGGGCTTCACTGTCCTGCAGCATGTGGGATTTTCCTGGCCAGGGGTGGCATCTGTGCCCCCTGCGTCGACAGGTGGATTCTTAGCCGCCAGGCCACCAGGGAAATCCTCGCGTTTTCTCTATTCCTCTTTCGAAGGGCACTTCGATTGATTCTCTGCCTTGGCTATTGTGAATAACACTGCTGCTGTGGCCAAGCAAATATCTCCTTTGAGAGAGCGAGTTCATTTCCTCTGGGTAAATGCCCAGCTGCAGAACTGCTGGGTCATACAGTAGTTCACTCCTAATTTCTTGAGGAACCTCCGTACTGGTCTCTGTGACGGCTTCACCAATTTATATTCCCAGCAGCAACGAAGGGGCTTCCCTTGCTCCCACGTCGTTGCCACTGCCTACTGCCTCTTGCCTTTTGGATGATGGCCGTTCTCACAGGTGTGCGGTGACGTCTCACTGTGGCTTTCATTTGTATTTCCCTGGGGACTGTGAGGTTTAGCCTCTCCATAGGCCTGTTGGCCATTGGTATGCCTTCTTTGGGAAAATGCCTATTCAGGTCCTTTGTCAAATTTTTGGTTTTGCAGCCTAGTTCTTTGAATTCCTTGTATATTTCAGATACTAACCCCTTGTTGGATATGTAGCCTGCAGATGCTTCCTCTCGCTCCCTGAGCAGCCTTTCCGCTTTGTTGAGGATCTCCTTTGCTGTAAAGGTTTCTGTTTCATGTGGTCTCACTTGTTTGGTTTTTTTTTTTTGCCATTGCTTTTGTTATCAAACCAGGAAAATTATTGCCAAGACGAATGTCCAGGAGGTTGGCTTGTATGTTTTCCTCCAGGAATTCTATAGTTTCAGGCCTTCGCACACACGTCTTCAGTCCGCTCTGGGCTGGTCTTTGTGTGTGGTGACAGACGGTGGTTGGGTTGCATGACTGTGCGTGAGGCGGTCCAGCTTTCCGACACCATTTGTGGCAGAGACTGTTCCTTGCGAACTATATGCTCTTGGCCCCTTCATGGTGAGTTGATTGGCTGTATACGCGGTATATGTGTGGGTTTAATCTCTGGACTCTCTGTTCTACTCCTCTGGTATATGCGTCTTTTAGTGCCCAACCCATACTGTGTGGTTTTGTGATATAGTTTGAAACCGCCTGCAGCTTTGTTCTTCTTCATCAAGATTGCATGTGCTATTTGAGGTCTTTTGTGATTCCATAAGAATTTTAGGATTGCTTGTTGTATTTGCGAGGAAAATGCCGTTGGAACTTTGGGAGGGAATGTGTGGAATCTGTACTTTGCTGTGGGTAGTGTAGACATTGTAACATTAAGTCTTCCAATCCATGAGCGTAAATAAAATATCTCTCCATTTATTTGTGTCTTCTCAACTTTATCCTTCAATGTCTTATCATTTTCAGGTACAGATCTTTTATCTCCTTGGTTAAATTTGCTCCTAAGTATTTTATTCTTTTGTGAATAGGGTTGTCTTCTTAATTTCTATTTCCAATAGCTTGTTGTTGGTGTACAGTAACACAATGGATTTTTAAAAAATTCATTTTGNTTTTCAGGTACAGATCTTTTATCTCCTTGGTTAAATTTGCTCCTAAGTATTTTATTCTTTTGTGAATAGGGTTGTCTTCTTAATTTCTATTTCCAATAGCTTGTTGTTGGTGTACAGTAACACAATGGATTTTTAAAAAATTCATTTTGTGTCCTGCAACTTTACTAAATGTATTTATTCCACAGCTTTTGGTTGGTCTTTAAGGGTTTTCTGTATGTAATATGTCATCTGAAAACAGAACCAATTGTACTCCTTTCCAGTTTGGACCCCTTTTTTCCGTTTTCCTTGCCCAATTGCTCTGGCTAGGACTACCAGTGTGTTGAATTGTTGAGAGTGGGGACCCTTGTCTTGTTCCTAATCTCAGAGGAAATGCTTTCAGATTTTCATCACTGAGTGATGTTAGCTGCGTGCTTATCACATGTGACCTTTGCTATGTTGGGGTATGTTTCCTCTATACTCAGTTTGTTGAGAGTTTTTATCATGAAAGGTCATGAATTTTACCATACTCTTTCTCTTGCACCTGTTGGGATGCTCATGTTTGCCCGTCGTGATGCTAATATGGTAAGAGTAACTCAGGGAAAGTGTCAGCTGCCCAGTTGTGTCTGACCCTCTGTGACCCCCTGGACTGTAGCCTCCAGGCTTCTCTGTTCGTGGGATTCTCTAGGCAAGAACACTGGACTGGGTAGCCAGTCCCTTCTCCAGGGGATCCTCCTGACTGTGGGATTGAACCTGGGTCTCCCACACTGTAAGCAGATTCTTTATCATCTGAGGCACCAGGGAAGCCCAATATGGTATAGCACATTGATTTTCAAATATTGAACCATTCTTGCTTTCTTGGAGTAAATCCCACTTGATCATGGTATATAACCGTTCTAATGTACTGCTAACTTTCGCTTGTTAGTGTTCTGTTGAAGATTTTTGCATCTCTGCTCATCAGGGATTTTGGTCTGTAATTTTATTTACTTGTGTGTCTTGTCTGGTTTTGGTATCAGGTTAATGGTGACCTCTAAAACGAGTTTTAGAAAGGCAATGCCAAAGAATGCTCAAACTACCGCACAGTTGCACTCATCTCACATGCTAGCAAAGTAATGCTCAAAATTCTCCAAGCCAGGCTTCAGCAGTACGTGAACCACAGCTTTGACTAGATGAAACTTTGTTGGTAAAGTAATGTCTCTGCTTTTTAATATGCTGTCTAGGTTGGTCATAGCTTTTCTTCCAAGGAGCAAACGTCTTTTAATTTCATGGCTGCAGTCACCATTTGCAGTGATTTTGGAGCCAAAAGAAAAAGTCTCTCACTGTTTCCATTGTACCCCCATTTTTTGCTGTGAAGTGATAGGACCAGATGCCATTATCTTAGTTTTCTGAATGTTGAGTTTTAAGCCAGCTTTTTCACTCTCCTCTTTCACTTTTATCAAGAGGCTGTTTAGTTCTTCTTCACTTTCTGCCATAAGGGTGGTGTCATCTGCGTACCTGAGGTTATTGATATTTCTCCCGGCAATCTTGATTCCAGCTTGTCCTTCATCCAGCCCAGCATTTCATATGATGTACTTTGCATATAAGTTAAATAAGCAAGATGACAATACACAGCCTTGACGTACTCCTTTCCCCATTTGGAACCAGTCTGTTGTTCCATGTCTGGTTCTAAGTGTTGCTTCCTGACCTGCATACGGATTTCTCAAGAGGCAGGTTAGGTGGTCTGGTATTCCCATCTGTTTCAGTATTTTCCATAGTTTGTTGTGATCCACACAGTCAAAGGCTTTGGCATAGTCAATAAAGCAGAAGTAGATGTTGTTCTGGAACTCTCTTGCTTTTTTGATGGTCCAGTGAATGTTGGCAATTTGATCTCTGGTTCCTCTGCCTTTTCTAAATCCAGCTTGAACATCTGGAAGTTCACGGTTCACATACTGTTAAAGCCTAGCTTGGAGAATTTTGAGCATTACTTTATTAGTGTGCGAGATGAGTGCAATTGTGTGGTAGTTTGGACATTCTTTGGCATTGCCCTTCTTTGGGATTGGAATGAAAACTGACCTTTTCCAGTCCTGTGGCCACTGGTGAGTTTTGTAAATTTGTGGCATATTGAGTGCAGCACTTTAACTATATTTCATCTATTTCCACTGTGATGTTTATCTCCTTCCTTCTGCTACTTTTAGGCTTAATTTGTTTTTGTTTTTAGTTTTTTGAGGTTAGAATTAGGTTGTTTATTAAGCGTTTTCTTTCCTTAATGTAGGTATTTCTCACTATCCCCTTTCTCCTTAGAGCTGCATCTGGTATGTTGTATTACCATTTTCATTTGCCTCAAGATATTTTTAAAATTTCTGTTTTTATTTCTCTTTTGATCCAGTACTTGTTAAGTAATGTGTTGCTTAATCTCCATGTACTTGTGTATTTTTCCATTTTTATTCTTGTAATGGATACCTAGTTTCATACCATTACTGTTGGAAAAGGTTCTTGAGGTGATTTCAGTCTTAAGTTTATTAAAATATTGTGTGGCCTATCGTGTGGTCTGTCTTGAAGATGTCCCATATGCCCTTGAGACAAGTGTATATTCTGGGTTCTCGGGAGAAGCGCTGTGTGCGTGTCTCTTTGGCTCATCTGGTGTGATGTGCGGCTGGATTCCAGTGCTTCCTTACTGGCTTTCTATCTGGATGGCCTATTCATTATTAAAAGTCTGATATGAGTTGCCTTTCTTCAATTTAAGTCTGAAGTTTGCGATAAGGCGTTCACGATCTGAGCAACCTATCGTGTGGTCTGTCTTGAAGATGTCCCGTGTGCCCTTGAGACAAGTGTATATTCTGGGTTCTCGGGAGAAGCGCTGTGTGCGTGTCTCTTTGGCTCATCTGGTGTGACGTGCGGCTGGATTCCAGTGCTTCCTTACTGGCTTTCTATCTGGATGGCCTGTTCATTATTAAAAGTCTGATATGAGTTGCCTTTCTTCAATTTAAGTCTGAAGTTTGCGATAAGGCGTTCACGATCTGAGCCACAGTCCGTTCGTGGCCTTGTTTTTGCCGACTGCATAGAGCTTCTCCATCTTCCACCGCAAAGAGTAAATCAGTCTGGTTTCGATATTGACCGTCTGGTGGTGTCCATGTGTGGACTTGTCTCTTGTGTTGTTGGAAGAGGGTGTTTGCTATGACCAGTGCGTTCTCTTGGCAAAACTTTGTTAGCCTTTGCCCTGCTTCATTTTGTACTCTAAAGCCAAACTTGCCTGTTACTCTAGGTATCTCAGCTTCCTACTTTTGCATTCCAGGCCCCTATGATGAAAAGGACATCTTTTATTCTTTTTGATGTTAGTTCTAGAAGGTCTTGTAGGCCTTCATAGAACCATTAAACTTCAGCTTCTTCGGCATTAGTGGTTGGGGCAGAGACTTGGATTACTGTGATATTGAATGGTTCACCTTGGAAATGAACAGAGATCATTCTGTCACTTTTGAGATTGCACCCAAGCACTGCCTTTCAGACTCTTTTATTGACTATGAAGGCTACTCCATCTCTTCTAACGGATTCTTGCCCACAGTAGTAGATATATTCTGTGCAATATTGTGTTATTAATTCTTCTCTAAAGGTTTAGGACAATTCACCAGTGAAGCCACTTGAACATAAAATTTTCATTTGGAATAGAGTTTTCAGTTCAGTTCAGTTCAGTCGCTCAGTCGTGTCCGACTCTTTGCGACCCCATGAACCACAGCACACCAGGCCTCCCTGTCCATCACCAACTCCCGGAGTTCACTCAGACCCATGCTCATCGAGTCCATGATGCCATCCAGCCATCTCATCCTCGGTCGTTCCCTTCTCCTCCTGCCCCCAATCCCTCCCAGCATCAGAGTCTTTTCCAATAAGTCAACTCTTTGCATGAGGTGGCCAAAGGACTGGAGCTTCAGCTTCAGCATCATTCCTTCCAAAGAAATCCCAGGGCTGATCTCCTTCAGAATGGACTGGTTGAATCTCCTTGCAGTCCAAGGGACCCTCAAGAGTCTTCTCCAACACCACAGTTCAAACGCATCAATTCCATTATTAATCTAATTTTTTACTTAGTGAAAGTTCGTTCGTATCTTTATTTTTCCCTTGAATCTGTATTGTTTGTGTCTTTTTTAGAAATTGTGTCTGTCAGCTAACTTGTTACCGTATAATTGCTCTTAAGATTCTCTTAAGCCTTATTTCTGTCAAGTAATTTGAGTGTTCCCTCTTTTTTCTTGATCAGTCTCCGTTAAGTTTTGTAACTTTTCTGATCATTTCTAAGATACGCCCATGCCGCGACACATTTATAGCCTCTCAGCTGGCAACGCCACTCTCTAGAATGCAGTTCTTCTTCCCCATGGATGGATACACACTGCCACATCGTAACCGCATCCAGCTAACAGTTTACACTGAGGCTCACTTTTAGTGTTGGATATTCTATGAGTTTCGACAAATGTATGATGATAAGTAATTTGAGTGTTCCCTCTTTTTTCTTGATCAGTCTCTGTTAAGTTTTGTAACTTTTCTGATCATTTCTAAGATATGCCCATGCCGCGACACATTTATAGCCTCTCAGCTGGCAACGCCACTCTCTGGAATGCAGTTCTTCTTCCCCATGGATGGATACACACTGCCACATCGTAACCGCATCCAGCTAACAGTTTACACTGGGGCTCACTTTTAGTGTTGGATATTCTATGAGTTTCGACAAATGTATGATGATCTTATCTTTCTTTATCGTATCATACTAAATAGTTTCACTGCACTAAAAATCCTCTGTAATCCATCCACTCATCCTTTCCAAACCCCAGACTCCTAAGAAACACTGATCTTTTTTACTATCACCATAGTTTTGCCTTTTCCAGAATATCAGTAGCAAAACCAGACAGTTGGTAGTCTGTGCATATTGGTATCTTTACTTAGAAATACGAATTTAAGTATTTTTCATGCATTTTCATGGCTTGGTAGCTCATTTCTTTTTAATACTGAATGACATTCTATCCTTTGAATTGCACAGTATTAAACCCATTCATTTATTGAAGGACATATCGGTTGCTTCCTTGTTTTCTTAGTGACAAATAAAGCTGCTATAAATATTCTTGAGCAACTTTTGTGTTTTCAACATGTTCGGGTAAATACCAAGTGGCGTGCTAGTCACTCAGTCATGTCTGACTCTGTGACCCCACGGACTGAGCCCTCCAGACCCTTGTGTCCATAGGATTCTCCAGGCAAGAATACTGGAGTGGGTTGCCAATGCCAGGTGAACAAGTGCTAAATTATATAGTAAGAGGGTGTTTAGTTTTGTAAGGAACTGCCAAGTTGCATCCAAAGAAGCCTGTTTGTGTTCCTGTTGGCAATGAAGAGCGTTCCTGTCGCTGCACACCCTAAGTCGCGCTTGGTGTTGTCCGTGTTCTGGACTTCAGACGTTCTCAAAGGTGCGCGGTGTTCTTTCCCTGTTGCTTTAATTTGCATTTTCACGATGACGTAAAATGTGGATAATAGCTTTAGATATTAATGGTTTTGTATTTGGGTTGGCCCAAACGTTCATTTCCATAAGATGTTACGGAAAAACTCGAACAAACTTTATGACCAATCCGATCGTTTTTAAAAGATTATATACGAGGCGGGGTGCTCAGGCCTGGTTTCATGAGCTTGAATCCTTGTGCGATCGTGCTGACCTTCTGCTTAGAAGGTTCTGCCCTGGTTTTAACGCTGTGCTCTTGCTAACTCAAAACGACTATACATTTTTAACAAGGGGCTCAACATTTTTGTTTTTACACTGGGATCTGCAAGTTACATAGCCAAAATGATTCTTCATGCTTGAAATACTCCAGGGAGGTTTTAGCATTTTACAAGGATAACTCATAAAAATAAAAAGCCTGGCTCCTTTTCTCCAAAAGGAAGTCTTTTAGGAGAGACAGTCTGTTGCTGTGATCTTTCCCTTGGTTCTGAAGGGTGTGCATTTCGACTGTCTCTGTTTTGTTGTTCTGCTCGCTGGCTCTGTCATGTTGCTACACATGGACTGTAACCCACTAGGTTCCTCTGTCCATGGGATTATCCCAGCAACAACACTGAAGTGGGTTGCCATTTCCTCCTCCAGGGGATCTTCCCAACCCAGGGATCAAACCCACTGCTCCCATGGCTCATGAGTTGGCAGTCAGATTCTTCACCACTGAGCCATCCTGGGTCATCCCATAAAAGAACATGCTGGCACTTCAAGTCGAATCACTCAATGTTAAATGCAAAACATCACTTCCTATGTATGGGCTAACTCTTGGTGACCCATGGACTACAGCGTACCAGGCTCCTCTGTCCTTCACAGTCTCCCAGAGTTTGCTCAAACGCATGTCCATTAAGTCGGTGATGCCATCTAACCATTTCATCCTCTGCCACCCTCTTCTCCTTTTGCCTTCAATCTTTCCTAGCATCAGATCATTTCCCATGAGTTGGCTCTTTGCATCAGGTGGCCAAAGCACTGGGGCTTCTACTTCAGCATCAGTGCTTGCAATGAGTACTCAGGGTTGATTTCCTTTAGGATGGACTGGTTGGATCTCCTTGCTGTCCAAGGGACTCTCAAGAGTCTTCTCCAACACTACAGTTCAAGAGCATCAATTCTTCAGTGCTCAGACATCTTTATGGTCCAACTCTTATATCTGTACATGACTACTGGAAATACCATAGCTTTGACTAGACAGACCTTTGTCAGCAGAGTGATGTCTCTGCTTTTTAATACGCTGTCTAGAGTTGTTGTAGCTTTCCTTCCAAGAAGCAAATGTCTTTTAATTTCCAAATGTCTTTCAATTTCGTGGTTGCAGTCACCATCTGCAGTGATTTTGGAGCCCCCCAAAATAAAGTCTGACACTGATTCCACTTTTCCCCCATCTGTGTGCCATGAAGTGATGGGACCAGATGCCATGATCTTAGTTTTTTGAATGTTGAGTTCTCAGCCAGCTTTTTCAGGCTCGTCTTTCACCGTCACCAAGAGGCTCTTTAGTTCCTCTTCACTTTCTGCCACAAGTGTGGTATCATCTATATATCTGAGTTTGTTGTTGTATCTCCCAGCAGTCTTGATTCCAGCTTGTGATTCATCCAGCCTGGCATTTTGCAGGATGCACTTTGTGGGCAAGTTAAATAGGCAGGGTGACAGTATACAGCCTTGTCATACTGCTTTCCCAATTTTGAACCAGTCAGTTGTTCCATGTCTGCTTCTAACTGTTGCTTCTTGACCCACATGCAACTTTCTTGGGAGATAGGTAAGGTGGTCTGGTATCCCCATCTCTAAGAATTTTCCACAGTTTGTTGTGATCCACACAGTCAAAGGCTTTAGCATAGTCAATGAGGCAGAAGTAGATATTTTTCTGGAATTCTCTTCCTTTCTCTAGATCCAACAAATGTTGGTAACTTGATCTCTGGTTCCTCTGCCTTTTTGAAGCCCAGCTTGTATATCTGGGAGTTCTCAGTTTACATACAGCTAAAGCCTAGCTTGGAGGATTTTGAGCATAACCTTACTAGTATATGAGATGAACGCAATCATATGATAGTTTGAACATACTTTGGCATTGCCATTCTTTGAGATGAGAATGAAAACTGACCTTTTCTATTTCTGTGGCCACTGCTGAGTTTTCCAAACTTGCTGACATGTTGAGTGCAGCACTTTAACAGCATCATCTTTTAAGATGTGAAATAGCACAGCTGGAATTCCATCACTTCCACCCTCTTTGTTTGTAGTAATGCTTCCTAAGGCCTACTTGACTTCACACTCAAGAATGTCCGAGTCTAGGTGTGTGAGCAGACCAAGGCAGTCATCCGGGTCATTGAGACCTTTTCTGTGCAGTTCTTCTGTGTCTTCTTGCCACCTCTTCTTAATCTCCTCTGCTTCTGTTAGATCCTTACCGTTTCTGGACTTTACGGAGCCCGTCTTTGCAGGAAATGTTCCCTTGATATCTCCAGTTTTCTTGAAGAGAACTCTAGTCTTTCCCATTCTGTAGTTTTCCTCTATTTCTTTGCACTGTTCATTTAAGGCGTCCCTTTATCTCTCCTTGCTGTTCTCTGTGGCTCTGCATTCAGTTGGGTGTATCTTTCCTTTTCTCCCTTGCCTTTCACTTATCCTCTTTCCTCAGCTATTTTAAAGCCTCCTCAGACAACCACTTCGCCTCCTTTCATTTCTTTTCCTTTGGGATGGCTTTGCTCACTGCCTCTTGTACAGTGTTGTGAACCCCATCCGCCATTCTTCATGCACTCTGCCAGGTCTAATCCTTTGAATCTATTCACCACCTCCATTGTTTAATCATAAGGGATTTGAGTTAGGTCATGCCTGAATGGCCTAGTGGTTTTCACTACTTTTTTCCATTTAAGCCTGAATTTTGCAATAAGGAGCTCATGATCTGAGCCACAGTCAGCTCCATGTCTTGTTTTCGCTGACTGTATAGAGCTCCTCCATCTTTGACTGCAAAGACTAATTTGACTGCAAAGACTAATCAGTCTAATTTGGGTATTGACCATCTGGTGATATCCATGTGCAGAGCTGTCTCTTGTGTTGTTGAAAGAGGGTATTTGCTATGACCTGTGTGTTCTCTTGACAAAACTCTGTTAGCCTTTGCCCTGCTGCAAAGTACAATGAAGCGGAATCTGCCAGTAGTCGGGTCTTGCCCGTTTAACTGGGTTTTGATGCCGTTGCAGAGTTTAGGAGTGCCTTGTGTACTCTGGGTATATGAGTTGTCAGTCCTCTTCCCCAGGCTGTTGGTGGTCTTTTCACTTTGTTGATTGTGTCCTGCTGCTGCTGTTGCTGCTGAGTCGCTTCAGTCGTGTCCGCCTCTGTGCGACCCCATAGACGGCAGCCCACCAGGCTCCCCCATCCTGGGATTCTCCAGGGAAGAACACTGGAGTGGGTTGCCATTTCCTTCTCCAATGCATGAAAGTGAAACGTGAAAGTGAAGTCGCTCAGTCGTGTCCAGCTCTTTGCGACCCCATGGACTGCGGCCCACCAGGCTCCTCCGCCCATGGGATTCTCCAGGCAAGAGTGCTGGAGTGGGGTGCCATTGCCTTCTCCTTTTGCTGCATAGGAATTTTAACTTTCATGAAGTCTAATTGATCTGCTTTTTTCTTTTATTCCTGTACTTTTGGTGTGCTAGCTAAAAAAAACATTGCCAAATCCAGTGCCATGAAGCTCTCCCCCGATGTCTTCTAGGAGTTTTACCATTTTAGGCCTTTTGCGGGAGATCTGTATCCACGGTGAGCTGACTTTTGTATATGGGGTAAAGTAAGGGTCCGACTGTGCTCTTCTGCGTGTGGGTCCCATATTCCAAGCACCATTTGCTGAAACGTCTACAGGTGCTCTTCATGGTTGCCCTCCTCACCTAACAGTGCATTCTGGAATTCACTCCATATCAGTCCGTCAAGAGCTGCTTCTTTCTTTTTCTCGGCCGCTTGGTACTTTGCCAGGTAGATGGACTATAGTTTCTTTATGGGCATTTAGGTGATTTCCAGTGGTTTGCAATTACAAGCAATGTCGCAGTGAAGAGGCTTGCACGTTTTTATTTTTCTCTTTAGCCTAGATGCCTAGAGATGGAAGTGGGAAACCGAAAGAGAAGTATGTAGTCTTTGTTATTGTTGGTATTTAGTAGCCAAGTCGTGTCAGACTGTTACGACCCCCTAGACTGTAGCCTGCCAGGCTCCTCTGTCCATGGGATTTTGCAGGCCAGAACACTGGAGTGGGTTGCCATTTTCCTCTCCAGGGCTTCTTCCTGACCCAGGAATCAAACCCTCGTCTTCTGCGTAAGCAGGCGGATTCTTGACCACTGAGCCACCTGGGAAGCCCCAAGGTCCCGCATGGGTGTGGCGCTGCATCACTTCAGCTGTGTCTGACTCTTCCAGGCAAAGACCACATTCCCTTTCCTGAGGGTTTTGCCGTGCGCACCCCCAGCACTGTATGAGCAAGCTGCTTCCCCGTAGCTTCTCCGGCTGGGCTACCACACTGTTTATGTTTTGCCAACCTGGCAGCATTTCTGTAACTGCATTTGCGCGCTTTCCATGCGTCTAAAGGGCACGTGTAGTGCCTACACGCATGCCTTTGGCAGTTGTCTGCCCGTGTCTTTTCTGTGTCATTCTATTGAGTTTTTGGTCCCTGAGCTCTCAATTTTTAAGTCATTTATATTCAAGGCATGTGAGTTCTTTGCGTCTTATATTGTGAGTGTTTTCTCCCAGTTGATCATTTGTCTTTTGACTCTATTTATGGTGCTTTTTGTTATAAAAAAAAAAAAAAAAATTTCTATGTTTAGGTAATCAAATTTTTCTGTTTTTCATTCTATTGCCTTTGAGTTGTGAGTCATGATTGAGAACCTCTCTCTGCCCTGAAATGAAACAGAAATTGACCATGTTTTCTCCTAGAAGTGCAAGGCTTTGACTTCTGCGTCCGCGTGACGTCTGCTCGTTCTCTGTTGCTCCATCACTGAGTCGTGTCTGAGTCTGCAGCCCCACGGACTGCCGCACTCAGGGCTCCTCCGTCCTCTGCTGTTTCCCGGAGTTTGCTCAGACTCGTGCCCATTGAGTAGGTGATGCCATCCAACCATCTCATCTTCCTCAACTCCCTTCTTCTTTTGCCCTCAATCTTTCCCAGCATCAGGGTCTTTTCCAATGAGTCTGCTCTTCACATCAGGTGGCCAAAGTATTGGCGCTTCAGCTTCAGTCCTTCCAGTGATCAAGCCAGTCCATCCTAAAGGAAATCAACCCTGACTGTCCATTGGAAGGACTGACGCTGAAGCTGAAGTCTGCTCGTGTGTGTAATCTAGGTTCTCCTCTTTCATGATGCCTGCTCAGGGCCCCTTCCTTAGACATCCAGGCCGCTCACCAGGACCCTCTGACCTCTGAGTGGTGCGGGAATGGGGGCGGGGGGACCAGAGGCTGTTGCTGGGATGGGCTGTGGGAGGGGGATGCTTGCCCCAGGTGGGTTGGAGTGAGGATGACAAGCAAGGGGCCTGTGGATAAGAGGGTGTATGAGCGGAGTAAATGGTGGGGAAAAAGGAGGGGCCAGGGCCCGAGGGCGTTTGCCCCGGCGGGGTTGGCGCCCAGCCCCCTTGCTCTCCCTCCTTGCCCTCCTTGCTCCTGGGAGACCCGCCCCGAGCCTGCCCTCATGTCACCCACACACCGATGCCTCGCAGACCCAGACCCTGGACCAGGCTTTCCCCCAATCTCCCGCTGGCCTCACGGCACCTCAGCGAGCAGACCCCTCCAACGTGACACGTCCCACCCCAGGCTGCTCCTCCCCACCTTCCCCAGCACAGGGCATCTCAGAACCCAGGTTTCCCAGGCCCTGTAACACCGGTGAGACCCAGGGGAGAGGCCATGTGCTTTTGACTAGGGCAGCACAGGCGGGGAGGTGGAGCGGCTGACTCAGGGTCTCTGCTTGCTCTTTCAGGAGACAGAGAATTTCCGAGTTTCCTCTCCTAGGACCCAGTTTCACGAGGGGTGNGGTGAGACCCAGGGGAGAGGCCATGTGCTTTTGACTAGGGCAGCACAGGCGGGGAGGTGGAGCGGCTGACTCAGGGTCTCTGCTTGCTCTTTCAGGAGACAGAGAATTTCCGAGTTTCCTCTCCTAGGACCCAGTTTCATGAGGGGTGCGTCAGGCTTTGGGGGAAGGCTGGTGGGACCCCAGAGCCTTTTCCCTTGGTGTCACTCATTGATTCCCCTCCAAGTTCTGCATCTTCACCCGCAGGACCCCAGGTCTGGTGAACCCTGACCCCGCTAGAGACCCGCAGGGGCTCTTTGCTCTCCTGAATGCCTGGCTTCCGGAAGGCTGGGTGTCCTGCGGTGGTGTTGGGGGGCGGTCTTAGTCACCGGCAGGGTCGGGGAGGCTGCTTGGAGGATATGCCGCTGTTCTCGGTGGCCGCCAGGAAGCAGCAGCTCCGACGGCACGCAGAGGTGTCGGCCTGGCGCAGGCGTTTCCGGCCCCCGTGTCCTGCCGGGTCCTGGGCTGCTCCTCCCTGTCCTCTGCCTTTTTCCCTCCTTGGATGTGGCCGCCATGGGTCACGGCTGGACTGAGAAAGAAAAGAGGGGCTCTCGGGACACGGACTCCCCGGCCGCCGGCTGGGCCACAGGGCCTGGCAGATGCAGGCAGGGGCCCCCCAAGGATGCCTGGGGCAGCCGCTGGGGAGACGCCCCAGGTGTGAGGGGCGGGGGTGGGATGGACTCACTGCCGAGCCGCCTTTGGGTTGGGATGCAGCCCGGCTCTGGAGTCCTGGTGCTGGAGGCTCTGGCCCCATGGTGGGCGTGCATGAGAGGGGTGCGCCTCTGATGGCCTGAGCCTTCTTCCCACTTGGGGTCTCCGGGCCCAGCTCAGAGCGCGTGTCTGCTTGCGCTGGGGGGCCTGGACGGCGGGCACCTCTCCTGGGCTTGTGAGGGGCTCCTGGGCATGGCTCTCCTCCGGCCTCCTGGCTGGTGGTGGTCCTGCCTTCCACCCTGTTTCTGCCTCCCTGGCCTCATATCTACCCTAACCTGCCTCAGGGCCTTTGCACTCACCTCTTCGTGGAATATCCACCCTGGCCCTCCTGGGGGCTGTGTCACTGCCCCAGGCGGCCTCCCCCACCCCGGCCCCCGCCATCGCTCACAGTGACAGCCCCGGTCTGTTTGCCTGGGGCTGCTGTCATGGTCCTCATTTTGTCTATTTCGTCTCTGGTTTACGATCTCGCCTCTGGTTTATGATCTCGTCTCCTGGATCTGTCTCGTCCCTGGAGCCCGGGGCCTGCACAGGCGGCCAGGCCCCCGCCTTCTCAGTTGGCCTCCGAGGAGGAGGGGGACTGATTTTAGCTGAGTCGTGGTCGCTCCCCGGCCTGGGAATCCACCCTCTAATCCAGGTGATGGAGCCCGTGCCTTGGAGCTGCTGGGCTGGTCGGGCTGGGCGGAGGCACTGACCTCTCCCTGCAGCACAGCCGGGCTGCAGGCCATGTGGTGGAGGATGCGGAGACCAAAATAGACCCGCTTCTGGCATCCGGTGTTGAGGAACCCACGGGGGGCCTGACCCGGAGCTCCCGCTTCCGCCCGCCGCGCCCTGGAGCGGCTCTGGCTTTGATGAAGGCCGGGCCTGGTTCCGGGCGGTCCTGGGGGGCATCCAGCCTGGGAACTGGATGCAGGAGAGCAGGCTTGGCTGCAGGGGGGAGCCCCTCGACTGTCCGGGGGCCCAGGCTGCGTCCACCTTGGCCCCTCCGTCACGCATGTGTGGGAGCCCCGAGTGTGTTTGCAGAGATCAGAGCGGGCGCAGCCACAGGGCAAGGACGAAGCACAGAGGAAGCGGGGGTGTTCATCTCGGGCCAGCTGCAGGAGGAGGAAACAGGCCGCTTCCCGGAGGGCAGACCTTTCAGAGGCTGCAGCTCCCGTGGGCAAGGCTGCGTCGTNTGAGTGTGTTTGCAGAGATCAGAGTGGGCGCAGCCACAGGGCAAGGAAGAAGCACAGAGGAAGCGGGGGTGTTCATCTCGGGCCAGCTGCAGGAGGAGGAAACAGGCCGCTTCCCGGAGGGCAGAACTTTCAGAGGCTGCAGCTCCCGTGGGCAAGGCTGCGTCGTGTCCAAGGACGAGGCCGGGGGGCCCCCCCGAAGGCACCTGCCAGTGCCCACCCTTGGTCACACCTACGACGAGGGCACTCCCGTCGCTGTGTCC
Organism: Kobus ellipsiprymnus; assembly: GCA_006410655.1. Lineage (NCBI taxonomy): Eukaryota > Metazoa > Chordata > Mammalia > Artiodactyla > Bovidae > Kobus > Kobus ellipsiprymnus. The sequence goes on from SJYR01000774.1 coordinate 369,355, forward strand.
ACACGCCCCCTGCTCCTGAGGCCTCTGGGCACGTCTGGGGCGCAGCTGGAGGTGCTGGAGCCAGGCTGGGAGTCAGCCACGGGGTCGTCTGCCCCCACGACGAGGGCACTCCCGTCGCTGTGTCCACACGCCCCCTGCTCCTGAGGCCTCTGGGCACGTCTGGGGCGCAGCTGGAGGTGCTGGAGCCAGGCTGGGAGTCAGCCACGGGGTCGTCTGCCCCCATCTTCCACCTGTGATGAGGGCCCAAGTGCTCAGTCCCCGGGTTCCTGGAGGCTGCCTCTGGGGACGTGGTCCTGGGCTTGGGCGCACTCGTCCTCCTCCTCCTCTGCCTCTGCTCCAGCCCCTGCCTTGGCCTCTCTGTGACCCCCGCCCACTGCTGCCCCCGCGTGTCACGGGGACAGCCCCTGATGGCCGGGCAGAGGCCCGCAGTGAGTGGCGTGGGCTTTCATGGGCAGAAGCCGTCAACCAGCATGCTTGCAGCTCCTGGGGTGGCAGCTTGGCAGTGGGTGGGACCGGGGCTTCCATATGGCGGTGGGCAGGTGGGTTTACAGCAGTGGCCACTGGGCAGAGACCCTGTGGTCCTTGGGGGCTGACCACGCCCGGGCCCAGTGTGGAGGTGCTGGACAGGCTGGGGGTGGGGACAGCTGTGGCTGCAGCCTGGCGGGCCCCTGGGAGGGGCCAGGAGCACGGCAGAGAGGGGCTGGGGACTGGATTTGCGGTCAACATCCGCGAGGCGGGGTCCCCGTGATGGGCACTCCGAGGAACCATGTTTCTCTCTCCCCTTGCCCCGATGTCCTTGTCTCGTCCCCCTAAATATCCTGGCCTTCCCCCAGATCTCCCTGCCTTCTGGGGGTGCAAGAGCCTGTGTGTGGCCCTGCCTGACCAGTCTCTCTCTTGCGGCCTGGAATGGGGGATGCTCCCAGCAGAGGCCCGGCCGCACTGGGGTCCACCTTGGGCTGCCCGCTCTCTGTGTGACCCCCTTCCCTGGGGCGCCTCAGGGCTGCAGCAGAAGATTGGGGATGGCACCGTCTGCAGCCCTGATCCTCAGGCCTTCTTGTCCAGAGCAAAGCTGGCCCGAAAGGCCAGGGTGAAGGGCCCCGTTCAGGAGGCCTGCCTGGGCCGTGTGGGTTGGCAGGTCCCGCTGGCGGTGGGCTGTCCCCGTCCATCCTGGGATGCTGGTTTTGTCAGTCGTGAGCCTTCCTGGCTCGGGGTGGCAGGGAGACAACAGTGGGGTGTCCCTGCTCTTTGGCTCCCACACCCCAGTTTCGGCCTTGGGAGGGAGATCGTGTCCTGTAGGGAAGGAGCCACGCAGCCTGGGTCACCCCAGGAGAGAGCCGCGAAGCCAGAACTCTTCCTGGTCTGGGGTGAATGGAGGGCCCAAGAAGCTTGGCGTCTCCGTGCAGGGAACCTGGGCCCCTGGACGGCAGGGATGAGGGACAGCCCCTTCCTGAGCTCGTGGGACGGGCCAACTCTGGGGGTTCTGGGCCCAGTGTCAACACCCAGGGCCTCCCTGGAGCCAGGCCTGGCTGGGGGTCAGGGGGCGGTGCCTGCCATGGGGACCTGCTGTCTCTCCATGCTCCCCGGGCACTGACCTGCTGGGCTCAGGGGCGCTGGGGCTGGAAGAGGATTGGGAGCCACCAAGGTCCTCGGCAGGAGACCACTGGGGGTGTGGGTGTGGGGGAGCCAAGGTCATGCTGGAGACCCACGTCTGCTTGGCGTGCACCCTGGGAAATATTGGCAGGTTCCAGGTTGGAGAGCAGTGGGGGGCAGGGGGACTCTGCCTTGGGCCAGGGCTGCCCATGAGGGCTTTCTGGCTTCTCAGAAGGGCCTCTACCTCCAAAGTGTTGGGTGGGGGCCTAGCGGGGGTCCGAGAAGGAGAAGGCATGGGCTCCTCAAAGTCTCAACGAGGGATCTTGCCTCTCTGGGTCTGGGCAGTGGTCTTGACCCTGAGGACAGACTGTATGGGGACCCCTGAGGGGCTTGGAGTCGGGAGGTTGCCTTCAGCTGGAGGTCAGGCCACACTGCAGCAAGGAAGACTTAGGGTGGACAGGAGGAAGGACTTTCCCAAGCGGGGATGCGCAGAGACGCACACCCACGCCGGCACCAGTGGGGCTGCGGGCACTTGCTCCTCCTCGGGGCTGGTCCAGGTGTTCCGGGAGCCCTGCCGTGGCCTCCAGTCTGCAGAGTCACCCTGTCTGAAGGAGGGCAGGGCCCTGGGCTGCGGGCAGGAAGCCCACCGGACCCCTCCCACCCCCACTGGTGTCTGAGCCCTCTGCCACCTGCTGCCCCTTCTCAGCCCAGAAGGTGAGGCCTGCAGGGGCTGGCCGGGTGGGGTCGCCCCTGGGACGGGCTGCCTCTGGGGCAGGGTGAGCATGCCCAGGTGTGTCCAGCTGTCTGCCCTGGCTGCCCTGCCCCCGCTGGGCCCCTCCCCTGCCCCGGATGGGCCCCGTTCACGGGAAGACGACATGCGTCCTGGAGCAGATAAAGGCCCTGTCCGTGGGGTCACTTCAGTTTGTTCTCCAGCACCTTCTAAATATATCCTCCGAGGGGTTCTTATCACAGCCAGGCTGGGCCGGGCGGCCAGGCTTAGTGGAGGCGACACTGCAGGGGCCAGAGCCACCCCCACAGCCGTGGGCCCTGGGCGAGCTCATCTGCTCGGCCCGGCAGCCCTGCCTCGGGTGGGCCTGCCGTCCAGCACCAGACACCGAGGGCCGGGACATCCCCCAGCCAACGCCGTCTGGGGCCTGTCCTCTCACTGCCAGGCCGGGCAGCCCCTCGAGGGTGGGCAGTGGGCAGCCAGAGACCCTGCCCCCTGGCTGGACCCTGTTTTCCTGGAGGTGTGGGGCAGGGCCTGGGGGAGGAGGCCTGTGTTGCGGTCCTGCTCTCCACCCGGGGCTCCATGCAGCCTTGGGCCCTCTTTCTTCCTCTGACAAGGGACGGACCTGCTTCTGGGGCTTCTCGTGATGACAGAGGGGACAGGAAGGTGTGGATTTACATGGCTTGTCCCCACCTTGCTACCAGGAGCTGGGGCTGCGTGGGGCTGCGTGGGGCGTGGTAGAAAGAGTCCGGGCTTCCAGCTGGCACTCTGCTGTCCAGTGGATGCTAAGAAAGCGTCGCGTGGCTGACTGTGGCCCGGGCTAGACCTTCCAAGTCTCGTCGCCCGTAGCCTGGTGCTCAGACACGGCTGCTGTCTGTCTGTCTGTCTTCTCTTTCTCTTTCCTTTCTTTCTCTCTTTCTACATATTGTTAGCACCTTGCAGTGTGTAGAATCTTAGTTCCCCAACCAGGGACTGAGTCAAGCAGTGGACGCACAGAGTCTTAACGCTGGACCATCAGGGAAGGCCCTTTTATTTAAAAAAAAAAACTTTTTTTAAGACACCAATTTATTTATTTATTGTTAAACATTTTGGTTGCTTGGCCTATGGTATCTTGGTTCGTTGACTTTTGAAAAAAATTTTTAAGACACCAATTTATTTATTTTTAAACTTTTTGGTTGCTTGGTGTGTGGGATCTTGGCTCACTGACCAAGAACTGAACCCATGCCGTAGCACTGGAAGGCAAAGTCTCAACCACTGGACCCTGGGGACAGCCCCGGCTGGGGCGTTTCTGATCGTGTAACAGATTCCCGAGAAGACCTACATGTACGCCCTCACAGCGCCCACATCCCTGAGACCCCCACCCCTGGGACCCCCACAGCTGCCTTGCTAGGGCCCAGGAGAGGCCCTGATGTGACCGCTTAGGGTGATGTGGTCAAGCCCTCTGTCAAGGCCTGTCCTCACCCGCCCCCAGCTGCCTCCAGCCGTCTCAGCCACTGACAGAGCGGGACGTCCCGCCGCCTGCACACGTGGGGGCCTCGTGTGGAGCCGCACGTGGGAAGTGAGAGGATGCTGGGCATGGGGTAAGCCAGGAGCACGGCCACCTGCCCGTGTCCTCGACGGAGCCAGGCCGCTGGGCAGGGCGATGGCCTGGCCGCTCCCTGGGCTCGGCTGGGCCTGGCCGTCCTGCCGCCCGCCCTGCAGAAGGCGCGGCCCGAGCTGGGGGCACCGCACCCTGTCTCCTCGGGTTGGGGGCGCAGTCGGGCTTTGGGGCCTGCAGTGCCCCCAGCCTGGGGCACCAGGGTGGAGCTGGGTTTCCATCCGCGCTAAGCGGTCGGGAGCTGAGCCCAGTCGCCGGTGAGCGCAGTGGCGCTTCGCCACTGGTGGACCCGTCACAGGCCTCCTGGACGTGACCCCATCCTGGTGCCCAAGCTGTCCCCTCGCCTGTGTTGTCCTGGGTTTCCGGAAGAGGCCCCGAGGAGGGCTGAGGGTGAGTCTGGGCAGTCCCTGCTGCCTCTGGGGCCGACTTCAGGCAGCAAGACCAGGGTCCTCACCTCAGAGCCTCGCGCGCTGCGTCTTCTGCACTCCTGGCAGCTGCGTGCCCATGGCTGCTGCCCACTCACGTCAGAGTTCCCTCCCACCGCCCCCAGCTCCTTTCTGCCTGGCACTGTTGGCATGCAGTCTGGGGGAGAAGGGGTACGTGGAGAGCTACCTGGTGTCCTGGCCCATTGGAAACCCTGCAGGGCCCTGGCGGAGGGCACTGGGGTGGGGTGTGGCAGGGCAGGGCAAGGAGGATGCCCAGGTGTGTCCAGCTGTCTGCCCTGGCTGCCCTGCCCCCGCTGGGCCCCTCCCCTGCCCCGGATGGGCCCCGTTCACGGGAAGACGACATGCGTCCTGGAGCAGATAAAGGCCCTGTCCGTGGGGTCACTTCAGTTTGTTCTCCAGCACCTTCTAAATATATCCTCCGAGGGGTTCTTATCACAGCCAGGCTGGGCCGGGCGGCCAGGCTTAGTGGAGGCGACACTGCAGGGGCCAGAGCCACCCCCACAGCCGTGGGCCCTGGGCGAGCTCATCTGCTCGGCCCGGCAGCCCTGCCTCGGGTGGGCCTGCCGTCCAGCACCAGACACCGAGGGCCGGGACATCCCCCAGCCAACGCCGTCTGGGGCCTGTCCTCTCACTGCCAGGCCGGGCAGCCCCTCGAGGGTGGGCAGTGGGCAGCCAGAGACCCTGCCCCCTGGCTGGACCCTGTTTTCCTGGAGGTGTGGGGCAGGGCCTGGGGGAGGAGGCCTGTGTTGCGGTCCTGCTCTCCACCCGGGGCTCCATGCAGCCTTGGGCCCTCTTTCTTCCTCTGACAAGGGACGGACCTGCTTCTGGGGCTTCTCGTGATGACAGAGGGGACAGGAAGGTGTGGATTTACATGGCTTGTCCCCACCTTGCTACCAGGAGCTGGGGCTGCGTGGGGCTGCGTGGGGCGTGGTAGAAAGAGTCCGGGCTTCCAGCTGGCACTCTGCTGTCCAGTGGATGCTAAGAAAGCGTCGCGTGGCTGACTGTGGCCCGGGCTAGACCTTCCAAGTCTCGTCGCCCGTAGCCTGGTGCTCAGACACGGCTGCTGTCTGTCTGTCTGTCTTCTCTTTCTCTTTCCTTTCTTTCTCTCTTTCTACATATTGTTAGCACCTTGCAGTGTGTAGAATCTTAGTTCCCCAACCAGGGACTGAGTCAAGCAGTGGACGCACAGAGTCTTAACGCTGGACCACCAGGGAAGGCCCTTTTATTTAAAAAAAAAAACTTTTTTTAAGACACCAATTTATTTATTTATTTTTAAACATTTTGGTTGCTTGGCCTATGGTATCTTGGTTCGTTGACTTTTGAAAAAAATTTTTAAGACACCAATTTATTGATTTTTAAACTTTTTGGTTGCTTGGTGTGTGGGATCTTGGCTCACTGACCAAGAACTGAACCCATGCCGTAGCACTGGAAGGCAAAGTCTCAACCACTGGACCCTGGGGACAGCCCCGGCTGGGGCGTTTCTGATCGTGTAACAGATTCCCGAGAAGACCTACATGTACGCCCTCACAGCGCCCGCATCCCTGAGACCCCCACCCCTGGGACCCCCACAGCTGCCTTGCTAGGGCCCAGGAGAGGCCCTGATGTGACCGCTTAGGGTGATGTGGTCAAGCCCTCTGTCAAGGCCTGTCCTCACCCGCCCCCAGCTGCCTCCAGCCGTCTCAGCCACTGACAGAGCGGGACGTCCCGCCGCCTGCACACGTGGGGGCCTCGTGTGGAGCCGCACGTGGGAAGTGAGAGGATGCTGGGCATGGGGTAAGCCAGGAGCACGGCCACCCGCCCGTGTCCTCGACGGAGCCAGGCCGCTGGGCAGGGCGATGGCCTGGCCGCTCCCTGGGCTCGGCTGGGCCTGGCCGTCCTGCCGCCCGCCCTGCAGAAGGCGCGGCCCGAGCTGGGGGCACCGCACCCTGTCTCCTCGGGTTGGGGGCGCAGTCGGGCTTTGGGGCCTGCAGTGCCCCCAGCCTGGGGCACCAGGGTGGAGCTGGGTTTCCATCCGCGCTAAGCGGTCGGGAGCTGAGCCCAGTCGCCGGTGAGCGCAGTGGCGCTTCGCCACTGGTGGACCCGTCACAGGCCTCCTGGACGTGACCCCATCCTGGTGCCCAAGCTGTCCCCTCGCCTGTGTTGTCCTGGGTTTCCGGAAGAGGCCCCGAGGAGGGCTGAGGGTGAGTCTGGGCAGTCCCTGCTGCCTCTGGGGCCGACTTCAGGCAGCAAGACCAGGGTCCTCACCTCAGAGCCTCGCGCGCTGCGTCTTCTGCACTCCTGGCAGCTGCGTGCCCATGGCTGCTGCCCACTCACGTCAGAGTTCCCTCCCACCGCCCCCAGCTCCTTTCTGCCTGGCACTGTTGGCATGCAGTCTGGGGGAGAAGGGGTACGTGGAGAGCTACCTGGTGTCCTGGCCCATTGGAAACCCTGCAGGGCCCTGGCGGAGGGCACTGGGGTGGGGTGTGGCAGGGCAGGGCAAGGAGGGAAAAAAGAGGCACAAGAGGATTTCACTTCTGGGTGAACCCTGGAGGCCTGCATGGAGGAGGTGGCATGCATAATTCTGTCCACTGAGTTCTTGAGTTCAACCTAAAACGTTCAGGCATTCAGGTACCAGGTCCCATATGGGGCCTTCAAAGCGGACATCAGACATCCTCTGCCTGCGGAGCCCTTGCTCTATCGGGGGCAGCAATGGGCAGCAGGTGGCCAGTGGTCTGATGAGAGCAGGGCAGGGGACACAGGGCCCAGCTGTGGCATCAGAAGGCCCCCCGCCTCCCTCAGGGAAGCCCAGGCCTATGGGGCAGGGGGATGCCCCGGAAGGTGGCTTTGGAGGTCAGACTTCACTGGAGAGTCTTTAGCTTGGAGGGCTGGTGGGATTTGCATCCTCCCAGGATGGCCCCCAGCTGCCAGGTGGACGTCAAGGCTTGGGCAGGGAGACAGCTGGATGTGGGCTGCAGGGTCTGGTGCGGTCCTGGTGGCCCGTCCCCTAGGGGTGGACCCCCCGGCAGAGGCGGCCTGGCCTCTAGGGAGAGCTATGTGCACAGGGTAGCCAAGGGCCCAGCCAGAGCGCGAGGCGAGAGGCCCTGTGTCTCTGGGGTCCCCGGCCCAGGTCACTTTTAGAAAAAGTGTCGGCTGCAAGCCCGCAAGGCTGAGGACGGCCCCTGTCGAGAGGCAGGGATAAGCGTCTTCGTCTCCTAGGAGTTCCTTGTGGGCAGGCGCTCTGGAATGTGTCTGATGGGGTCTTGCGCTCACAGGACCTTGGAGCGTGGGACTCCAAGAGAGTGGAGACTGGAGCGCGGGAAGAGGGGCCTCACCACGCCCAGCTGCCCACTGGAGCCCGCGTGGCTAGGGGTCGCATCTCCCGAGGGAGCCTCTGAGAGGAATGAGAGCCGGTGCCACTGAACACGCCTCCCGGGAGGTTCAGAGTCGGGGTGGCCTGTGGGGCCCCTAGTTTCAGGATCCCCGGCTTGGACGCCGCCCAGCACGTCATGGGGAGAGGGAGTGAAGGGCCGAGTCCCTCCCTGATGTGATGGGGTCTGGACAGTGCGGTGCTGAGCTGTGCGTGACCTGCAAAGACACCTCTCTCTGCATCCTAGGCCTGGGAGCCTGGGACCTTACTCGGGTCTCTGCAGATGCACTGAGGCTGTGAGGGGCGGGCTCTGAATGTACCTTGGACTGTTTCACAGGGGCGCCACGGACACACACTTTACCATATGCCTGATGCTGACTCACTGAAGATTTGCTGATAGTTCTCGTCATCATAAGCAATTTATTCATTTAATTCAGTTCAGTTCAGTCGCTCTTTCGTGTCCGACTCTTTGTGACCCCATGGACTGCAGCACGCCAGGGCTCCCTGTCCATCACCAACTCCCGGAGTTTACCCAAACTCATGTCCATTGAGTTGGAGATGCCATCCAACCATCTCATCCTCTGTCATCCCCTTCTCCTCCCGCCTTCAATTTTTCTCAGTATCAGGGTCTTTTCCGATCAGTCAGCTCTTCGCATCAGATGGCCAAAGTATTGGACTTTCAGCTTCAGCATCAGTCCCCCCAGTGAATATTCAGGACTGATCTCCTTTAGGATAGACTGATTGGATCTCCTTGCAGTCCAAGGGACTCTCAAGAGTCTTCTCCAGAACCACAGTTCAAAAGCATCAATTCTTCAGGGCTCAGGTTTCTTTATAGTCCAACTCTCACATCCATACGTGACTACCAGAAAAACCATAGCCTTGACTAGACAGACCTTTGTTGGCAAAGTAATGTCTCTGCTTTTTAATATGCTGTCTAGGTTGATCATAACTTTCCTTCCGAGGAGTAAGCGTCTTTTAATTTCATGGCTGCAGTCACCATCTGCATCATTTATTAGAACCCTTGGTAAGTCACAGAGGCTGAATAATGGCCCCTAGACGTGGCAGACTCCCTGGAACTTGTGAACGCGACCTTAGGTATTTAGAAAAAGCATCTTTGCAGAGGTGATATGTTAAGGATCTTGAGGGGGAGAAGATTCTGGATTCTGGGGCAGGGGGGCCGCAATTCAGTGACAGGTGTCCTCAGAAGAAACCCACAGAAGAAACGAACACGGCGGGGGGAGGGGGTTGTGACGCTGGAGGCAGAGACTGGAAGGACATGCCCTGAGCCCAGAGATCCCGGGGCCCCCGGAAGCTGGAAGTGGCCCTGGGTCTCCACCCCGGCCCGGCCCACCCGCGCAGCACCTCCCCCACCCCCGCGGCCCAGCC
>SJYR01000774.1:391374-401733 GCA_006410655.1 Kobus ellipsiprymnus
GGGGGAGCGGTGGGGGCGCCTGGGCAGGAGGTGGAGGGAACTGCAACGTGTTCGAAACTTTCCCGAAAAACACGTAACCCGATCCTGTGCAAGTGGCCTGGGCTGGGTCACGCCCTGGGCCGGCCAGGCAGTCTTGTGCGCGGGAGGACAGGGCCCCACCTGGGGGCGGAGGGCCGGGGCGGGGGCCTGGCCGCCTCCACCTGCAGCCCGGATCCCATGGGAAGCAGGCCTCCTCCGATCTCCTCCCCCAAGGCCCCATGTGGGCCCCCGGGCCCCCAGCTCTTCCTCTGGGAGGAAATTGGAGTTGGGGGCCCGCGGCTCCCGCCGGGCGGAGGGTGCTTTGCGGTCCAGGGGGGCACCTGTGATGGCCACGTGGAGGCCCCGGGGCTGCGACCAGTTAGGGCTCTGCTGGCTGTGTGAACCGGCCAGGTCCAGGTCTGGCTCCGTTTGTTGCCCTAGTGTTTCCTGTTTTCAGGCTGTAAAGCTCTGTGAGGCAAGGTGGGAGGTGGGTGCCAGCCTCTCAGCTGCCTTCTGGGGTGTCTTCGCCGGGAGTCCACTGAGAGCCCCTGAGGGCACCCTGTCTGCCCAAGGCCCTCCCCGTGAGGAAGCCTGTCCCACCGGGCCCACGGCCCCTAGGCCCCTGGAGGGGGAAACGGTCACCTGCTGGTGCAAGCAGCTGGCCTGCGCCTCCCCTGGGCAGGAGTCAGGCACTCGCAGCAGGCCCCACGGCCGCTCCTGACGCCTGCAGTGCCTGTGTGCTGTGTTTGCATGGCCCCCACGTGCCCGTCTGTGTGCGTGTGTTTGCGTGGCCCCTGGGGCTTTCTTAGGAAAGACCCCGATGCTGGGAGAGATTGAGGGCCAGAGGAGGAGGCGACAGAGGATGGGATGGCTGGATGGCATTGCTGACTTCATGGACATGAGTCTGAGCAAGCTCCGGGAGATGGTGAGGGACAGGGAGGCCTGGCGTGCTGCGGTCCACGGGGTCACAAAGAGTCGGACACGACTGAGCGGCTGCGCGACAGCAGAGCCTTCTCTCCTGGCCGCCGGGTGTCGGTGGCCTCGCTCCCCAGCTCCCCCCACCGCGCCCTCGTTCTCCTCCCTTTTCGGAGGCCATGGTGCCTCAGCCTCAGGCGGGGTGCAGGCGGGTGGGGACGAGTGGGCTTCCCGGGTCTGGACAGACGGGAGCTTGGCTCGGCCTCCTGTGTCGAGCCAGGTGCCCCTCTGGCCCTCCTGGAAGGCACCCACTGTGCAGTCACCCAGGCCACCCATCAGCCGCCCCCAGGAAGAGGGTCCCCACACTCTGCCCCCCATGGCGTGGGTCCTGCTGGGGGGTCTGCTCCGTGTTTTCTGTCCCGCCTTGCCCGCCAAAACGCAGGGCCCAGGACAAAAGTCAGACGCTGGGGCGGGGGCGCCTGCTGCGGCCCGCAGCCCCTCCATCGGGGATTTAGCGGGATTAGAGTGTGCCGTCCGTGGGACAGGTGTTTCCTTTATGCTGGGCCCGGGGGCTGCAAAGGAGCGCGTCATTAAGTGCCACATTCAGTGGGGTCTCCGCTCGGGGTAGCTGGAGGGCCGGGTTTTGTTAGGGCTTGTTTTCACGTCTGACCCTGGCCAGCTGGAGGGCCTTGTTTTAAGCGCGGGGTAACAGCTGACATAACACGACGGGATCAGGCTGAACAGGCAGCCGTGCCGCTGGGGGCTGGCGGGGGCTGGCACCGGCACTCCACGTGGGGGCTCCCGGGGGGCTGCCCAGGGCCGTCGTCAGGGATAATAGGATGAGCCCAGCAGGGCCTCGTGGCCGTGGGGTGCGGTGTGGTGGGGTCCGCCAGCTGTCGCCCCCCGGACGAGTGGGCTGCGGGAGTTGCCGGTCGCTGGGTGGGGGCTGGGGGCTCGCAGGTGCCAGAATAATTGCCCAGGAGCCTGCATTCAGATCGGTTATAATCGCGTTCTCTGCCTCCCCAGGTCATGGAGAATGGAAGCCAGGGGCCCCGGCCGTGCGCCCACTGAAGTGTGTCATTGTGTGGCTTCACCGGAGGGCAGAAGGGGCTGGCACAGCCCTGAGGGGTCGCGGGCCACCACCATGCCCCTGGCCACCCCCACCCTGGCCCCTGACTCGCTAAACAGACCTGGAGCAGGAGGAGGCGGCTTCCCCTGCATTTTCTGCCTCTCAGCTACGCAGTGGTCGGGCACACTGGGTGGGTTAGGTGGAAGGAGTTAGCTGTGGGGGCCTCTGGGTCTGGGGGCTGCTGGCAGCCCCCTCCCATAACCCAGTGGGAGACCCCCCGTGCCCAGTGGGCTGCCCGTCACCTCCTTCTGGGCCCCTGGGTGCCCTCCTCCTGTCCCAGCTGGGCTCAGGAGGCCTTGATGACACCCATGAGTGCGGAGGGGGCTGAGAGAGGCCCTCCAAGCACCCAAGTGCTATCGCTCAGTCGTGTCCAACTCTTTGTGACCCCACGGGCTATAGCCCGCCAGGTTCCTCTGTCCATGGGATTCTCCAGGCAAGAATCCTGGAGTGGGTTGCCACTTCCTCCTCAGGGGATCTTCCCGACCCCGGGATTGAACCTGGGTCTCCCGCATTGCAGGCAGATTCTCTACCACGTGAGCCACTGAGGAAGCCCAGACATCTGAGGGTCATGGGGGCTTGGGGGCAACGAGCCCTCCTCACACACACAGGTCTGTGGCTCCAGTCCCACTGGGCCGCCCTGGAAGGCGAGTCCAGGCTTCAAACCTTCACACTTCTGCTTCCCCTCGGCTGGTGACTGTGAGACGGAGACCGTCCCCAGCCCAAAGCTCATGGCAGGTGTCTCGCCTTTGCGTTTCCAGGTGGACCCAAGCCCGCTGGGCTGAGAAAATTTCCCCCCGGCTGGCTGGCACCCAAGCCGGGGTGGCCGCGAGGTGGTGGTGCCCATTTCCCCGCTTAGTAAAGGCGTGTCTGGTCCAGCTGAATGCTGCCAGAGAGGCAGGCGTGCCCAGGGATGCACACACACACACACACGGGGGACACGCGCGTGGAGGCCTGCGTGTGTGGACACGCTCACATGGTGTGCACACTCAGGCACATCCATGTGTCTGCACGCACACGTGCACACAAGCATGCTCAGCCCAGAGCTCCGGCCAGCAGGGAGCGAGACCCCCTCGGGGCCGCGTTCCATCTGCACGGTTAATCCAGACACTTTCAGCACGGGAAGCTGGACGGGAACAAAATGTGAAGTGTGTGCTGAGAAGGCGGCCTTCCCCCGCCCTGCTGGCCCATGGCGGCCTGGTCAGTTTCCGAGCACGACAGAGCTGAGGTTAATTTGTGTTCAGAACACAGTTTGGTGGGGAGACCTGGGCGGGGCTGTGAGGGGATGGCATCTTTATTTCATCTTCAGTTTCTTGAGCTGGACTTGTGTCTTCTCCCAGACCATTCTCTGAGCCCAGCCGGGAGGGTCGGGGATGGGAGCTGAGGTCCTTGATGGTGGGGACCAGGCTGGGTCCGTGTGCACTCATTTCTCAGCATCATCACCCCCTCAAGGTCCCTGGGCCCGGCTGCAAAAGCCTGAACTTGACCCCAGAATGCTGGTGACCTCACTGTGTTCAGGGTCCTGGAGAGTGGGCCTTGACTCCCTCTGTTGGGGTCCCCCAAACATCCCCCCTTTTGCTCAACGGCTCTGTCTTCATTTCAGGCTCACGGTGGTTTTCCTTTAGATGAGGACCTCTCTTAGGCTACTTAGTGGCTCTGGGACGCTGGGAAGAAGTCTTCTCGTCCTGGGAGCCTGCGAGGATTTCTGCTGCTGGGAGAGTCCTCCCTAAGCTCCGTCAGCGGTCTCTGTGCACATGGGCGTCTGGAGGCAGCTGGTGGCCCCGGAGGCCTCTGCCCTGTCTTCAGAGGGTCACAGTGAGGGGCGGTGGGCCTGGGGCTGCAAGGCTCCAGCCCTTTCTGGTTCGGAGTAGGCTTGCTGTGGCCAGTGACTCTCCAAGGGCCCAGAACTGGGCTGTGAACCCTCCTGGGCCTCACCAGAGAGACTCTAAGTGGTGGGAAGGGGCCCAGACACACCCCCTCCCCCTGGAGCTTGCCCAGGGTCCCCACCCTCTCCGGACCTCAGCATACAGCTCAGCGCTGTGGCGACTCAGCTACCCGGGGCCACGGGCGTGAGGGTTCTCAGTCCAGGACTGATGGCCTCGAGGGCCAGAGGGACCCGGCCAACAAGTGGCCTCCCCTTCCTGGCGGGGTGGGGTGCTGGGGAAGTAAGAGGGAAGGCCTCGGTGCTCCCAGAAGAGCCTCAGCTGGGAGCCGGGACCTGGATTAGGCGTCTTTTGGAGCGCTGCTGGGTCTACTGTGCAGGGGAGACGGACAGACAGACAGACAGGCTTGGGCTTGCGTGGCGGCTGGGGGACCTTTATGCAGTAGCCTCTGGCCTATTGACTCTGCTCACTTCAGCCAAAGCCAGCTTTAACGCAGTGTGATTGGCACCTGCTCGAAGGCCGCGTTGAAAGCACGCGGCAGACGCCGTGAGGCCGTCCCCCCAGAGCTGTCCTCTGGCCCTGGGCCCCCTCCTGCTGCCCCTCCCCACTCAGGCCCGTCGGCAGGCACGGGTCTGCACTTCCCGGGGTCCGCTTCTCAGTGCATCCCACGTGCGTGCCCCTGTCTGGCGCTCCATGGAGGCGTTTCTCGGAGGTGCGTCCAGGGAGTTGCGCGTGTCCTTCTTGTTGCCAACTTGTGTTCCGCTGGGTGGGTGGACCACAGGCTGTTTATTCCGTCACGTGGTGGCGGGCCTTCGGGTTCCCCGTTTAGAGCTACTGAGAAGACATTTGCGTTCCAGTCTTTGTAAGGACTTGTGTTTCTTCTTTTTTTTCTAAAATATATTTTATTGAAATAGTTGATTGACACATGTTAATTATTGCCATACAGCCAAGTGACTCAGTTATATTCTTTTTATTCTTTCACATTATGATTTATCACAGGATACTAAACAGAGTTCCCTGTGCTATTCCAGTAGGACCTGGGTGTTTATTCATCCTGTATATAATAATTTGCCTCTGCTAACCCCAAATTCCCAAGCCTTCCCTCCTCTTTGCCACCCGACTTGGCAACCACAAGTCTGACTGAGACCCCGAGGACCGCAGCGCGCCGGAGACTGCGCGTGAGTGGAACGAGCAGGGTGACGCCATGCAGCCCTGCCACGGTGATGCCGCCAGGTTTCCAGGGATGCCCTTCATTAGGCCGAGGAATTTTCCTTCTAGTATTAATGCTAATTATTCTACCATGAATGGATGCCGAAATTCGTCCAGTGCCTTTTCTATACCTCTTGAGATAATCATGTTTGTTTCTTCTTTCATCTCAATATGGTAAATTATATTGATTGATTTTTTCAAATGTTAAACCCAGTTTGTGTTTCTGGATAAACCTGACTTGGCCATGTTGTATTATTACCTTTTTTTTGTATATTGTCAAACTTAATTTGCCAAAATTTTGCTAAGAACTTTCACATCTAAGTTCATGAGGAAGAATGCCTATAATTTTCTCATGATGTTTTTGCTTGTGGTGTTGGAGTAATGCTTTCTGGTAGCGCGTTCCGGGAAGTGTTCTCTCTTCATGTGGGGAGAAGAACTGTGTAGAATTGGTCTTTTTTACCCCCCCACAGTGTTTTTTTTTTTCCCTTGTTTCTATCTCTGAATTTATTTATTTTTTTGAATGGCCAAAAGCGATTCATTGTTTCTTTCACCCTCTTGAAAATAGTTTGTGAGCTGGAGAATTGCTCTTACTTCTTACCTCTATATGGGGTGGAATCTGTCTGTAAAGCCATCTAGCCCTGGACTTCTCTTATGAAAAGACTTTTGACTAGATTTTAAGTGCATTTGATACTTATATTCAAGTTATGTATTTCTTCTTGAGTAGAGTTTGTGTTTTGTGTGTTTGAAGGGATTCATTATTTCACCCAAGATGTTAATTTTATTCATGAACAATGCTCATAGATCTCATTATTATTATTATTAAACAATGGCAGGGCTGTGGGGGTGTCTCTCCTCCCATTCCTGTATATTGGTAATCAGTGCTTTTTTTTTTTGATGATCAGTCTGGCTAGAGTTTTAGTGATTTTGCTGATTTGAAACAACTAACTTTTAACCTGGGGCTTCTGCTCTGATTCTTCCTGCTTCCTTAGTTTCAATTTTCCCACTTTTTTCTAGCTTCTTCAGGGAGAAACCGAGGTCATTGGTTAAGTGAAGTGAAGTTGCTCAGTTGTGTCCAGCTCTTTGAGACCTCCTGGATTGTAGTCTGCTGGGCTCCTCTGTCCATGGGATTTTTCCAGGCAAGAATACTGGAGTGGCTTGCCGTTTCCTTCTCCAGGGGATCTTCCCGACCCGGGGATGGAGCCGAGGTCTCCGCACTATAGGCAGACGCTTTGCCCTCTCGCCCACCAGGGGTTTGGTGTTGGTGTTTGGTCAGCCTTTGTGGTTGTCGTTCAGTTGCCCGGTCGTATCCGACTCTGCAACCCATGGACGGCAGCACTCCAGGCTTCCCTGTTCTTCACCAACTCCCAGAGCTTGCTCAAACTCAAGCCCATCGCATCAGTGATGCCATCCAACCATCTCATCCTCTATCATCCCCTTCTCCTCCCACCTTTAATCCTTCCCAGCATCAGGGTCTTTTCCAGTGAGTCAGTTCTTTGCATCAGGTGGCCAAAGTATTGGACTTTCAGCTTCAGCATCAGTGCTTCCAATGAACACCCAGGACTGATCTCCTTTAGGACGGACTGGTTGGATCTCCTTGCAGTCCAAGGGACTCTCAAGAGTCTTCTCCAGAACCACAGTTCAAAAGCATCAATTCTTCAGTACTCAAAGTCTACTTTATAGTCCAACTCTCACATCCATACATGACTACTGGAAAAACTATAGCTTTGACTGGCCTAAAGACCATTTTAGTCGCATCTCACAGATTTATATGTACTGTGTTATTTTCATTCCATTCCAAATATATTGATATTTTCTAATTTGTGATTTCTTCTTTGATTCATGGGTTATTTAAAAGCATATTACTTACTTTCCAAACACTTGTGGATTTTCAACACGCTTTGTCTGTTACTGATTTCTACTTTAACCCATTTGAAGTCAGAGAAAACACTTAACATGATTTGATTCTTTTAAGATTTGTTAAGACTTGTTTTATGGCCCAACATGAGGTTTCTTGGTGCATATTCCACGCATGCTTGAAAGAAGTGTGCGTTCCGCTGTTGCTGGAAGGACTGTCCTGTAAATGTCAGTTAGGCCCTTGTGGCTGGCAGTGTTCTTGTCTCTTGCGTCCTGCCTGATCGTGTGTCTGCCGGTTCTAGCAATTATTGGGAGCGGCTGGGCATCAACGTCTGCAGCTACGATTGCAGATCCGTCTTTCCCTTCTTCCCCTTTTAGTAGCTTCTGTCCAGTGTTTCTAAGCTTTGTTACTGGATGCGTTCGCATTTAGAATTGCTGTGTCCTCTTGATGAATGAACCCGTTTATCCCTATGAAATGTCCTTCTTCATTCTGGTAGTTCTCTTTGCTCTGAAATCCGCATCGTCCAGCTTTCCCTTCATTCGTGTTCACATAGTGTATCTTTCTCATTTATTTTACGTTTAACCTCTTTGTGTCTTTACATTTAAAGTGTGTTTCTTGTGTGCATGTAGTTGTCTTCATTTGTGAATCACATTTAAATATTCTTCTCTTAAAGGATACGTTAAGCTTATCCGCTTGTGTTAATACGACTGACATTCTTGGTTTTGCTCTGTCACGGTCTGTTACCATCACGTGGCTCTTGTCATAGTTACTGCGGCAGTTTTCTCAACAAGATGTGTGTTCTTTGCTCTATAAAAATATTTGGAAAGGCTTGTTGTGCTTTTGTTCTGAGAGTTACTTTTGTCCTTACACCTTTTAAAATTTCCTCAGTGGCTTATTTTTTGACCATACAAGGTGGCATGTGAGATCTGAACTCCCCAACTAGGGATCAAACCTGCGCCCCTGCACCGGAAGGCCTGCGCCCCCTGCACCGGAAGGCCAAGTCTTACTCTCTGGGCCGCCAGGGAGGCCTTTCTCCGTCTTTGTCTCAGACTCCGGTGCCCGGCTTGTTGGTGTCATTTCTCTCCTGTAAGCCCCACCTGTAGCCTGTACCACAGACAACAGCCTCGTTCCATTCCCCGTTTTTGAGCCTCCCCCTACACATCCAGGATCAGCAAATGAGTGCTCAGAGGGTGAGGAAGGATGAGTGATGTGGGAGGTGGGGTCCTGGTGGCCTCCTGGAGCAGGTGTTTCTGAGTGGGGGGGACGGACCGAGTCATCAGAGCATTTGGGGGACAGCGGTGCTCTCCATAGAGGGAACAGCTCTATCCGGTGGACCCTCAGCAAGTGTGTGCCTGGCCCACGCACGCGCGCGCGCGCGCGTGTGTGTGTGTGTGTGTGTGTGTGTGTGCGCGCGCGCGCATGCGCATGGGGGGTCAGCCTCATGTTGCAGGGTTGGGGGCTTGCTCCCAGCATTCGAGCTTTTCCTCCCAGGAGCCGGTTCTGGACGTGTGATGCCTCTGGCTGGTAGAGGAGGGGCGGGCAGGCTACACCAGGAAGCAGGGAGGTGATGGATGGTGGCTTGACCGGAGAGACCATGGATGCACGATTTTCTTTCTCAAAAAAAGAGAAAAACAATAAAAAGCTGACCATGTAGCAAAATAGAGAAAAAGCAGGAAATAGGGTGGGAACTTTTTCTTATCATGCTATCTGCCATATTCTTATGTCTATTTTTAAAGTCTCACATTGAGCTAAGAAAGAAAAATCTCTGTTTAGCTGAAAAATTTCCGCCTGCAGTTCCTGTGCCCTTTCTCAGCCTTCTGGGCGCAGAGGGCACCCTGATATCCTGTGGGGGTCACGGGAACGTGTCTGCAAATGGCAAGATTTACCAGTCCCTCAGGGAAAGCGTTTCTGCAGAAGGTGTAGGTCTGTGGGGAGGCGGGGTTGTCTTGCTGCATTGCAGCCTAGCTGGCTGAGTGCAGGTGTGTGTGTGCATGCTTGCCAGAGAGCGGGCCCAGGGACCCTGCACCGCACCCCCGACCTCCCCCCACCCCAGCCCCAGCCCCGGGCAGCTGCAGGGGAGCCGGAACTGGCAGAAGCCGTGTGGGGTCTCTCCTCTGTGTTGCCCAGCTTGTCACCGTCTTCTCCACCCCCATTTCGCTCTTTGGTGTCTTGATACCCTCGCCTGCTGGTCAGTTGTTCTGGTGGCTGGTGTGAGCTCCCAGGCCCCAGACTGTATCCAGAGCCCTCGCACCTGGGGCGAGGTGTTGTCTCAGCTGCCAGCTCCAGGGAGGAGGCGATGGTCCCTGAGGGGCTACAAGGGGCTTCAGAGGTGGATCCCCCATCCAAGCCTTCCTCTGATGCCAGGGTCCTGCCTGTGGTGGGCACTGTGGGAGCCCAGCGCTGCTGACTGTGCTGGCCACGGCAGGTCTGTCTCTGGAGGCCTGTTGACGCGCAGGGCCGCGTGCTCAGGTGTTGTCTCAGCTGCCAGCTCCAGGGAGGAGGCGATGGTCCCTGAGGGGCTACAAGGGGCTTCAGAGGTGGATCCCCCATCCAAGCCTTCCTCTGATGCCAGGGTCCTGCCTGTGGTGGGCACTGTGGGAGCCCAGCGCTGCTGACTGTGCTGGCCACGGCAGGTCTGTCTCTGGAGGCCTGTTGACGCGCAGGGCCGCGTGCTCCTGGAGGCCTGCCGTGTGTCCACCCAGCACCAGGGTGGGCTCTCCTGCCCCACCGGTGCCTGTGACGGGGCTGAGAGGTGGTCTGCGTGCTGTGGCCCTTCCTCTAGCAGGATGTGTGGCCAGCTCCCCCGTCCTGCTCAGCCCTCCTCTGCCACCAATCCGGGGCCTTGGTCCCCCACCACCAGCCACCCAGCGTGAGCCTGAACCCACGCTGCCGTTTGTCGGGCAGGGAGAGCCCAGGGCCACTTTGTGGGTGGGATGCAGGGGGCTCAGGCCTGCGGGGGTGGGCACAGGCCTGGTTTGGCGAGTGGGTCTGTAGTGGCCCGAGGGTAGCTGTCCCAGGCCCCCGGCCACACCACAGATGCAGAGAACGCCTGGAGACAGCGTGACGCCATGGGCAGAGCATGCCAATGAAACGTCCTTCAAATCAGCTTTATAAAACCAGCAGACAGAAGAACAGAGCCGAAAGCCCAGGAAGTTCCCGCTTCCCTCTCTGTCATGAGCACGGCTCACTGACTAGAGGCTACGATTAGCTCAAGCCCACGGCTCCCACCAGGGGCCCCGCTGGGCTCTTCTCTCTGCGGGTTTTGACAAATGTGCGGCGACGTGTGCTCCGGGTCACACAGAGCGGGCTCGCCGCCCCCGCGCTCCCCCCGTTCACCCCCCTCCCCCGGGGCC